>CAHIKZ030000778.1:77500-165000 GCA_903632075.3 Acanthosepion pharaonis | reverse complement strand
ATCTCGTATTTTCGATTCGAATGCTCAAATTTCGTCTTTGTGATTCGATCGCTCAAATCTACTCTCTATTATTCAGATGATCAAATATCTTTTTTGTTATTTGGATGCGCAAAATGCTGAACTTTCTTCATTATTCGGATACTCACATTCATTTCATATTCGGATGCTCAAATCACGTCTTTGCAATTTGGACGCTCAAATTCTTTCTTTCATATTCGGAGCTCAAATCTCTTGTTATACGAAATCTCAAATATCTTCTTTTTTTTTTTTTTTTTGTTTTGTTTTGTTTTCCATTCGGACACTCGGATCTTTTCATTACTAATTCTATGCTCAGCTTTCTTCTTAATTAATCGGATCACATTTCGCCTTTGTTTTTCCGGCGCTCAAATCTCTTCTTTGTGATTTTGACGCACAAATCTTTTCTTTGTTATTCGGCTGCTAAAAAAATAACTGTTCTTCTTGAAAGAAGAAATTCGAATGGATAGGAGCTGACCAGTCTTTGTTTCCGACTCACGAGATTGTCCGAAAGCGAGTGTCTCCGCGTTCTTGCAGGTGATGAATTAATTTCCATCCTGAAACCACTTTCTCACAGACGAGACGTCGCAAACATCTGGCTGCTCTCTCGCTATTTCCACGCAGTGTTCAGATTAGCTACATTCCCTAGTTCCACCAGTACGAACCTTCACGACTAAGACCCACCATGCCACGCACATTGTATCGAACCATCCCCATTCCCCCTCTTATTCCATTGGTGGGATGTAAGTTCCACTCGAGCAGCTTCTACCCACTAGCCACTACCTTGTGGAACGGAATCCTAAAGAGGATTCTTCCCTTATCACTATAATCATAACCCAATTCAAGTCTACTGTTAACCGTTATTATCCACACATATCTGCAAAAGCTGTGCTTCTTACTTTAAAATACTCTACCTCCCAAACGGGGTGAACACCATTATAAGAATCAAGAATGGTGGATACTACTCCCTACTGATGGCCCGAGTCTGATTGGGGGCCCCGGAGTAATGATTCGTGACCCTTGCTATCTTATCAACATTTGCTTTTTTTCTACCTACATTTATATTTTTTATATATATTTTTTAGGCATTTCACCCCAAGCAAGGCGGGAAGCCACTAGGACGCAAGGGGTTACAGAAAATTTAGAGCAAGATCAGATAGGAGTGATAGAAGAAAGGATGGGGGTAGTGGATAGATCAAGGCAACTGGAGATCGCTATATCGTGGAGAAGAGAAAAAGAAAAGGGGGGGGTATTCGTATTATAGTCCTGAATAAAACGCCCTCTAGCGGGCATCATGGGAAACAATTTGTGGCTGAACTCCACAAAGCAGAGAGCAACGGATAGTGCACTGAACTTGACATGTACGAATTTATCTTTTCTCTCCCCACGCTTTTCATTGGGGTTTTCTTATTCATATTCTTAGGGAACCGAATTTTCTAGAGTTACTGTAGACTTGATTCATAAAAAAACAGCATGGCTGGGCACTATGATGTGTTGTAATAGTTAACACGCTTTCTCACTAGATCAATTACGGCTGAGGAGTGAATTCGATACTCACTGCGCGTGCGTACCACTCTTTCGACCTTGTGCCACATCTAAGCTACGCTTGGAAGATCATTTGGCCATATCGATGTGGTGTAATGTTTAGCAAGCTTGTCTCTTTTTATGTGCCGTGTTCTTTCAGGGTGTAGGCGATCATGGCTCTCCACTTCCTCGTGTCCCTTGTAGGTTTCAGTAAATTCCCCCCCCTCCCAGACCTCGTTCCGCTATCCACTTGCTTAAGCCCGCTAGGTATGCCACGCGTTGCTTTCCCTTGTCCCTGTCTTGGATTTGGAGCAAGATCAGATAGGAGTGATAAAGGAAAGGATGAGGAGAAAGATAGTGGATAGATCAAGACAACTAGAGATGTCGATTAACATTACATTTGAATAGTTGAAGATTATAGCTCTCAAAGAATCTGGAATAGGGATATATATATATATATATATATATATATATATATATATAGATAGATAGATAGATAGATATAGATATAGATATATATTCCAAATCTTATTCGGTCAATGGAAACTCCTCCATATTCTTGATGTTGTTAAGCCAATCTTTGAGTCGGTTTGTTTCTTCTCCTGTTGTCAGGTTATAATCTGTAAGAAAAGAAACATTTTTAACAGAAAAAAAAAACTTAACTGACACATTTGCCGTGACAAATGCAGCTCAATTGCCGTTTTCTAACTGCAGTATTAACATTAACTTTCCGGTTAACTGGTGAAATATTTTTTACATTTTTTTCTTTTAATTATCTTACTTCAATATCATTTTAATAATCAATAAAACTCATATAAATAAATAAACGTCAAATTCTGTCTGTTCGTTCGTGTGTCTGAAACCCCCTCTAACTCGACCACACTTGGTCTTCATTGACATACAGTGTAACCCGGATATAAGAGACCCGGATATAAGAGAAACCCGGATATAAGAGAGATTTTCTCTGGTCCCAAATTATAGCCTGTGTTAATGTATATAAAATAGACCAAACCCGGATATAAGAGAAACCCGGATATAAGAGACTTCTTCTCCGGTCCCGACAACTCTCTTACATCCGGGTTACACTGTATTATATTTTTGGGGGAATCAGGATGACCCCGGAACTGAAAATCTGCTCTTCATCTGGTGCTTGAACAAACAACGCTTAGATTTCCGTCCGGATGAGTAGGGAACAGTTAAAAATTAAAATTTTAAAATAACTGAAAAAAATTAAAGTTTTAAAACTTTTTAATTTTTATTGAGTTTAAAGTAACACGAAAATTTTATGAATTTAATTTTTTTTAATTTTTTTTTAATTCAGTTTAAAAAATCTCAAAAACTTTGTGAATTGAGGAAATCAGTTTTATTTCTTCAAAATGCCAAAGAATCAGAGTTAAAATAAGAAGTTTCGCGACTTAAGTTTTTAAAGTTCCGCTGAGTTTGTGATTTAAAGAACCCTATTTTGGGCCTGAACTGGAATTTTGAACCAAACCGGAATTGGACTTTTGGCCCGAATTGGACTTTTGGCCCGAATTGGACTTTTGTCTGGAATTAGACTTTTGGCCCGAATTGGACTTTTGGCCTGAATTGGACTTTTGGCCGGAATTGGACTTTTGGCCGGAATTGGACTTTTGTCTGGAATTAGACTTTTGGCCGGAATTGGACTTTTAGCCCGAATTGGACTTTTGTCCGGAATTGGACTTTTGGCCCGAATTCGACTTTTGGCCCGAATTGGACTTTTGGCCCGAACTGGACTTTTGGCCCGAATTGGACTTATATTCGGAATCAGAGTTAATGTTATTGAGGTTTTGAAGTTTTATAGAGTGAATTGAGGAATTGAGGAATTCAAAGTTACTTCTTCAAAATTATCATTGCTGTTTTCTAAGCGGAACCAGATTGGTCCCTTTAGTTTAGGGACCGGAGCACCAATTAGTCCTCTTTTAATTTAGTTTTAAATAACATGACTAAAAAAATAAATACTCCTGTAGTACAGTATGCAAATTAGATAGACAAGTATAAATAGAGAACAACTGGCGAACATAGGGTGGCTATACCTAGCAAACCCGGTTGCTGTTCAGGACACGGAGAACTGTGCTACGACTACTACTACGCAGAGAGTTAGGCAAAACATAACAACCCCATTTCATTCATAAAACAGTGTGTATCACATCTATCAGCCTGCATATTTGACCAATACTAGTAAAAAAAATACGTATTCTCCGGCAGGGATCGAACCTGCGTCTACCACAGTTTCATGCGGAATACATTACCGTTTGACACCGAAACACTGCACTGGAAACAGCACACATTTTATCCTATTTAAGGAAAGCACACCCACTTAATTCAGACGTTAGGAAAATGGCTGACGCCGAAATGCCACTGCAGATTTGGATTTGGTTTTTATCAAGAATCATTAATTATATAGCAAGATCACCAGACCATATGCGGCAGCAATATTCAAGGCAAGGACGAATGGTAGACTTATAAATATCTAAGATAAATTCTGTCTAGCACATGTAACCAACTTTCCTAGCAGTGGACCTTTCATGTAATATCAGTCCTCCTATTTTGCAGTGAATGCTGAATAATTTCATCACAGACGAAGAGACTTGAGCCAACAAAAATGTGGTTCTACATAAAGATTCTGATAATGCGAGTAACAAGGAAGTTTTAAGGAAAATGGGGGAAAAGGACATTTTTACTTAGAATCAGAAAGAGTTAAAATTTATAGAACGCATAATAAGGAAATAGGGCTTGGAGAATTTGACACACAAAGGACATATTGAAAGGGTACAAAGGAAAACGTCGATTACCCTACCTAGTGAGCTTGTGTAAATGGTTGGCAGAACAAGGATGAGGTGGGATAGAAAAAAAGAAAAATCTTACTACCAGCTACAAAAACAGGAGGTTGTGGAGAGCCATGATCGCCAACGTCCTGAAGGGAAATGGCAAATAGAAGAAGAAGCAGTCAGCGAGATGAGTTTTCTACTCTCGACTAAACAGCCTAGTGTTTATTTATTAAGTTTAGTCTGACACAAGGCTGGAATTATGAGACGCTCAGTGAACATCGAACTAAGTAATAAGGGTTAGCATAATTAGCTTTCTAATTACTATACTAATGCGGGACGCCCTCTGTATTGTAATTACCAGTAATTTGCTCATTTAGGAATATCCGGTCATTTGTTAAATTGTCCCTTATGAAAACAAGTTCCACGTGGGAGAGTTTGGCTTAACCTATGTTTACATTACAAACATTACTCCCGTCAGCGCTAATGCCGCTACAACAGAAACAGAAGCTTTTTAGAATCAGTTAGCCACTCTTTTAACGTCTTATTACGATAAAATAAGGACGACATTTCCCATACACGTCATACGGCTGGCGGCAGGATAATTAATACCTGCGTTGAAAGTGTTCATTGTCCGACGAAAACTACCCATTAGCTACCACTGAAAATCACAGGGTCGGGTACAGATTACAGTTAAATAAACACCCTAAGGATGGGTATTACTCAGGACTTTTCCGGGTGCATCGACTAAATTTTCTAATACTACCCCAATACAGCCAATGATTTAGTAACAGTGCATTTATTTTACCAACGTTGAATTAAGTATGGTACAAGGACAACTGGAAAAGAAAATTGAAAAATAATGTTTGTTTGTTGGTTGAATGGTTATTTTTACGACTTGTTAACTCTTGTTGGATTATTTAATATCAAAATTTGTAAGGGTCACCCAGAGAGGAACAAAGTCACTAATCCCCAGTAATTGTCAGATTTTTTTTATTTTATGACAAGTCAACTCTGTTAGATTAATATCGAAATTTGTATTGGGCACTAGGTGAGGAACAAAGTCACTAATCCCCAGTAATTGTTAGATTGTTTGATTTTATAAGTCGACCCTGTTGGATTAATATCGATATTTGTACGGAGCACCCAGTAAGGATCGAACTCACTAATCTCTAATAACGGTTAGGTTGGATGATTTTATGACGTCAACTCTGTTAGGTTATTTAATGTCAAATTTAATTTGAGTCACTCAGTGATAGACAACGAGACTACCCCCGCTAACCATTACCTCAAAACTATAAGCCATTTTTATATGGGGCACCCCATGTGGGTCGAAGTAGTGATAGCTAGTCAGACTAGTATTAAAGAGATCTTAGTCTGGCTCAAGGTCATTGTAACGAGACTCCTATTGAAAATTTAATTCACTACACTAGTGAACTGGTCTTTGAAACTAGCTTCCTACGATAGGCGACATTTAATAGGTATTAAGATGTTTAATAGTTATTTAAGATTAGCTTAGTTTTCCAAAGAAGGAATTATTTGCAGGAAATACGATGCTGCCCCAGTGTTCCACGTGGAGGGTGCTACCTCTTTTAAGTAAGCCTCTTTTTATTTTTTTTTTATTGTTAAGTGACCATCGCATATTTAATTGAATATGGCGGCCATTTCTTTCCTAGGAATGTTCTGGCCAGCGGATTCATTATTTGTGCTGACTTTCTTGTTACCACGTATTTTGAACAGCCCGATTCTACAGCTTTCATCGTGAATACACTGTAAGGAAAGGGATGAGGTTATCTCTCTCTCTCTCTCTCTCTCTCTCTCTCTCTCTCTCTCTTTAAAGGAAAACGTTGCTCATCGATTCTACATGTAGTAGTCACCTTGCAAAAATTTAAAAATTAAATTATTTTTATTGACTGGGCTGTTCAGAATGATATATTTATTCAAAAATAGATACGAGCTTGCCAGGATTCGAACCTGGAATCTTCTGATCCGTAGTCAGACGCGTTATCCATTGCGCCACAAGCCCAAATCTGCTGATTGCGTACGTAAAGAAATTCTTAAACCTTTGATTAGCAATTTTCATCTTCTTTTCTTTATTCTATTATTTTTATTTTTATCTATTTAGTTTTGCGGTATTTTTCTAATTCATTTTACAAGTTTACCTTTCCTAAAAGACCCACGATCACTAACATGTCTTTCTTTCTCCAGAAACAATCGATTTATTAACGCTTATCCAAGTGTGGTTGAAGGTCTCATTCCAATGGATATTGGATACTTTTATTCACGTAAAACTAAAAGGCATTGTTAAATACACAGATCCCCGAAAAGTAGTTGGCCATTTATGACATTTCTAAGAATGTCCTCCTTATAACACTAGACAAGTATTAGTATTTTTATACGTTAAACGATATTTTTAGTAGATACCCATATTTGAGTAGACGCTCCTGAATATTCGAGAAATCTTGTTAAAAAAAAATATACGCACTCCAGCTGGATTCGAACCTGTGTTCCACCCCAGTGCATCTTTTTCTTTAATGGGATTTCCTGAATATTCCGAAGCGTCTACTTCTAAAATAATTGTTTAACGTATTAGAAAATATGTCCGATTAATAAACAAAGTATCCTTTATTTTATTAAATACATTTTTATGTTTAACGTTCTTTACAAGTAATAGTGAATTTCCCTGGTACCAATTTTTTTTTTTTTTTTTTTTTTTGACTTTTGTAATCATGAGCATTAGGAAGCCATGCTGAGTTCCTCGAGAAAGTCAGTTTACTCAACATTGCTGATCTCTTCACGAACACAAGACAGGTCGTATTAGTTTACATGATATTTTAATGATTAGCTATTCCAATAATTAAATGTGTAATATTTCTTACGGAAATATGTTGTAATACATGAAATAATGGTGGTGTTGAGATGCACAAAATAACTGACCAGTTGACTTGCAATGCAAGATAACATATGTTAAAACAAAATTAACAAAAGAAAAATTTAAAACAAGATTTCCTTTTGTTAGAAGTAAATTGCATACACAACGAAATGTTCATGGATATATTCGTGTGGGACTTACTGCGTTGGTGTGTTTTAGTGTGAAGCGTTCACAGCCCTTTTAGCTTCAGAGTGGAAAGTTCATGTCACACAGTTCAAAAGAGGAAATTCCAGAAGAGAGAGATGGGGGGTGGGCTACTTTAGTGTTCACGTGTTTTTATATTCTAGAGCAGCTGCTAATACAAGGATTATTTAGGGCTGCTACAGCTACTGCTACTAAACTAATGTTATTTTTAAATGCTACTACTGATATTATAGGCTACTACAGTACCAACAATAAGGAAAACCTCTTGATAGAGGTATACCAGTAAAGCTGCCGTGTTGCTTTTTTTTTCTTGGTATCTTGTAAGCATTTTTCCGGTTGCTTGCGTGTTTTTACTCGGCAATGAGAAAGGAATGAGCAAAACCCAAAGCTCGAAATAACTGCTCAACAGCTTTTATTTCTGGTTGAGAGTGAAAATAGAAGTATTTTTGCGTGGAAAATTGGTTTTTCCAGTTAAGAAAGTTCTTGCGTAGTTGTATTCGTTGGGAGAGATTTATCCGCTAGTTCCCACGGAAGGAACAAAAAAAAACTGGCTGGTAACATTCTCGAAAACTAATCTGGTGACATTCTATCATCGCTGATCGGACACAACTATCAGCAATCGTGATGAACGGGTGTTCTCTGACGGAGGCCTCGTGTCTTGAGTGCGTACTGAGACTTAAAGTCAAGCTAGACCCAAAGTGGAACATGTACATACGATCCGTCGCTAAAGATACTGGACAAATAGTCGGTTCCTTGTACCGCTCCAGTAAGTACCTGACTCCTCCTGCTATACTCTACCTTTAGATCAGGCCGAAAAAGGAGTAGCTCCTACCCATATATGGGTAGGAGCTACCCAGTCTTAACTTTCCAATCTCGATGAAGTCCAAAGGTGACTCTGCGTCCTTGTGGGTGAGAAATTATTTTCCATCATACAACAACCTTTCTCACAGATGAAACATCTCAAGCTTCTCGATGCTTTCTCGCTATTTCCATGGAAAGAGTTCAGACAAATTTGTAATGTTCCTTAGTTCCACCAGTTCTAATCTTCATGGCTAAGAACCCCATGTTACGCACACTGTAGCACACCATCCTCATTCCTTTCGTATTCCATTGGTAAGTTCTACTCGAGCAACTTTTTCCATACAAACCGACTCGCAAGAGGATGCCTCCCCGATCACTATAATCTGCACCTGTTCAAGTCAAGGGTTAACCGTTATCTTCCCCACATAACCACATAAGATGTGCCTCTTATTCTGTAAACCTCTACCTTGGGTGGCTTTCGGGCTTTGTACGGGGTGAACTTCACTGTAAAAACAAATACTGGAGACTTCCGTATCACTATCTGATTGTAGTGTATTCAAATACTTTGATATTTGATTTTTATTACACAAAGTGACCGATGGATCTGTTTGGTGCATAGAGAACATGAGCAATCATGGCTCTCCACAACTTCCTATACTTTATAGCACCTAGTAAGTGACGAGGCAACAAAAATGTGGCTCTACAGAAGGATGCTGAGAATATCGGAGACAGAGCATGCGATCATCGAGGACGTTTTAAGGAAAATAAAAACAAAAACGACTCTTATACTTAGAATCAGAAAGAAACAGTTGAAATTCCTGGAACGCAATGAGAAAAGAGAGTTTGAAGAATTTGACACTCACGTGACATACTGAGGGCAAGAAGGACAGAAGAAAGCAAGTAACGGTAACGTGCCTAACGAATTTGTGCAAATGGATGCCAGATGAGGATATGAGAGGGACATTAAAAAAAAACAAACATCGCTAAGAGCTACAAAGGATAGGAAATTGTGGAGAACCATGATCGCTCACATCCTGAAGGGACACGGCATATAGAAGATGATTCTGAATTGAACATTGACTCTGGTGGGAAATGTTCAACTACCGAACCGCCAGCTATAACTTAATCCATGCCCCCACAAGACAGTGATTGAGGGCACGCACGCGCGCACACACACACACACACACACACACAAAATATATATAAAGAAATACACTACCCCAATTGACCCGAATAAAAAAAATCAAATTAATTATCTATTATAAAAAATTTAAGACGGCCAACCTTATCCTCAAAAATAACAACACACCAACGAAGTCAAAATTACAAAGAACGAACATTATCTATGAGTTCAAATGCCCTTTAAGGAACTGTGTTCCTGATCAAACCGGACTCATAAATAATTACATCGGCTACACAACCACATGTTTATCCAGACGTCTTACATTACACCTATCTGATCACAGTTCCATCAGAACACATTTAAACACACACTCACAAACTTACCAAACACCATTAGAAACACACTAGTAGAAAACACAAATATAATAACTGCAACCACCTGTAAAAAATAATGGAATCTTTAATAATAAAAAAGAAAAAAACAACTCTTAACAATATTAACTACGAACAAAGGCCACGATGTGCTAACCGTATTTGGAAATTAAAACTCCCCACAACACACTAAAACATACACATAATGCACACACTCAATTAAGCTGAAAAATCGAATCATCCTTGATAATAGCTAAAAGTATAGCCGAAAGCGCTCGGAAATACAAAACATTCGGACAGTTCTTACACACCCTTTGTCCAGAAAAGAAAGCTCTTGTTCGAAAAATTAAATAAAAAGCTTAACCGTAGTACCTTGTCTGTCGTTTTTACTGAAACATGCATAAACGAAGGATTGCTGCCTAAATATACAATTATATATATATATATATATATATATATATATAGAGAGAGAGAGAGAGAGAGAGAGAGCTGCGAAACCAACTCGACTAAGATTCAAATTCTGTATTTCAAAGGAGGACGGATCGCATTACTGATTTCTTCAATGTGGCTCCCACCCACCCCGACTTTTACTTTCTGCTGCCTGCTTTGATCTTGAATTCTTGTCAATGACTGCCGGCGTTCTCGTCACGCACCTTATCGCAAAACAACCAGTGCAGCTGCATCTTAGCGACACCAAATACAACGAAAACAACCACTTGTTTACTTTCATCGTCGACTTTTTTTCAATTCAATTAACAAACGTATCATTCCGCCACCTTTATTTTTACTTCCCTCTTCTTAATTTGTTTTTCTTATCAAAGTTTCTTGTCACGTGGAATTATTTGCTTTGTTCCCAACCACATAGAATTTCTATATACCAGTCAGCTAGTCATTCGAAGAACAGACTTCATTATCAGACAACGCCTTCGAAATTAAATGTCTCTATCCCTTTCGATCTGCAATGTGCACATCAGTTGGGCGTATCGAGGTGGAACATTGGTTAGGAAGATAGTCTAGCAGACTAGTAGTAATTTTTATTCTCACCGGCAGCCCAACATTTGTGGCATCGTGTCAGACTAAGCTTTATCAATATTAATAAAATCGCCTTGCTGCTTTTTTATGGCGATTTTCTAAGCGTATGGGGCACTCAGTAAGGATCGTACTCACTTTTCAGCCATAATTGATCTGGCGAGACAAGCTTCCAAAAGCTAAACAGAGTAATTACGAGACAGGAGGATTTCGTTAGTAACAAAAAAAAGAGCACTGAACTGCTACGTGATATCTGTCCTCCTTTACGGCAGTGACTCGAGGCAATGAAGGTATGGTTCTACAGAAGGATGCTAAGGATATCATGGACCGAACATGTGAGCAACGATAAGGTTTTGAAGAGGATACAAACAAAGAGGAAGCTTATACTTAACATCAAAAAGAGGCAGCTGAAATTTCTGGGCCACGTAATGAGAAAGGAGGGCTTGGAAAATCTGATACTCACAGAACGGATAAAGAGAAAAAGGGACAAGGGAAAGCAACGCGTGGCATACATAGCGGGCTTAAGCAAGTGGGTAGCGGAACGAGGTCTGGGAGGGGGGGCAAAATTTACTGAAACCTACAAAAGACACGAGGAAGTGGAGAGCCATGATCGTCTACACCCTGAAAGAACACGGCACATAAAAAGAGACAAGCTTGCTAAACATTAAACCACATCGATATGGCCAAATGATCTTCCAAGCGTAGCTTAGATATGGCACAAGGTCGAAAGAGTGGTACACGCAGTGAGTATCGAATTCACTACTCAGCCGTAATTGATCTAGTGAGAAAGCGTGTTAACTATTACAACACATCATAGTGCCCAGCCATGCTGTTTTTTTATGAATCAAGTCTACAGTAACTCTAGAAAATTCGGTTTCCTAAGAATATGAATAAGAAAACCCCAATGAAAAGCGTGGGGAGAGAAAAAATAAATTCGTACATGTCAAGTTCAGTGCACTATCCGTTGCTCTCTGCTTTGTGGAGTTCAGCCACAAATTGTTTCCCATGATGCCCGCTAGTGGGCGTTCTATTCAGGACTATAATACGAATACCCCACTTTCTTTTTCTCTTCTCCACGATATAGCGATAATACAACAGTTTACCAGTCTGTGGAAACTTAGTAGCTCGGCAAACCAACGAGTTTATTTCAAACAAACCACGTGAACATCACACACACACACACACACACACACACACACACACACACACACACACACACATACGCACACACATACACACACACACACACACTGCAGTTAAGTAATAAAATGCTCTCCTTCCATTTTCAGCGATGTACACACAAATATATTCATCTATGTACACATAAATATATTCAGCTATGTACACACAAATATATTTTATCTCTTGAATTATTCTTTATATTAAAAACTCGTTGAATTGAATTCGAAAATGTTGTATTCATTTATTTTGAAAATTTTCTACCTCAGTCATAAATAGTAACTCCTCACACAACAAACTACTGAACAACAGCAACTTTGTTCTTGTCAATGTAGCGCCCAAATCTTGCAGCTTAAATATTGGTCGGTTACACTGTAGTGAATGCAAAACAATAATAACGCCCTTTACCCACTCCCTTCAATTTCGTTGGACCGAGGAAAAAGATGGAAAGTAATTCGCGAGCGTATATGAAATTTTCTTTGGGCCAATGAAAACCTTGCCTTCATAGAGATTGACAGATGAGCTGAGCAGAAGACGGAAATAAATTCGCGAGTCTATATGAAATTGTTTTGGACCAATGAAAACCTTGTCTTCATAGAAATTAGAGGTTGAGCCAAAACGAAAAAAGAAAATAACGAGTATATGCAAAATTCCTTTTGATGTAAAAACGAGAAAAAAAATTAAATTAATAAGAGAAGGGTGTCTGAAGTAATGTGAAAGGTTTCGTGTCTGTTCACTGCGTCCAGCGTTGAAATTTTTGAAAATTATATTATCAGCCTTAACGAAGCACAACACCCAAAATTACTCTCGGTATACTGAATAACTTATTTCAACAGTTCAAGAAAACTAAGTATTTCAAACTATTTCTCTTCGTCTACCATATATTCATACCTTTGTTTTAAACATTTTTTAATATTATTTTGTGTCAGATCATTTAATCTGTTGTATGAACATTTCCTCTTCGTGAGAATTCGTTAAAACTACGGACTTTGAAAATTTCTGATTTATTTTCCTGAAACGAGCTAGTGACAAAACTTCAAGCGTGTAAATTCATAAATAAATTCCTTATCTTGTTTTGTTAAAATTACCCGTCTGTTTCCACCTCATTATTATCCTCCATTAATCTTCTTGACGTGGGTAAATCAACTGTTCATTTTAATCCCGAAGCCCCACGCTCTGACTACATTATACATTCTCTTTTTTCTCTTCTAAAAAAGAAAAAGGAATTAGAAAGGTTTTAAGGGACATTACTTTGTTCTTTCGAAATTGCAATTATTGAAATCAATTTATTATATAGCTGTGTCAGTGGCCATAATATAATGACCTGTAAACCTATTTTTGTTCTCCAAAGATTTAACCAGACAAATTAAGAGTACGTCTTTGACGCCGGGTAAGTTACGAATGATGTATCAGTAAAGAAAGTATGTGTTTTAACTTTTTTTTCTTCTTCTTCTATATATTGTTTCTCGTCAAACTGTCTCCAATTAGTGCAAACAATAAGAAGCTGGCAGTTTTCAGTGCTTCTTTGTATGTTTTATTATTTGCTTTTATGATCCCTGGTTCCTTTTGCTTCTACCGCCATGCTTCTTGCTTACTAAAACTAGAAATGTGAACCTGCTTCGTTTCGTCCGTGGGAAATAAGGAAAGAAAGAATTTCGCAAAACAAAGAAATACAGAATCGCACGAACTGCACAAAATTCTTTCTTTCTCATTTTTCTGCTTTTATTTTTCGTTCCTTTAAGTACAAAAATTTATAATATCTGGGAAGCATTCTAACAGAGGACGTAAAATGTGACACTGAGATCCGAAGATGCAGTGGGATGGCCAAAGATCCATTCCAAACGCTAATTAGTTTATTATTTAAGAGACAGACAAAAACTTCGTTAGAGACAAAGATGATATCTGTCCTCCTATACGGCAGCGAATGCTGGACAATCGAAGATGAAGAAGAGACTGGAAGTAGCAGAAATGTGGTTGAGGATACCATGGATCGAACATGTGAGCAACGACGAGGTTTGGGTGAAAATGGAAATAAAAACGAAAACTTTTTTGACGAATATTTTCATTCTGTCAAAACAACTTCATATAGTTTGCTTTAGTTAAAAAATATAAGAGTCACCAGTCATTAAATATAAACAAAATGAGAATGACTGACATTCACGAATGCAATTTTATTAAATAACAAAAAAATTAAATGACAATGCATATAATAGTTCCACATACTAATAATAATAACACATAAAACAAAATTTGAATGGATAATAAAATTCACTCATTTAGAAAAGATATAATGTGATACCTACCGGTGTTTTCTTTTCTTTTTTAATTTTTTTTGCAATGAAAAAAAGGACTCACAAGGCATAATTTTCAAACAGAAAAATAATGTTTTTAAAAGTTCATTATTCTTTTTCTTTTCACTTTTCTTCCAAGGATGTTTTCGGGTTGTTTTACTAGTGTTAACAATAAATTCCTTTTTCTTCGTTTTCAAATGGCAAATTGAAGTACACAATATTTCGTAGTTATTTTTTTTTTATTATTTCTTATCGTAGATTTGAAGAAACTTCATAATTTTGCAGCTGAAAAATACAGTATTTTTCTATGTATAATATTTTTTTTTTTTTACTGAAATTAAAAAATTTTCAGTAAGCTTACAAACAAATAAAAAAAATACTTACAACTGCTATTAAGTAGAGGAGAAATTTCAGTTTACCCTAAATATATTTTCTAACTTAGAGCATTTTATATAAAAAATGCTACAATAAATCACAAAATTCACATGTGTTTTTACCGAAAAGAAGCATTTTGTTAACACTTCAAAGAAAAAACTATTTCTCAGCAATTTTAGTTTGCTATTAAAACTACGATAAATTTACAAGCAAAGAGATGGGTAATTTTCACTTCCTTTTTTTAAAAATAAAATATTACAATATACACTCTGTGTCATATTCTTTTCACTCAAAGAATATTATTAACTTATAATATTCTAAAAAATAAATAATTTTTCCTCTAGAAGAATTAAATTTAAAGCCATCTGTCTTAAATATTTTTCACAAAAAATATACATTTTTCTATTCAAAGAGAAATTTATGTACCTCCCCTGGAAGCATATATTTAGAAAAGACTGTAAACTATATGGCAGAGAATGCTGGACAATCTCCTCAAAGATGAAGAAAAGACTTGAAGCAACAGAAATGTTGTTCTACAGAAAGATGCTGAGGATACCATTTGATCGAACATGTGATCATCGACGAGGTTTTGGAAAAATGTAAACGAAAAGGAAACATACTTAACATCAGGAAGAGACAGATTAAATTTTTGGGACACGTAATAAGGTAGGAGGAGTTGGAAAATTTGACACACACAAGACATTCAGGAAAAGAGGAGCATAGGAAAACAGCGCGTAACATAGCTGATGGGATTAAGTAAATGGATGATAGAACAGGGTTTTGGAAGAAATAACAAAAAGACAAAACTTATTAAGAAATACAGGGGAAAGGAAAATGTGGAGGGCCGTGATCACCTATAGCCCTGAAGAGACATGGCACATAAAGAAGAAGACCTCTTCCCTGACTTTGAGCATCCGTACACCTTCCTTTTCCTTTCGATTTCACCCTTCTCTTTTTCTCTCACGTCTTTACTTTCTTCGCTTCTCTCTCAAATTCTTTTTTCACTCTTTCTAGTTCCTTCCTTCTTTCCCCCAGATTTTCTCTTTTTACTCTTTCCCTTTCAAAGAGAGAGCGAGGACATTGTTTGCCATCAGAATAACGCGGATAGCGCGTTTCTTTAGTGACTAGGCAAAAATTGATACAATTTGATTGAGAAATGAATTCTTCCGCTATATTCATCAGATAACGCATTTTCCAATTAAAATTTATTCCGATTTTTTTAGGAAATACCTTCATTAAAAATAAATTTATCTATTCCCAAGAAGTAATTTTGAGTAGTGTGGGGTTAATTATAGGTGAATGGAATTATGTCTGAAAATTGCAGAAAGTAATGGAACAGATATACAATTTAATTTCTACTTTGCTGGTCGATTCCTTTATGATGATGGCGTTGATGACTAAATTTGCTGCCAACGTGCAGGTTCAAGACTAGAAGATTCTAGTTTCACCATATTCCTGTTTCCCTATTGCCGTTTGGCTTTGCAAGAGTTGGTTGGACGTGAAAATCAGAGTAGAAGAAATTGCCTATGGCGTGAATTTGTTTAAGATGGAAGTGACCCACACACTAGATTTCATGAAATTCCTCTGCAATAAATATGGAATGATACATGAAAAATCCAGTTATGAAAATGCAACAGACTGCCACTGAGCCTGTTATAATTTCGAAATACCGACTCCCCATGAAAGATTGTTACCTGTAGAACAACATTTCCGCCTACAAAAACAGGATTTTAAAACCCATGCCAAATTCGCCATAATTGAAAGAGTAGAAAAGTTCAGAGCAGATAACATTAGAAAGGTTTTAGAGTGCCATGAAAATAAGTGGATTCGGCGTTTAAAAACGTCTCTATCCAGGCGGGCTTAATCACAAATTTATCAATATAAGTATTATTAATATATAACCCCACAAATCAGGACGTACCCAAATTTCTCACCCACACGAGACAGACATGCTTGCGGAGGTGTTGAGGCCTCACACTTATACACATACACACCCACACAAATATACAGGCTTACGCACATCATACTCACTCATTCTCTAATGAGGCAAATGATAACACACATCCATAGTAATATATACACTTACACACATCATACTCATTCACTCCCTAAGAACCAAATAACACACACACTTAACAGAGACACATCCCCTTTCCAAGAACCAATAAAATTGTCAAAATGACCAAGGGAATTTAGAGAAGCATGAATCCATCCAACACTTATCTTAAATAACAACTTAAAAGAGACTGTTTGACCAACACAAGGACTGACCAAAATTCATGTTAAAAGAATAAAAAAACTACCTGAAGAAGGCCGGAGCGTATAATGGCCGAAACATTGTAATAAATATGGCGACAAAGATAAGGACAATAGTCCGAATAATGTAAATAATGAAGAATAGAAAAATAAAAAAAAACAAAGGAAAACTACAGAGAAAAGTTCATTTTCTCCATCAAGATATTCATTTTTATAGTTTGCTGCTACTAGCAAGCAGTAAAATATTTTTTCTCCTGATGATGGTCATGTTAGTCGAAACTAGTTGAGGAATCTAAATGAAATAATAAAAACAAAAGAATATTAATATACAACCTAGTGTATCTGAAGATTTTAATTTCTTAATATTTTTTATTGTTCAAAACACACACACACAAATATATATATATATATATATATAAAGAAAGAAAGAGAGAGGGAGATCTACATAACGACACCATATTAAATAAACATCTTTCCGACAATTAAATGGAATATAATGACAAGAACTAAGCCGTTTAACGGCAACGAAAATAAATGTAACCTATGTTTAAAAAATAAATCATCTTGCTACATTTAAATTACCTAGGATTACTGAATAAGAGAAGTGAACTGGTGGTCACATGTAGACCTAGAAGCAAATGTCTACTTAAACACGTACACCAGGATTAATCTCTCTATGTTATCACGGTTTGGTTTTTTGCGTTATATATATATATATATATATATATATATATATATATATATATATATATATATATATACAATTGCTTATTAAGTTATTTATTTATTTACAATTTCACCTGTATTATCGTTTATTATTTACTGGTTTTTCTAATATAGATTTTTTTTATTATATATATATATATATATATATATATATATTATTTCTATATATTTTATTTTTTCTGTAGTTTTGAACACTTATTTTTTCCTTTAGTATTGTTACTATTTCATATTTAATTATATCTTATTAATTTACATTAAATTAGATTAAGTTAGCTATCTTGCATTATATAAATTAATTATTAATCAATAGCTGACGCTAAATAAAGTTAATAATTCATAAAAATCATATATACTTACCCTTTATGGTAAGAAAGGTTATATTAGTTGCTGTATTTAATACCATGAGAAATGTTTAAAAGTTTTTTTAAAATATATCCGAATATAGATAGAGCTGAAATATATCAGCATTGTGTTTTGAACTGATATATTTTCAAATTTTAAGTAACAGTCAGAACACACTCAGCACCTGAACAATACGTTTGGCATTAGGATATATATATATATATATATATATATATATATATATATATATATATATATATATATATATATATATATATATATATATATCGTCTTTTATTTCTTATCCAAGAATTTAATTTCTTCTTTGTTGATCGCTTCCTTTATGATGATGAACCTGCATGTTGACGGTGAGTTCAGTCATAATGACTAAATTCGCCGCCAACGTGCAGTTTCAGGACTAGAAGCTTCCAGTTTCATCAAAGTCAGTTCCAGTCATCCATTCCCTATCGCCGTTTGGCTCCTCAGGTGTTGGTTGGAGGTGAAAGAAAATCAGAGTAGAAGAAAGTGCCGATGACGTGAAATTGTTTAAGGTGGACCTCAACTTATCAGGAAGTGACCCACGCATGACCTTCCTCTGCGGCAAATATGGAATGAGACATGCAGAATCCAGTTATGACACTGCAACGGACCGCCGCTGACTCTGTTATAATTTCGAGTGGCGCCTACTGTAGCATGTAGTATGTCATGATAGATGGAATTTTACTTAAATTTACGAGTGTCTCTTGAGACAGTTGAATTACGAGGGATCAAAAAGACGTAAAAATAACTTGCTTTCTGTGTAGAAACTAGTCTTCTAAAAACATCAATGGTAGCCAAAGAAGGTAATTTTATTTTCTTAACAAACTTCTCTTCATGCGAATATTTAACAGAAAAATGTTCAGTTCAATTTAAATGTGTGTTACTTGAAAGCTGAAACACTGCAAATGAATAATTTGATATATCTTTTAAATGCTGTGTAACTTCCATTATTTCCGTAATTAATAAGTTATTTAAAATTCGCCTATACTTCTATAGCTATTTGCACTATTTACATTGCTCGGACTGTTATCCTCATCTTTATTGCCATATTCACGACGTTTCGGTCATTGTACGTTCCAGTCTTCTTCAGGTGATATTTGTTGGAGTTTCAAACCGAACCTTTTATGTAGTCCACGGACACATGGCCCAGTGGATAAAAGCGTTGTTTGATTGATTCAAAAGTGACTTGACCCAAACAATTATGAGTTCAATCCCCAAATCAATAGAGAGCAAAAACCCTGGAGAGTTATCAGGGCGAATTAATTAAAAACTGAGATATCCAAAGGCATGGTACATGGAATTATAACAATCTACCCCCCGGGAAGTAAATAAAGGATTCGATTCGAAATTCCAACGAATATCACCTGAAGAAGGTCTGAGCGTACAATGGCCGAAACATCGGGAATATGGCAATAAAGATGAGGACTATAATTCAAACAATGTAAATAGTGTAAATAATTAAATTTTAAGTTGGTATCCACATAGTAAGGATATCGTATCTTATTAATAATTTTTAATAAAAAGAGTTTTTTATGTTTCCTAAATCTGATTGAATGTTTTGTATGTACAGCCACTTGAGGTAGAGTAAGAAGCCTAGTTTATGGAAATATATGAGAAAGATAACGGTTGACCCTGGACTTGAACAGATTAAGATTGTAGTGATCGGAGAAGCATTCTCTTGGGTGTCGGTTCCACAAAGCAACGGCTCGTAGAAAGATGCTGCTCGGGTGAAACTTACATCTCACCAATGGAATGAAAGGAATGAAGATGGTTCGCTAAAATCTACGTAGTTAGCTGGTCTTATCTGTGAAGGCTAGAACTGGTAGAACGAGGAATGTAGTTCGTCTGAACATTTTCCATGGAAATAGCGACAGAGCAGCAATAGACATAATTTGAATTTGTCTAATTTCTTTGTTTTATCAAATCTTAAACTTTTTCAAGTTTTTCTTCACATATACTACACTCCTATTAAAATACTCTTTTCATAAATAAATCTATATATAAATGAGTAAATATCGAACATTTTATAGACATCGGATAAATTAACTCATTTTTCCTTGTAATTTAATATCTTGGTGCTTTTTTTGTGTAAAAATCTTCATGCAAATTATAACGCCACACTGTTTTATACAGTGTAAACAATTTCTAAAATCTAAATATCTTGGATTCTATGAAGTGTAAATAAAAAAGATTATATCACAATTTTCTCTGGTTTTTCTTCATACTAATGAGACAAAAAATGAAAATAAAATCAACTTTTATACATGTTTTAGGTTTCTTTTTTTCTTTGTTTGTTTTTTTGTTTTTTGTTTTTTTCACTCATATCAATTTTTCATCTGAAGTGTATGGTGGTACATTTGCGGACCTATGGGAGACTAAAGGGGCGGCAAGCCCCGAGCAACAAGATTGGGGTGGGTGCATGTAGCTGAATTAGTATAATAAAGTAGCAACCAAAATTATTTGTGCTATTTTTCCTCTAATTCCGCTTGTGCCATTTCAACCGAAATTTGCTTCATGGTTAATACGCGGGAGTTTTGCTTTAAGGTTTACACTATGAGTCAGTTTTTGTTAGGGATTTTTGTTCATCCTATAATAACATTTTACCTTAAAAATTTATTTACTGAAAAAGTTGTATTTGTTTTTCTCTAATTATTTTTAAATATGTTTTTTCATCTTATTTTGTTATTGTGTTTATTGTTGTAATCAGAATAAAATAAATGGAGGTAATTGTAGACCTTGTCCAGTTTTGAAATGTTCTTTATAAGGGATTCAAATTCTAAGATGTCATTGAGATACCAGGTGGGTGTCACAAACACTTGTTACACCACAGCGTGATACCCAAATGTTTGCGTGTGTGCGTGTGTGTGTGCGCGTGCGCATGTACGTGTGTGCGTGTGGAGAGTGCTTGCCTGCAAGGAAGCGAGCGATTATAATAATATTTTAGTGCGCCTTATATTCTACAAAATATGGTCGCTGATAAAATCAAAATTGATTAGTTAGAATTTTTAACTTCGGGTGACACGCAGATAAAAAATGGAAATGGTCGGTAAGAAAACAAATAATCCACAATGCTGCTCGATTTTTTATGAAGGTAAATAGGGAGTGCCAGTATTTGAACGGGCCTGACAATGTCATTAAGGCACCAACTGATTCCACTGATAATTAATTTCCATTAGAAAGAGTCTGCGTTCTAGCAAGCGATGAAGACACGTTCAACAGGACACAACATGGAAGGCAGGAGAAGCAGCAGCAAGGACAAAAACTAGTACCCGAACTCCGGATCTGATTGTGAAGGAGACGTTGGCGTCGCGAAAACTTATTCATGCAAGGGAGACAACTGCCTTATCTTTAGCGTCAGCAAAACAGCACCGACTAGTCGCTTCCAGTTGGGGAAACACAAGAACAGTTTTCGACTTGGAAAGATTCTTAACTTTTACGAGTTTTTATCGACATTATTCGCGTTTATTTAATTTGTTTTTTGTTTGTTTTTTGTCTTGTTTTTTTTCAGTATGAGTCTGTGTTTGTGTTTAGATATTTTTACACTGTAAGATTTTATGTTACTATTTGTACTTATTTTCACTCTTTCTCTCTCCCTCTCTCATTTTAAGCTTATCTTTTCTCTTCTCCTTTTTGCTATTTTCATTTTTTTCTTCACTGTCCTACATTTTCCGTTCTCTTTTATTATTTTTCTTCCTTTATGTGAACATACCAATGTTTTTGTAGCAGCCATTTGTTTTTGGTTTGTCTCTCTCAATGTTTCTGTCTTTAGCTCTCTGTCTGTGTCTGTCATTTTTCTATTGAACAAGTCTGAAAGGTAAAGTACATTTTAAAGAGATTTTGCATACAAAATAAATCTCTCTCTCTCTCTCTCTATCTATCTATCTATCTATCTATCTATCTATCTATCTCTCAATCACGATCTTTCCACTCTCCCTCTCTTTCAATAATCATAATATATCAACAGATTGCCTGACAAACATGTAATTCGTATTTTCCACCCTCCAACATCTCTCTCTCTCTCTCTCTCTCACAGGCGGGATTTGGTGAGGCTCTCCCTGCTCCATGGAAAGTGCTCGGACGAACTACATTCCTTGTTTCCACTAGTTTTAACCATCACGGCTAGGACCCGACTGTGAGGTAAGGGTTGGACTTTGGGGGCTTACAGTACCAGGTGTTCCCAAGCGGTCCCCCATCTAAGTACTGACCTGGCTCTACGATGCTTAACTTCAGTGATCGAACGAGAACCGGTGTTTTCAGCGTGATTTGACCGTAAGCGCCGATTCAACTTCCCGCGCCGATAATCGTTACGCTACCCACGCACCATCTTTAAGGTTCGTGCAATTAATGAACGAAATTAAGTCTGGCAAATTTTCAGAGTTGTATCTCTTCATTCTCCAAAACTGTCACGATCTTTAATTTTTGTTGTTTTTTGTTTGTATTTATTTCATTTTATTTGTATCTCCTAAAACGTATCGATATATCAAAGACGTGGAGTTTGTGAGAAATTTCTTTGTTCTGTACGGTTCTCCAAAGGACGAAGTTCGCAGTGGACATTGTCGCTCATTTAACTGAGCCCCAACATCCGACTAACTTGAAGAATATAATAATACATTAAGAAATCATAAATACACATTTTTTAATCATCCCACCCCGAGCAAGGAAATAAAGCCACTAAAACACAAGGGGCTGCACAGTGTGAAAGAAAATGAAAAAGAAAAACATTAACAATAACAATAAAAGAAGAGATATAAAAAAAAAAAAGACAGTAGATAACGATTGACATTGCATTTAAATTTTTGAAGCTCAAAATTGGCTGGCAAGCAAGAAGCCGGAAAAGACTTCTGCAAGTGAAAAGTGCGAGAAAAGAAACTGTTAGGATAGAACTTGCGGTTACATCTAGCGGCCAACTCAACTCTAATACGATGAGACATTGACTCCAATCTAGTATTGTGCTTTCATTTATAAAGTTTAAGTATCATGGAGCAAAGTTAATCAGAACAATTACCATGAAAGTATTTATAGAAAAGGCACAGTGAAGCTACATTACAACGGTGGAAAAGTGACTGAAGCTGGGATGCCAGGGCAGCACCAATAGAATTGCAGATACTTCTTTGGATTTTATCAAGAATCTCTAAATAAATAACAGAAGAGCACCAGATCATATGTGACAGCAATGTTCGAAGCATGGACGAGTGGTAGACTCATATCTAAAAATAAAATCATATCATTTATTCAACTTAGTCTATTCCGACTAAAGTCCGCCATTGCGGAGATCACGACAACGACAATGGTTTGCGAAACTAGTTCTGTCATTCTTAACTTGGATTGTCATAAGGCTACAATAATGGAGCGTTAGGTGAGACTAATGCGTTTTTTTTTAGTAATTACCTTTTAAGACAAGCTCGTTAATCATTTCTCTACAGCAGGCGCCCAGTAATTCTACCCTCCATAACAAATCGGTCTGAATCCATAACAAATTTGCTGATGGCGCTAAACTACAGCGCGCATTCAAATTCGCTAAGAGTGAATTAGATTCTCACTGGGTCCTTTAGTAGTGTAACCTTGAGTTAAATTTAGTAACTAAACATAAGAAGCTGGCTATATATTCAATAGTTCAAGAATAAATTCGTCTGTGAAGTTTATCTGAACGTGACAAGAAATGGTTCGTCTGCATTTGGGATGTAAATGATAGCAGTGATAAAGCAGACGTCTCTTGAATCTTCTTACAGAATTTTCCCGGGTTTTTTTATCCCTTACTCTGAAAGATAAGGATTTTCTTTTTTCATGTTTCTTAATCAGCCATGTAATTGAGACGATTTCTTTTCAATGAAATTTCACGTCCTATTTTTTTTTTCTTTGCCATAGAACACAAACATCCTGCTGAATATTTTTAGAACTAGCATTCCCGTCTTAAACTAGTATGTATTATAGAAAATACCATTACCGCCTTAAAGATTTGATATTATTATGTACTTTCTAAATTTAAGGAGTTGCCGTGATGTACGAAGGGAGGCGCAAGAACCTTGAAATCCATCGATTAGTGCTTAGCTATTGGGCGTATTACTGAATAGTATCTACCTCAACTGAGTGTGTATTTCTGGCCATTATTATTATTATTATTATTATTATTATTATTTTCTCAGATAAGATATTAATACCTGGTCATTAATGCTTGGAATTTCGAATTGAATACTTTAATTAGTCCACGGAGTTAGGTTATTCAACCAACGATTTTACCACATGGCCCTGTGAATAAAAGCGTTGATTGAAATAATCCAAAAAGTGACTTCGGCCCAGAGTTTTGAGTTCAATACCTGGTCACAGCAGAGGTGAACAAAAATTTGGAGAGTTGAGTTACT
Organism: Acanthosepion pharaonis; assembly: GCA_903632075.3. NCBI lineage: Eukaryota > Metazoa > Mollusca > Cephalopoda > Sepiida > Sepiidae > Acanthosepion > Acanthosepion pharaonis. The sequence continues at coordinate 140,708 of CAHIKZ030000778.1, read as the reverse complement.
AAAGAGAATCAACTTAAATTGAGTTATCCAGAAAGGGCATGGCACGTGGAACTAGAAAAAATCTACGCCTACAATCGAAATAAAGGGTTTGGTTCAAAATTCTAACATATATCACCTGAAGAAGGCCGCAGTGTACAACGGTCGAAACATCGTGAATATAACAATAAAGATGAAGACCACAGTTTGATCAACGTAAATAGTATAAATAGTTGCAACACCTCATCTCAGAAATATAGAAAATAAAAATTAACCAGAAAACTCGAGTCATTTTCTTAAATAGCCTAATCTGATCTAGAATTTCATATGGATGCTATTAGTAACGCCAAATGCGTTTAGACGTATCTAAATTGTCTGTTGTATACAACGCATTCTCAGATCAATAGTTAAAAATGACTTTGAGCGAGTGAAACCTGTGGTTCTTGACGAAGAACACACTTCTTCGAGCCTTGTGGATTGGCTTTACAGAATCATATAAAAAGAACTATACCAAATACCAGAAACAACATCAATTGAAGACATTCAACAATAGCAACAACTAAAATGGATATCACATGTAACTCGAAGAGAAAATAATAGCGTTATCAATATGTTGGCGTTCTACACTACTCCAAAAAAAATTCTTAGGAAGGAAACCCCTATCAATAATTAAAGGTGAATTGACAGTGATTGGACTTGAGAAATCTATTTTTCTGAGAGAGAAATATTTTATGAGAAATATTTTTTAAGAAAGATTTTATAAATTTAAAGTGACAGTGACATTGGCTACTTGGTCAATGAATGCCAAATGTTTCTATATAAGAAAACGGCTAATTTCATAAAACTCTGATGGTGTTCATCATTTTTGCAGACGTTTATCTTGCCTACATTTAGGACTCATTTTAAACATTTGGATGTAGTTACTATATTTATATGAAACAAAATCCTGCAAAGCTCCAATTCGACATTTTCCAATGTACTGTATGTTGGCTGCCGGGTGGCTGTTCCTACCACTGTTTATTTTCGGTGAATAGTGTTGCACTAACAGAGCGAAATATAATTCTGTGACAATAACTCTAATCTAACACAGTATATATATATATATATATATATATATATATATATATATATATATATATATATATATATATATATATATATATATATATAATTTATACTATTTTATATATTTCTGTATATTTTTTTATTTTATTTTTAACTTAATGAGTGCACACCTGCACAAATAAGGAACACATTTTTGGCAAAATAATTCCGATACTTGAAGAAATAAATGATTAAGAAATCTTGGTAATATTCTTGGTTTTGTCGGTGCCGCAAAATAAATATTTTTAAAAATATATTAAAAGCCATTCGCTTGACTCACGTAGGCCAAACTTACTAAAATATCCATATTTGATGACTTTTCATTAAAGACAGTTTTGCTTTACACTACCACTACTGTGGGCATAGTTATACGTCTTTCCAAAATTTACATTACCTGCTGTTGATGTATACAAACGTTTCCAAGATGGGTTTCAAAATGTCAGCCCTTAGTGTTTGCGTTATAAACCAACTAAAAAGGAAATTTATAATTAGCATCAGGATGACACAGTTGAGGTTTCTAGAGCACACAGTGAAAAAGGAGGGCTTGGAAAACCCGATACCCACAGGACAGACTGAGGGTAATAGGAACGGAGGAAAACAACGCAAAACATACTTAGAAAAGTTGAATAAATGAGTGTTTAGGAGAAATAACAGAAAGACAAAGTTTATTAAGAGATATAAGAGATAGGAAGTTTTGGAGAGCCATGATCGCCTACATCCTTAGGAGAAACGGCACATAATGAAGTGAAGTAGCATACAATACGAATAGTTTTGTGGCGTATTTTTATTATATCGTATATCGGGAATATCGTTTTGCATACATCCTTCTGCATTTGAATTGCTCTTTCTGATATCATACTGATCATAAATTCCTTGTTCTATTGTCTTTAACGAAACCGCACTGTCCTTGTACTATTTCCTGACTAATTCTGTTATGAACTACAGCTAGGTAAGATTGATTTATTTGGGGACAATACCGGTTGAGAATCATTTATCCGAAATTCTTGAGACCAGAAGAGCTTCGGTTTTCAAATTTTTCGAATTTTAGAATACAGGCTATTTAATTTTTATATAGCATCTATAAAATGGGGCAGCTTGGGAATGGAGCCCAAGGATAAACGTGCTATCCCTTTATATTTCATAACACAGCTTATAAAAATACTCAGAAGGTAGTTTTCTGCTTTCACTGTTTCCCAGACTTCATGAATTCAAGCGCCCTATGAGGCTAGCATCCCGCTCCCACCCTTTCACTGTAGAAACTTTTAAATGTAGCCGTCTCTTCTACTCCAATAGCTCCATACCTCGCACCTCTCGCCTGTGGAACTCCCTTCCCAATTACTGTTTCCCTGAGAGCTATAATCTCCAACTATTCAAATGTAATGTCAATCGACACCTCCAGTTGCCTTGATCTACCCACTATCCCTCTCCTCATCCTTTCTTCTATCATTCCTATCTGCTCTTGCTCCAAATCTTCTGCAACCCCCTGCATCCTAGTGTCTTCACGCCTTGCTCGGGGCGTAATGCTTAAAAAAAAATAATATTGTTGCAACCTAGGGAAGGTTACTGAATAGAATAATCACACGAAGGTTGATAATGAACGATAATACTTAGGACAAGAACAACACATATAAGATTTGCCAGCGGTGCGTAGAAGTAATAGTCAACTGCTAGAAGTGATTCAAGTGAATTCCACAGTGAATCTCCAACTGCAGAATATCTATCAACCGCCCCACGCGATCAGATATGGCACAGGGCCGAATTTAATGTGTGGTATCCAAGCCCGTAGGTTCGGCCAAAAAATTCACGTAGACCCCGTATTGAACGGAGTCGGGTAACTGTTTCCTGAGCCCTTCGACATAGCCTCCTCTGGGTATCCTCTCTGCCCGGAGACGGAGAGTTTGACTAGCACAGCTGGCGACTAATCTCCAAATGCAAGCCAACATACAGTATTTACTGCTGTATTTATGTGAATGTGGACATAACTGTTATCTTCCGTAGGTATGCTACAACAAACATATATCCTGAAAGTGGCTTTCTATAAAATTAAATAAATTTTTGTACAGGTAATGGCGCTAATCATGTAATGCTCACACGGCTTTCTAAGTGGTGAAATTAAGATGTTTTCTTTTTTACGATCTGTATGTGTACAACAAATATCACGCAAGGTGGATGAGGTTACTTATGAGCTTCACACCAACTAAATACCTTCACAGTGCTTTCTGAAACCTTTTCCATTTGTGACAAGTCATACCAGAAACTGGAAAATCTTTCGCATTTGGGAATTTCGGATGAAGATTACTCAACCTGTATTAGAATAATCCAGAAGTTATACTTATAATACGGAACTTGATCAAACCGCCTACATACGAATAGAAAATGAATTAAGTACACAAATATAGATGGGGTGCGGGTGGTGCAATAGGTTTCGGCTCGGAATAAGAAATCAAAGACTTAAGTTCGAATTTGTTACATTCAATTACGCCCAAATACCCTTGGCAAAGGTGTGAATCCCTCTTCTCCTCGCAGATATGGGTTAAATAGCAGGAGAGACTGAACCCTACAGCTTTTCTCGGCAAACCGTTTATTACAGAAAGAAACGGCAACCTACTGCGGGAAAATCTTCTGTCTAGTAAGTCATGAATCGAAAGAGACATGATCGCCCAATCGTATATCACTGACTGGCACAAATATAAAAAGAGGTGTAAGAAAAAGCTGTCTTCTTCACTTGATTTACAGTGAGTCAACCTTAGTATAACTAGAAGTCCTACCCGGTTTTATTACTGGCAGTCACCATTTTAACAACATGGAGATGATACGGTGTTGATGGCAGACACAGAAACAAAACTGCGGAAACTCATATGGAAGGAAAGAAAAAAGAAAGGAGAAGCTATCAAATGAAAAGGGGAGATAATCTATGGTTGAAAGCAAGAGAAACAACCGAAAATGTGAGCTACGAATTGAAGATGCAAAATCAAGCGAGTACGTAAATTTAAATATCTGGAGCGTATGTGACACCGAAATCCAAAGGCACATTGAAATAGCGGAAGATGCCTTCCAAAAGCTAAAATAAGTATTAATAAACAGGAAAATGTCGTCAGATTCAAAGAAAACAGTTCTCAGCAGCTATTTAATATCAATTTTCCTATATGGCAGTGAATGTAGGACAGTTTTCACACATATGAAAAGGCGACTTGAGGCAATAGAAATGTGGTTCTATAGAAGAGTATGGAGAATACCATGGACAGAACATGTGAGCCACAAGGAAGTTTTAAAGAAAATAAAGAAAAAAAAGAGCGTTTTTACTTAAAATTGAAACAGCTGAAAATTATGGGACATATAAATAAGGAAAGAAGGAATGGAAAATTTAACACTCACAGGACATATTGAAAACAAGAGGGACAGAGAGAAACAGGGAATAACCCACCTAATGGGATGACAGAAAAAAAGATAATGAAAAGACAAACATTACTAAGAGCTACAAAGGAGAGAAAGTTGTAGAGAGCCATGATCGACTACTTCCTGAAGTGACATGACACAAAAAAAGCAGAAGAAAAAAGAGACAAATATTTCTGAGAGCTACAAAGAATAGGAATTTGCGGAGATCCATGCTCGCCCACGTCCTGAAGGGACACGGTAACTAGAAGAAGAATGACTTGCGCATCTACTATCTACTCGTTGTTTTCTCACTGGTATGCCAGGAGGAAAATATTCATCCTCCGACAGGATTATGAACCTGTATCCTATACGGAACCGTCATTTAGCTTGGCGTACCTTTACTGCTTTGGCCACGAAGGAGCGTTCGGTTAGCAAGGTCGAATTTACTGTATTTAAACTTCAATCTTCCATGAATCTTTCACGTACATTCATGTCTGCTTATGGCGTATCAAATGTAAACAAAAGACGTCACACATTATGAAATGGATAATAAAAAGTAATAAACAACATTTACCGGAGGACGAATATTTTCTGTGAACATTTCTCGGACATTCAGGCCGGTAAATGTTGTTTAATACTGTTTATTACAAACAGAGCATTTACTTAAATATTTGTATCTATAAAAAGAATGTATAAACATAAAAATGTCTTAAAATAATTGTCGGACTTTGTCCATTTCATATATATAAAAAGCTTTTAATTGCTTTTATGAATAAGATATATTGTGGGCACTATTGTCTTAAGGAAAAAAATTGATGAATAATGAATTTTATAAGAATATTCTAACTGATAATGTTCTTTTTTTTTCTTTTTTTTTTTTTAAAGAAAGACCCTCACTCGAATTCCAGTCACGAACAGCACGCGAATGCTCGGAATAAACGCTCCATCTAATATTCAAAACAACACAAAAATAAAATACATCTTAAACAATCAAAACATGAAGAGAAATTAACAACACCTAAAACAGCCCCTCTTGAAAATGGCTAATGTAGTGGCCGAAAGCGTTTGTGAAATTAGACAACAATTGACAATTTTTGCAGTCCCTTACTCCTACCAAACGGAAAAATGTATGAACAGTAGAAAAAGTAAATAAAACATTAATTAAATTTTCCTTTAACGAAAGAGGTTAAAAAAAGGTTTCTGCCCAAATATACATTATATATATATATATATATATATATATATATATATATATATATATATATATATATATATATACTAGCAGTAGAGCCCGGCATTGCCCGGGGATGTAACAATAAGAGATAGATCAAGTATCGACCATCATGAAGACTGAAAAATAAAATTGACAAAGATTATTGTTTAAGGTTGACGGACACGCATGTCTTAATTAGTTTTATTTTATTTTTTTTATTCTTTTTTTTTTACGAATTGGTCAAACTCAAACAAAAACATTGTTTTCAATCGTTATGAGTCTACTGATTGAATAGAATTTTATTATAAACAATTGTCTTGTAAATGGAATTTTTAAAGCATTCTGAATGTAAAAATAAAGAAAAAAGTGTGCAAGACAATAAGAAACACTACCTGCCAAAAAAAGTGAAGATTTGTTGAAATCGGTTGAAAAATGTAGGAAATCCGATCCCATATATAAACGAACACACACACACACACACACACACACAAAACAACCTGGGTTTTATAATAAGTATAACTCGATATTAATAAGTATAACTCGATATGAGTTGTCCCCCTTTCATTAATGCCTCTTAATCGTGTTTTCAAATTGATTTCATGCAAAAAACAATTGTGTTTTTCTAATTTTTGGAGCTGTCAGAACCACCGCAAGGTAATTTTACGTAGTCCTGTGAAGTTTTGTTGAAATCGGTTGAAAAATGTAGGATATCCGATCCCATGTATAAACGTACACACACACACACACACACACAATCTGCGTTTTATAATAAGTAAGATATATGTTTTTTTTTCAATTGAAATTAAGATACCTTTAGTTAATGACCATTTTCACCTACGAACTTTAATTTTAAAATTCGCAGTATTAACATTAACTAAAAGTATCTTAATTCCGATTGTAAAGAAATTTTGCCCTGTTTAATGAAAATAAACATTGAGCGCTCTTTTGTGAGTCAGTTTTAACATATTTCAAATTCTATGTTGTGTTAATATGACTCGCCTTGATTATACCAAGAGATTATAGATAGATAGATAGATAGATAGATAGATAGATAGATAGATAGATAGATTGGTACTTTCAAACATTCGCCAAAAATGGGCATATCATGATGAAAAAATGCCCCCAAATTAATAAAAATAAAGTTTTATCGTAAAAAGCTTTATGTTATTATAGTGGAAAGACCTAAGGATTCTTTGATTATTAAATTATATTTTTATTCCTTTTTAGATGGTTCAAAATTTTGGTTAAAAATATCATTATTCATGCATAAAACAGGACATCCGATTACTTGAACATCTGCTCTGAATCGTAAAATAAAAAAATGCAATAAAACTAAGACGTTATTTAATTAGAAAACCTTTTAATTACTTTTATGAATAAGATATACAGTGTGTCCACAAAGATTCTTTACAATTTCAAAATATGTTACAAAGGCAATTGATATCTTAATCAGATTTCTTTTATATACTCAGTAATTATCAAAGTTTTTAATCACATTGCATTTATGTATATCAGGTATCTATACAATAAACCCCTAACATTTCTAGACCGGTGGATTAGAAGGGATGGCACAATTCCCCGGTCACCTCGCTCACCAGATATCACTCCGCTGGAATTCTTTCTATGCGGTTAAGTTAAAGATATCGTGTATCGAACAAAGATAAGGAAAATCACTGATCTAAAGCAAAAGATCACTGATGCCATTGCCACCATTAATGAGGCTATGCTACAGCGAACATGGCAAGAAATCAAGTACCGTTTTGATGTGCTTCTTGCAACTAATGGTGCCCATATAGAGGCGTATTAAATTAGTTAAAAAAAATTCAATATCTAATCCACATTTTGCAACAGTTTCCACATATTTGCCTGTTCATTTGTTTTCGTTTTTGTTTTGTTTTTTGTTTTGTTTTTTGTAATAAATTTCTTAAATTATGAAGTGACTTTATGGACACCCTGTATTATGGACACTATTGTCTTAAGAAAAAAAATTATTTTCCGATAAATAATGAATTTCACGAGATAAAACTAAGATACTAATTAATTAAAAAAGATTTTAATTGCTTTTATGAATAAGATATATTACGGACATAATAAGAAAAAAAATTGTTGATGAATAATGAATTTTACAAGAATTTTCTAATTGTTAATGTCATAGTTATATTGCGTTTTTACGATTCTAAGCAAATTTTCGATAACTGGGGTCCATTTTTACAAAAAAAAAAAAAAAAAAAAAAAAGATTGAGGATTTAAATTCTCCAAGGACTTCTAAGTATGACTAACATAAACATTAAACGATACAAAAATTTCTCGAAATTTCATAAAACCGTTATGAAATGTCTGGTGGGCAGAGGGTGGCGGTTGGTGTCAGATGTAAAAAAAAAAAAAAAATATGTTTTACCAAGATTTTTTCAAAAAGAAAGTTTTTTTCTAAAATAATTTCATTCATTTGTGAGTCCTGAAAAATCCGACGATTGATTTTTGCAAGAATTTCCAAATCAATGTGTTTCACCGCAGAAAAAGACGCTAAAATTTCCTATGCTAATCTTTGCCAATAATCCACTCCCGTGCTGATAAAAAAAAAAAAAATTTTTAACAAAGATTTCGGACGTTTGAAAAAGGATAAAAAAAAAATATAATTTAACAATAAAAAAATCCTTTGGTCTTCCCTCTTAATAATAACTTAAAGATTTCGACAATAAAACTTAGTTTTTCTTAAGTTCGGGGTCTTTTTTCATCATGGTATGCTCATTTTTTAGTGAACGTTTATATATATATATATATATATATATATATATATATATATATATATATATATATATATACTTATTTAATTTTATTTTTATTGTTAATGGACGTATACACAATAACCAGCTGTGTCGTCCCCAGGGAGAGGGCGTTGGCGAAAAGCGGTATTTTATGCAAGCTTTGTTCAACGACTTATATTGATGAGAATTTTTTTTAATAACAAAACGCCGCAATTCCTATACGATTCAAATTTGAAAGAAAAAAAGTAAAAGTGGCATCTACGGAAGTGGGGGTGCTGAAAATTTCTTGTTTTCAGCAGCCCCCACTCCAACTAGGCTTTTCTAGATGACAAGACACCTAGCGGGATTTAAAATAAAATCTGTCAAAGGGCGAATGTACCTTCACGTACAATTAACAGCCAACTAGGTCAATGGGATCGACTGGATTCCATAGTTATGTATACTGCCAGTGCAGTGATGGCACGGGATCGATGGGTCTGTAAGCAAGGCGAGTCTTTAAATTGGAGAACATCGACAGAGGTTTTACCTGGGGAGGGATGGGTTCCGTCAGGTCTACTCTCCCAAGACACGCTATGCATGAACTAGTTAGGTATCCAGCTGTGGAATGATCCTACGATCGCACCCGGTCACGGGACTGAGGAGGAGGGGGAGGAGCAGGTGGAGGAGCAGGTGGAGGAGGGTTTATGAAGACAGTGACTAACTGTGACTATTATTTGTCACAGTTGTAGATTTTCGTCAGCGATGAACATTTCGTGGGTTGACAAGAGGCGTTACAATCTCACTCCCCCAAATCACAGGGGACGCTGAAAAGTTCTCGGTTTTACACACATGCATAGATATGTATGTTTGTCTGTGTATGGGCACATCTACAAGTTTGACGTAGAAAAGATTTCCGCCAAATCAAGAACGAGAACATTTCCCCGCCTTCACACACACACACACGCGCACACACACACACACACACACACACACATAGATAGATAGATAGATAGATAGATAGATAGATAGATAGATAGATATACATACATACATATTACACACACACACACACATACATATATATAGATAGATAGATAGATAGATAGATAGATAGATAGATAGATAGATATACATACATACATACATATTACACACACACACACACACATACATATATATATATATATATATATATATATATATATATATATAAGGAGACATTGATGTTAACACCCAGCGGCGACAGTCTGTTTCATGCTAAAAACGCAGTCATCAGTTATGTTATTCTAACGGTTATTTGCGAGGGCGATAATGATTATGTTTCGAATTATTCTAGGTATAATAGTATATATAACATATATAGTAGAAATAATTGTGGATCCGTATGCAGTTTTGTGGCTATTTTATAGTAATGTTTGTTAACACTTACTCATTATTGATTATTGATTATATTATTATTTATTGTTGGTCGTTATTTATTACTTTTACTCGCGTTTATGCGTCCTTGCTTTGTTTATTTGTTTACTATTTATTTATTTTTTATTAATTTAATTAATCTATTTATTTATATTTATTTATTATATTTATTTATTTTACTTTATTTTTTTTATTAATCGAAATCAATAAATAAATAAAATTATCTCAGTGTCCACCTTCATATTTACATACGCTCGACCTCTGATATTGAGCACTTTAACCTTTAAATATAGCATATATTAAATCTATATTTTTATCATATAACATATATATACATATATCACACATACATACGCACACGCACACACACATATATATGTGTGTGCGTGTGTCCAAATCGTGTAATAGTATAATTGTCCATCCCACAAAATGTTTAATGTCTAAAAACCACTAAACTAATTTTGCCAGGTTTTCAGATAAGATTTTTTAAGCATCTTGACACCATTTGTCGTAAGAATCACAGAAAACCCTTTGAGTTATCCAGCTAGAAAGAGAATAGGTTAAAATCGTTTTGTGTCAGACCCAATGTCTTCCAAAATGAGCAATGGTGAGAGGAAAAGATCAATCAGTAATGATACCAGTATTCATACCCTGGCATCCATCCATTCAAGAAGCATCAAGAGAATGGTGAATAAGTTTTAAAAAGAGAGGACAGTAGAGAGGAAAACTGCTCAGGAGGTCACAACAGGAAGAGGGATCATTATTTGAACTTAGACCTAAAGACATTAATTAGAAAAGATCCAATTCAATTCATAAGACGTTTGGCACGTGATAGAGGAGTTTCAGCTATGACAGTCCAAAGATCAGTGAAAAAGACTTGAAAATGAAATCGAACGTGAAACCTGTGAGGCATCTTGTTACTCCAGCACAGAAAGTTAGAAGGTTAAAGAGGGCAAAGGTCATCTTGAATAAGTTAGAAAATGATCCTGGAATATATATATATATATATATATATATATATATATATATATATATATATATATATATATATATATATATTCATATAATATATATATATATATATTCATTCATATAATATATATATATATATATTCATTCATATTTCTCTCACTTAAACCGTCTTTGACTCCCCTCTCTAAAACTTCTCTCTGTTAAATTTTAATTCCCCACCTTCTCTTGTCTGTTACCCCTCTCTATAGCTCTAACATTCGTCCCACACTCTCATACTTACACTCTCTCTAAATTCTATTTTTTTATTTCCGGAGTTAGTTTTTTTTTTTCTGCTTTCTTTTTGAATTTGTAGGTCTGATGAATTGGATCGTATTTACGATTTCAATGGAATAAATTATGACCATGGAATATTAGTGTTTAAGCCTTTTTATTTTATATATATATATATATATATATATATATATATATATATATATATATATATATATATTTGAACTTTATTTCAATCCTTCATGATCTTCCGGTCCTTAGCTATGATTAATTATTGATGAACATGTCATTTTCGTTTATGATCGATTTCATCACGATTCTTATTCTGTTAAACTTGGAGATCAATCATACATTCTTATTGCTTAAAGTAGAGCCCGATAGTGTTATAAAATCTTAATCTAACAAATGAACAATTTTGGTTTTACACGATTTGGACAATTTCGTTGTTACAATATATATATAATGTCTATTTGAGCAGCAACCTTTCTTTCAAACATGTTTCGTCGATTTTTTATTGTGGTTTTCTAGTAGTCTTGAATTTTTTTTCCCGTTTGTTGAGGATAATGGCGTATAAAAATTGTCGGTAGTGTCTATTTTCCCAAGTGCTTTCAGTCACTTCACTAGCCATTTTCAGCGGAATTTTGCTGTTAATTGTTGTTCATCTTTTAAGATATTATTGTGCGATGCATATTTTATGATACAGAGTGTTTATTCCGAGCCCCGCGAAGGGAACGTGGCTGGAAGTCAAGTTGGCTTCCTTCTGTTTTAAAAAATCTCAAACACAAATAATAAGACTAATAAAATAAAATGAGGTTTAAGTGCCAATGTTAACAGAGCCTAAATATAATCTAATAATATTATTATATTGATCTGGGTTTTTTTGGGGGGGGTGTTTTTTTTACGGTTTATCAACCTTCTTATGGGTTATTTAAAAATATAATTTATAATTAATTATAAAAAAATATTTTGGAATAATTATTTCTATTTTATTTTATTTTTTTGTGACTATTAAACTCTACTAAATCAGATGAAATGGTTACTATTGATTTGAATTAGGGTCACCTCAGAATTCCATCGTCTCTTAGCACGCATTTTATATCCACCTTGATGGAAGGTATTGAATGACAAGGCCACGTCAACACACGTTATGATCCATGGTGGGCGGTGCAACGGCGAGCCCTCAGGAGAGAGCAACATACGCCTGTGATCATAATCATTAGACGTATTTAACACAGAGAGATAGAAGAGGAATTTACAAAATGAACTAGTTACATGAAGATGAAAATAAGCGGGTTCGAAATAAAGTATCATGGTAGAATCAGGGTAGAATCACGGAAAATGTGGTGAATATCACGAAGAGAAAAAAAGAATCGATAACGACATTAGGGAAATAATTGGTTCCTTGTAGCCTTCCAGAAACTACCCGCCTCCTGTAATGCCCTATTTTTACACAAACCAGATCAGGCCAAAAGTGGATTATTGCTGCCATATCTGGGTTGGAGCTGCCCAGTCAAGAATGCAGAGTGATGATCTTACTGCTTATTTTTTAAGCTTATTCGCGCCTTTTATCCTGCAAACTATAGTTAGTCTCTCATGCAACCTGTACGCACAATGTTTCTTTCTTTTGTTCCCTTTATCCATCAGCTATCACGCTAATTCTGCATGCACTACTTAACAGCTTCACAATAAATACTACCGTAAAAACTGGGGGAAAGGATTTTTTTAAGGTGTTGGGGGCAAAGAATCACTCACTTTTTATCAGGCCCCGAGAGAAAGAGAGACAGACAGAGAGAAAGAGGGGGAGTTCCAGGGAGTGGAGAGTCTCTATTTAAAAATACATTTGCTAAAAAAAAAAAGAAACGTCTACGAGCCTCAAGTAATTTTTGTTTTTATTCTTGACGCTACACAATTGAAATCTTTCATTGACGTGATCTGCTTATCCACTTACACCTCAACCAGGTGACCATTTTTTTTTACCTTCTTAAAATAACGAGAGGATGTTTTCCCAACTTCTTCAATTCTACAGTCAACCGTTACCTTTCCTGCATAGTCCCCTGAACTTCACTTCTTGCCCTTTCTTATGATCATACAACACCACACGGTAACACTCTAACTTGAGTGGCTCTTGGACCTTGTATTGGTGAACAGTAATAAAACAAAAAGGTTTATACATTGTTTCCAGTTTAGGATTGGGTTTCCGTTTCCTTCTAATGTTTACTTCAACTCTGTACTTCCGCCTGAACTCTAAGGTTTTATTTACCAATTATTTTTTCTCCTCAATTGAAGTAGATAGGTTCGCTAATCGTCCGGTTCACTCTCTTCCCGGTTTTTTGAACAGGTGTATCGGGTTTATCTTTTGTTTAATGTTTAGGATTGAATATCCGGTTCCTTCTAAAGTTTCTTTCACTCAAAGTAGTCCCTTGTGTCTTAGGGGCACTATCACCTTGCTTGAGGTGAATTTATTAAACAATAATGAGACGATGTTTTTTTTTTCCAATCACTACAATCTTGACCTCTTCAAGTCTCGGGTTAACCGTTAGCCTTCCTGCATAGACATATGAACTTCGCTTCTTGCCTTTTCTTACGCTCATACAACAATACAGAGTCAGGTACACCGAGGTGGTGTAATGGTTAGCAAGCTTGTCTCGCTAGAACAATTACGACTGAGTAGTGAATTCGATTCTCGCTGGGTGCCCCCTAATTTCAGCCTTGTGCCACATGTAAGCTGTGCTTGGGAAATCGCTACAAAACTACAGAGTAACTGAATAGCTTGAGTGACTCTTGGGTTTTGTATTCGATGAACATTAGTAAAAAAATAAATTCCCGCCATTTTCACGTTTATTGCCATCCTCGTTCTCTTGCATTCTCCGTTCCAATTGCGCCATTACAGAAAGCTTTACTTACTTCTATATGCCCTCTCTACTGATTTTTTTTCCTCCCTTTCACTTGTCCCTCTCCACACCAATTTGTTTTTTCTCCGTTTACCAGCTGCCTCCTCTCTCGGTTATTCTTCTTTTCACTTGCCCCCACTACTTTGGATTTTTTCATTCATTTCCTTTCTTTTTTCTACACTGGGTTTTTTCCTCCCTTTCACTTTCTTCCTCCACTTCTGTTTTTTTGGGGTTTTTTTTTTTTGTTTTTCTCCTTTTTACCTACGTCCTCCCCTCTGGGTTATATTCTTCATTTTCCTTGACCTCCACTACTCTGGATTTTTCTCCCATTTCTTTTCTCCCTTAACACTGGGTTTCCCCACTTTTCCTTTCTTTCCGAACTTTATTTTTCTCCCTTGTAATCCCCCCACCCTCTGCGTTATATTCTCCCTTTTCCTTGCTCCCTTCGCTCTGTGTTTTTCTTCCTGTTATGGTCCGGTTCCTTGTACGACGGTGATAGTCCAAGGTAGAACCAATAAAGAAGAACTCGAACACGGATATGGAATAACACAGATATATTACAAACAGGAATATATACAGAGAAGTAGAAAATGATAGCCCGAACAATCAGGTTTAGTAGTACTTGTCTGAACGCGACTCTGTTTCGGACTTCCTCTGACTCGACTGACTCACTCGCTCGCTCTGACTGACTGACAGACTCCTGACGGACTTCACTCCAGACTTCAGATTATCTCTCTGCTTCCTCTTGAGGCGCAGTATTTATTACGTATGGAATAGTCCATTATGTTATTATGGGTAAGGTTCCATAACACTTCCTTTCCTTGATCGCTTCCTCTGCTTGCTTCCTCCCACTTCTCTGTTGTTTTTTCTTTTGTTTTTGTTTTTTTGTTATTTTTTGTTTGTTTTTCTCCATTCTCCTCTACTGGGTTTTTCTTCCAAACCGGACTTTACCTCTCTTTTACCTGACCCTTCCACTGTGGTTTTTTTCTCCCATTCGTTTACCCTTCCCACTTGGTTTTCTTTCTTCCTCTCTCCCCCTCCACTTTCGATTCTTTCTTCCTTTCTCTTGACCCCCTCCTCTGCTCTTGTTTTTTCTTGTTTCCTCCATTTGCCTTTCTCTCCTCTCATTTTTTTCGCCTCATCACTTATCTTTTTCTTTGTACTCTTCCTCCCTTTCTCTCTCTCTCTCTCTTTCTCTCACACACACGCTCCCTCTCTCTTTCCCTCTCTCTCACTCTCCCATTCTCATTCATTTCCTTTCAAAATTTCCTCACTTTTTAACTCTAAACCTCTCAGTAATTATTTAGCTTCATTTTGTCAGACACAAAGTTACAACTGACGGTCACCCCAAATCGAACTCACAGGCAATGTCTTTCGATAGTAGCTCTACAACAGGCGCCTTATTTTTTTTTTTCAGAATAAGTAAGTCTGACACAAGACCTCAATAATGGAAATCGAATTTCCTCGTCTAAAGGTTTCGATTGCATACCATTGCTTTATGGCAGACGCCCTAAATACGTTAAGCTTTATTTCTTTGTTTTATTTCATTACTTCGTTCTAAATTCTCCTTTGGAGTTTAATTAAAAAAAATAAAATAAAATTTAAGATGCTCTTCCACGCCCAAAAACAAATCCTGGTCCCTGAGAAAAGAGAATGGAAGGGAAATATGTAAATTGGGATTTCACACGTGATCATGTATGGGGGCACGTACACATGTATATAATTGCCTTTACGTTTAATTCTATCTCTTCCCCGCTTCCATCAAATTAAATACATTATATATATATATATATAGAGAGAGAGAGACAGCGTATCTTTATTCAAACATGTTTCATTGAATAATATAGACATATTGTTTCTACTTATTTTTATACTGATCCTTTCCATTTCTCTAATGCGTTTCCTGAAGTTAAGATGAAATTCATCAAGGAATGCGGCGTAGTTTAGTTTTTTGAGGTTTTGTTGTAGTGGGGGTAGCACTTAGGTTAGAAAAAAACTTCGGTGCCTTCCTTGATGCATTTCATCTTAACATCAAGAAACTGGAACTTAACATCAGAGAACTGGAAAGTATCAATATAAAAATAAAGACTATAAGACAAAAATATAGTTTTACAGTATTCTTTATTTATGGGTAAAAAGTGGTCAATATCGGTGAAAGAGCGTGTGTAAATGCTAAAGTGTACATTCTGTTTCATGCTTGATCGCAATCTTCAGGCCACCTTCATATATACATATGTGTGTGTGTGTGTGTGTGTAAATTTAATAGGCAGGTTAATAAAATTTGAAGAATAAAAAGCCGAAAAAAATTATACCAATATTGGCAATAAAATTGATATTTATTATGTATTAAACTTTTGACTTAATTAAAGCAGAAAGAGAAAGATTTTAATGTTGGAATTTTCGAACATCCCTGTGTCCTTTTTCAACGATACGAGGAATGAAGATGGCGGCCGAAGTATGTGAATACCAACGAAAATAAAGAAAATATAATTGTTATATTGAAACTATAATTGTAAGATGATTAAATAAAAGTGATGTTATTTAGAAATTTGTATTTATCATTATTGGAAACGGGTAAAGCAACTTTAGACCATCCATATATATATATATATATATATATATATATATATATATATATATATATATATATATATATATTATTTCTTTTAATCAGTATCACTCCAAGCAAGGCAGTAACGCCACAAGCACAGAAAACAAGAGCAGTCGGCAATTGTTACAGTAACGAACATGAAAAATGGAATCGGTAAATACGTCTGAATGACAGAACTTGTGGTTGCTTCGGTCAAATTCCTCTTAAGAAAATCTTCAAGCTTCTCTTTGATCTCTACACCACGATGATTGATAGGAAAGACTTTGGATTATCAAGCTCTTCAGTACACGACTTTATCTTCACACGTCCAGGTAACAATTGTAAAAACCCGTAATACTCACTGTCTATCCTGAGTATAATGTAGGTATTTATTTCGGGTGCATCGTCGTAGTATAATGGTTAATATGTTAGTCTTGGAAATCCTTAGTAATGAGTCAGTGTGCCAATGGATGCCTCTATGCCATGGGCTAAAAATAACTAATATATATTTCAGAACGTGGGCGGTCAGGGATCTCAATAACTTCCTACCAATTGTACTGGATGGTCCGAAAATCTTGTCACCGATACATAATATAATTTTCTATTTCAACGCTTTGTGGGATGTTATTCAGGAGAGAGTTTCACGTGAACCATAACAGAATATCCATCAGCTGAAGGACGCCGTTCGGAGAATCTTTGCAACAAGCAACAAAGTACAGCTTCGTAAAATATTACGACACCGCATCATTTTGTGCCACGAAAATGATGGCGTTCATACAGACCTTCTCTATGCGTGACAGTGTCAATGAAAGTGAATAAACTGAAGCCAGTACATATGCTTTGTGTTACTGTATTACTTGTTCTTCTATTGTACTTAGTACTTTTTGGTGGGGGTGACAAAACTTTCGGGCAACTCTGTAGTTCTAAATAATGTTTGTTTTTCACTATCTCTCCCACACTCTGTTCTGCCACCCATTTACACAAGTTTGTTAAGTACGTGAGTGAATCCGTCCATCTTGCCTTCAATTCGTGGTGTTTGTTGATTGGTTGATTTTGTTTAGCGGCACATCAACCTCTGTATATTCTTTAATGGCGTAATCTAAATATTTTCAACACATTTTTATGGCTTCAACTAAATATACTTTAAACGTAATTGTATGTCTTCAACTAGAGATAAAATGTACGGCTGGTAATTGTACTATAAAATTAATTGTTGGTAATTGTACTATAAAATATATTGGTGATCATTTTGCTGTTGAAAATTTTACTATAAATATGTATTGTTGATAATTTTTTTATATAAAAATGTATTGCTGGTATTTTTACTATAAAAATGTATTTTTATACTTTCCTGGTGTTTTGTTTTGTTTTGAGGGTTCACTATTTTCTCATAGCTGGGTTCCTAACAGGTGCTAACACCCGGTTCGTGTGGACCTGGAAACGACAACAATTAAGAGGTGGTTCTACGCTCCTCAGAACCTGCAATCTTCCGCTAAAAGGCCTTGCTGCCGGATGTAGTTTATCGTCAACCCAGTACTATAATTTCATGTGAGGTTCAATTTCTCCAGACCGTATTTCCTCATTATATGTCCTAAATATTTCCACTGTCTCTTTCTGATTCTAAGTATAAGTGCATAGCAGTTCAACACTTTTTTCTTAGTTTCTAATGAAATTTTACTGTTTCTTATTATATTATATAGTTCTTGGAAGGTACATTTCGCTATTCCAATGCCACCTCGGATTTCAGTGTCACATTTTCTGCCCTGTATTAAAACACTTCCTAAATATTTAAATTTTTGTACTTGCTTCATTTTGACATTTCCAATTCGTAGTTCGCAGTCTTTTATAATATATACAAATGATTTAGATAATCGTATATGAGAATGTTAGTGTGTGTGTGCATGTGCGCGCGCGCGCGTGGATGTGTGTGTATTAGGGAGGCAGTTTTATTGATATAAAATTAAGTACCAATGAGAGTTCTTTGTTAAGATTTTTATTAGCCTTTTCCCCTCCTTTCTGACATCCACAAACTAACACATGACGGCCTGATATTTGAAACTAACGCGTAAATAATGTACAAAATAAATTCCAAATTGTAAACGCATTTTAACAAAAAAAATATATATATATATAATCTTTTTGCGATAATGTCTTATGAAAGCCGAAGGCGTTCAGAATGTGTACAATACTTTTGTACAATCCCAAATTTAAGGTCAAACAATTCGTCTGAAAGAAAGAAAATGCTTAAACAAAGAGCTACGGTTAGTCATACGTATATATCTATATATATTAAAAAGAACACAGAATTTGTGTCAATTAATTTTAATGATAGACTTTTCCAAATTTACGAATAACCCTTCTCAGACAAGGGGGAAATTCCATCAGAAATTGTCTGAAGTTTATTTCCATAGAAATGTACAAGAAATATGGTCCAAACTTTCAACTTTCTTATCATCATCAGGGTAGGTAGAGACAGTTGGTGAGTTCGTAGAACTAGTGAGTGCTGTGACGTAGGCAAAGTGTGTTGTGACGTAAGCGTGATGTGCGTGTATTTTTTTTCTGTGTACATTTCAGGATGCGGGTTCTTAAGTTAAAATTCTTTTTATTTATTGACAGTTGTTTTTGCGTTGTTTGAGTTTGGCTTCAAGGATCATAAGTCTGTTTTTATTATTTTATTTTGGTAGCATTTTATTATTGTTTGTGAGTAACTGTTTAATGTTACTAGGATCCTTATGCCGCTTAATGTGTTGTCTGATGGCACTATGGTTTTAGGTGGCAGGTGGCTCTCCGTGAGGGTGTGGTTATGGTTGTACATATCCTATGTAAGATGTTTTGTGTTTTTTTTATATTATTATTTACAGAGAAACACTTTCCGAGTGGGCAAGTGTATTCATACACAATATTTGTCTTAGGGTTTTGGAAGTTTGGGATATATTTGATAACTGTGATTCTTTTTATTGTTCTTTTGTCTCTTTTGTAATTGTTGGGCATTTGATTTTGGTAATATATATATGCTAATAGCGTTATAACCAATATTAGGTTTATGACTGTGTTTTTTATTATTTATATTATTCTTACATACTACAACCACATTCTCACGGAGACTCATCTATCACCTATCGAATAAGAAGTGTTATCAGATAACACATTAATAAGTAGCATAAGGATCATAGTAATATTAGAGAGCTACTCACAAACAACGCCAAAATACTAGTAAACTCAAATAGTAAAAACAAACTTATGATTCTTGAAGCAATACTCATACATGAAAAATAATTATCAATAAATAAAAACATTTGTAAGAGACTGCATCCTCAAATGTACAGAAAAACAACAAAAAAACTCACGTCACACCTCGCTTCCGTCACAACACGATTTGCCTACGTCACAACATGCTTTGCCTACGTTGACAAAGATGAAGGAGAATTTCTGATGGACTTTCCTCCTCGTCTAAGAAGTAATTTGGAAAAGTCGATTATTAAAATTAATCGCCACAAACTGTCATTTTTAATAATACTTGCCTTAAAGACCATTTGCAGCCTAAATACGCAGAATATATATACAGTGTAACCCGGATATAAGAGACCCGGATATAAGAGAAACCCGGATATAAGAGAGATTTTCTCTGGTCCCAAATTAGAGCCTGTGTTAATGTATATAAAATAGACCAAAGCCGGATATAAGAGAAACCCGGATATAAGAGACTTCTTCTCCGGTCCCGACAACTCTCTTATATCCGGGTATATATATATATATATATATATATATATATATATATATATATATATATATATATATTGTTTATACGTTATTTTTTTATGGATAGGCTTATTTGAGTGAATGCTCTGTTCTTTTAATTAAACTATATTAATTACATTTACCGACCTGGATGTTGGAGTTAAATTGTCGGATTTAATCCATTTCCTATGATATATATATATATATATATATATATATATATATATATATATATATATATATTATGAAATGGACAAAGTCCTACAATTATTTTAAGACATTTTTTATGTTTATACATTCTTTTTTATAGATACAAATATTTAAGTAAATGCTCTGTTATAATAAACAGTTTTAACAACATTTACTGGCCTGAATGTCCGAGAAATTGCTACAGAAAATATGCGTCCACCGACAGGAATCGAACCTGTATCCTATACGGAACCGTCATATATCCTGACGTGCTATTTCGTCACAGAGAAGTGTTTTGGTTAGCAAGGTCAATTTTTCTGTTTTTAAACTACAATTTTCCATGATTTTATCACGTACATTCATATCTGCTCGATTCGTATCCAAATGTAAACAAATGACGTCACACATTATGAAATTGACAAAGTCTGACAATTATTTTAAGAGATTTTTATGTTTATTATAACAGAGCATTTACTTAAATATTTGTATCTATAAAAAGGAATGTATATTCATAAAAACGTTTTAAAAGATATATATATATATATATATATATATATATATATATATATATATATATATATATAAAGAAATATGTTGTAGTGGTTCCAACGAGAGAAAAGTATGTATATTAAAAGAAGAGGGGTGCCGCAAACGTTTTTGGTTGTAATGTGGATTTATTGAGAAAAATATTATACTTTGTTTTACATAATTTCACGACACGTGTTTCTGGTCTGGTCTCGCAAACGTCTTCAGGTGAAAGTGGAGATTTTTACATATTATTAAAAATAATTAATTTTTCTTCATGTTCAATGTGGAATATTCTCGATATGAGACATTCTGTTTGTGTGTTGGCAATCCGAATTTTCTTTCTAGAATTGTCAATGAAGAGTTCTGCGTGAAGGGTCATAAAACAATTAAGGTTTGTCCAGCGAGTAGTTATCGGCATTTAATCTTTTAATGTTTTAGTGACCTCTATGTGCTCTTGGATCTGTTTCTATTTTATGCGTGTTCCTGTCAGCATGCGTGTATATATGCGTGCGTATATTTCCTTACTACGAGGAATTCGTAAACTTATTTGTACTTATACACGCATACACACACATACGCACAAACACACTATCCCACCACAAGTAGTCAGTACACACACACATATATACACATATTTCCCAAGCTACATGGAACCAGTACACACACACACACATACATACACACGCACACACACACACACACACACACACGTACTTCTTAAGTTGTCAACATCCGCATATACATACATAAATGTATGTATGTGTACATACACATATATATATCTCCTCGTGTCTCCCGTATATGAGTGTGCGTCCATGTATGTGAGCGATCATTGTATTTGGTCACCCTGTGTGCATGTTTTTGTTTTTTTTTTTTTGTGGGGGGTTACGATCTATTCAGTTCGGGTTTGAATTTGTCTATAAAGTTTTTTTTCCTGTATTTGTAGATACGAGTAATTGTCTGTTTGATATATCGGCATGATATTAAACTTACCCTGGTTACATTTGAAAATGTGTTGTGATACAAAAAGTTTTCTGTTGTCTGTCAATTTTATATTGCTTTTGTGTAGGGAGACCCTGTTGTTCAGTTGTTGGCTGATGCCTATATATGACTTCTTACATTTTGTGCATTTAAGTGCATAAACTACATTTTTGGAGTTGCAGTTTAAGTTTTTGTTTATTGTGAATGTTTTTTTTGGGTTTTCAAAAGTGTAGGAGTTTCCTTCTATAATGATGTCACAAACTCCACATCTTTTTTTTGTTGCATTTTTGTGACTCCTGTATTTTGTGTTGACTAAATTTAGATGAGGTTAATATGTGTTTTAGGTTTCTAGATTGGCGTTTGCTCTTAATTATTTTGGTTGTTTTTAGTATATTATTCAGTTTATTATTCTTGCTAAGTAAATCTAGATTTTTTGTGATTTCTGGGAATATTTCTGGGTTAATATATATATATATATATATATATTAATTGAATTTGCTTCAAACAAGGCAGTAAAGCCACGAAGACACAAGGAGTTACTTAGTGTGAAAGAAATAAAAAACAGAAAACATTATTATGGAGCGAGAACACTAGAAGATTAATCAGGAAGACAGTAGATAACTATTGGCATTGCATTTAGATTTTTGAAGATCAAATTTGGCCGGAAAGCAGGAAACCGGGAGAGTGTTCTGCAGACGAAAAGTGCGAGAAAAGAAATTCTTAGCATATAAATTATGGTTAGATCTAACCAAATCAAATGTAAATTGATAATACATTGTTTCCAATCTAGTACTGCCCTTAAATTCATAAAGTCTAGTTATCATAGAGGAAAGTTCATTCGAACAAATTCCATGAAAGTATTTATAGAAAATGCACAGGGAAGACACTTTAAGGCAATGGGAAAGTGACTGAAGCCGAGATGCCAGGTCAACGCCAATAATATTGTTGATTCTCCTTTGGATTTTATCCAGAATCTCTAAATATATTGCAAGAGCATCGGTCCGTATGTGACAGCAATATTCTAAGCATGAACGAATGGTAGACTTATACATATGTAAGATAAGATTATGGATAGAAAAATTGTCTGACACGACACAATGAACCAACTTTCTCAGCAGCCGACCTAACAATGGATTCAATGTCGTCTTTCCACTTCATGTCAGCTGAGAATGTTAGCCTGGAAGGCGCAACGAGTCACTCTCCCGGGAGTTAGCATGTATGTAATTGCGTATTTGGACAGCAATCCCTCTTTCATACAAGTTTCATTGAAGATGACTGACAAAGCAGTTCGATTAAATTTGTTGTTATACCTTTCTTGCATTCGTACAAGAGATTTCTTTTTTGTACCTAAAGTGTGTAAGAACTATCCAAGTGATCTTTGGAGTCGAGCGATTTCTGTTAATATATTAGCCATCATCAAGGAAGTTTCTATGTGTCTTATATATATATATATATATATATATATATATATTCAAAAATTTAAAAAAAACGTTTACTGAGACATTAGGCTCATAAGTCCCCAAAATTCATTCACCAATCCGTCCTGAGTATGGTGATAAACTATATCCGTGTCCTGGGTAAGACAACACCCAACAGCAAAGCCTCTGATCAGGAGGTTTTGAGGAGCATGGAACCACCTCTTAATTGCTGATGTTCCCAGATCCATCCTGACCTGGGGTGGTAGCTCCTGTTAGGGTCCCAGCTATGGGCAAATAGTTAATCCCCAAACTGGGGTCAAAAAGTATAAAAATTGGTTTTAATTCCAGCAACACATTTTTGTAAAATTATTACCACCAGCAAATTTTTGTAGAAAAAATTATTACCGCAGTACATTATCGCCAGCAATAAAAAAATAAATTTGGGAAAAAATATAGCAGCAATACATTTTTTGGAAAAAAAAATATTATCAGCAATAAAAATTTTGTCGGCATTAAATAACCCATTGAGGTTGATATTCCGTAAAACAGACCAAACCAAACCAAATCATTTACCGATGTTCCCAGTAACATGGTCCCGTGGATAAAAGCGCCGGTTGAAGTAATCCAGAGAACCAAAGAGTTGTGAGTTCAAAAAGCTATCAGTTTCATACACGCTTCCTTTCATCAAGCGGGCGATAGCAATAGCTTGCTCGAAACTGGTAGTCGCGGCCGTTCATATGTACGCCGAACGTACCATCTTCAGATACACATCCTCAAACATGCAATCTTCAGGTCGTGTCTAATGACTAAGACCCGAAAATACCGTTCAAGTATGAAACATTCTGTCGCAGCTCAGTGTTGACCTCATTGTACACTTTTTATATATATATATATATATATATATATATATATATATATATATATATATATATATATGCGGTATTTATTGACCCCTCCCCGACTGAGTCTGGTTGTGACACAAGGTCAGTTTTTAACGTGGGGACCCGAGTGTTTTTACTCGAGCCGCTTGTCCATGCTACTTAGCTAGTCAGAGCTGGTCTTGGCTTGTCATAGCTAGTCCAAGCTGGTCAGAGCCAGTCCAAGTCAGTCGTAGCCATGATACCACCAGCACAGGGACGGAGGCCTGTGACCGGTAAGTATCCAAGTGCGTACATCCAAGGAGAAATTTACGCACTCATATATATATATGCTGCATATATATAAATATATATATATATATATATATATATATATATATGCAGCATATATAATTTAAATGTGTTTTGTTGAATAATATAGAGATCTTGTGTCAACTTATTTTTATAATGATCCTTTCAAGTTGTCTTATTAGTTTCTTGATATTGAGAAGAAGGCGTCGTAGTTTGTTTTTTGTTTTTTTTACCCAAGTACTTTCGACCTTTCCTAAGATTATTTTCAGGGCTAAAATTACAAAGACAAACATGCTATTGTAACTGCGATAAAATGAAAGACATACTTAAACATTTGTTTCTGTAGTTATGCTATTTTTTAAAAATCTGTGTTCCGTTGTCATAGTGATTTTTGAACACGCGTAAACGCAGACTGTTATAGTTATTTGGGGTCAACTATGGCAAAACAATATGTAAATTTTAATATGTCAGGAAATTTTGTGGATACTTATTGCGTAAATGAACAAATGCGCCACAAGAAAAGCGGCTAGACTATATAGTCAAACACATATTTAAAAAAAATTTAATTCAAAATTTTAACGTTCCGGTTCCTTTTATGTAAATGAGTAATAATATCAAGTTAAACATAACTTTAGTTGTATAAATTCCTAAAGAATGAAACACATCACACGAAAAAAATGTCCACTTTGTTATAGTTTCCCTAAACACCATAACTTGATAAGACACAAGGAATGTTATAAACAAAATCACTATTTTTGTGGTGATGTTATGTTTACGTCATAATTTTTGAATAAATAATATTTCCTCTACTCTGTATTGATCACACTTTCAAGAATAGTATTTTTAGTTATTGGAATTTATTCCGTCTACACCAATCCTATACTTGAATATATATATATATATATATATATATATATATATATATATATATATATATATATATATATATATATATATATATATGAAAATTTCTCCGATTTAACCAGTAGAAAAACAATATTTATATATAATATAATTATATATAATATAATTATATAATTAATTATATAATTATATATATATAATTATATATATATATATATATATATATATATATATATATATATATATATATTATATATATGAAAATTTCTCCGATTTAACCAGTAGAAAAACAATATTTATATATAATATAATTATATATAATATAATTATATAATTAATTATATAATTATATATATATAATTATATATATATAATTATATTATATATAATATATATATATATATATATATATATATATATATATATATATATATATATATATGAAAATTTCTCCGATTTAACCAGTAGAAAAACAATATTTATGAATAAAAATGACAATAAGAAAACTAGTAATTGCTGACGCGTTTCACCCAATGTTGACTTTATCAAAGCAAAATACGAACATTTTCGTATTTTGCTTTGATAAAGTCAACATTGGATGAAACGTGTCAGCAATTACTAGTTTTCCTATTGTCATTTTCATTCATAAATATAAATATATATATATATATATATATATATATATATATACACAGACGCATATATGTGTGTGTGTGTGTGTGCACCCCCTGGACACTCCGAAATTAATGCCTCCGATGTATTTTCTTGGAAAATGGAACTGCATATATATATATATAATACTAGCTTAAAAGTCGCCTTATCTTGATTGGGCCTTTGGCTTGTTCAAGTCTTTGAGAATCCCTCAGTCTTTGCATATTCTCAGCATTCGAAGCTCTCCTGGCTACGGTTTGATCTGGGTTTTCATTTCATTTTCAAAAAAAGAAATATCCAACACTTAAAAATATCAACTGTGAACACGGCCACAATGTGCCGACGTGTTTATAAAATACCAAAAAAATCATTACCATCACTCTATATATAAAAATCTAAAGATTCAGTTAAAAATAAAAAAAGAATAAAATAAACATCCTTGATAATGACTAATAGAATAGCCGAAAGCGCTCGAATATAGAGAACAGTCGGGCAGTTTTTACACACTTTATAAAACGTGCGTGAAAGACTGATGTATCAACTCGCCTAATGAGTTTTTACAGTCTTTTAAAATCATTCACTGTATATATATATATATATATATATATATATATATATATATATATATATATATACCCAGCCTCCACACTAAGGCAGGATGTGACACAAAGTCTTTTTTACGTTTTTTGTGTATGTGAAGAATGGACATCTGCAATGGCACATATTAGCAACGCCTCTTCATCTCGCTGTAAATCTAGAATTTTCTTTCAATATTCCAGACTAAAATTCCCTCCTCACATTTCATTCGTGTCCGGTTCCTGGGAAGCCCATGTTGGATTATGCCAACCAGATTTACCCAAGTAACGGTCAGATTTGATATCATTTTTGATTTTCTGCTAGCAGACCCTGTGACACTGGGAGTGTTTGCTGCCCACATTAAACAATGTTTATTACCATAAGTTGGCAACCATCCCATAAACATTTTTTTTTTTTTTTTTTTTTTTTGCTGAGGACAGCAATTTTTATATCGGCTTCAGTAAGAAGCTGTAGAATTCTACAGGGGAATTAATTTTAGATTCGAATTTCATAGTCAGATTCGACAATAGGAATCTCTAGTTATAAAAGAGCAAAATTTTAAAGAAAAAAAAATGCGTTTTTCTTATGACATTCAAACGGCGAGACTTGGTGAAACTTATCTGTTACCTCCCTCTGTCTTTTCTATAAATATTTTCATGGTAATTGTTTGGATGAGCTCTTTAAATATATATATATATATATATATATATATATATATATATATATATATATATATATATATATATATTGCAATATAAGCAACAGGTAGGCTCTGTAGTAGTTAAACAAACACAAATGTGTCTGAACAGGCGTCTGCAACAGGGATTGGCTAGCCGCCCTAAAAACAGGCACACCCAGATATAAGTGGCCAGCCACCATATTATGATAAACCCTATTAATATGACAATGGTATGATTACTATTTTAAACCGAATATTATGCTTTTTTTTCATGCAAATTTGGCAGATACGGTTTCACTGTGTAATACTGATTAATAAGATAATCTCAAAAGCTATTATTACTGTTGTAAGTTCGATCCATACTGAAAGCTTAGAAAATAAATAACTAGATATCATATTATAAACGTGTGTATGTGTGTGTGCGTTCGTGAGTGGGAGGATAGGTTTCCATACATACAATGGTCATAATGAATAGTGGATTGTTTTGTGG
This sequence comes from Acanthosepion pharaonis, assembly GCA_903632075.3. Lineage (NCBI taxonomy): Eukaryota > Metazoa > Mollusca > Cephalopoda > Sepiida > Sepiidae > Acanthosepion > Acanthosepion pharaonis. The sequence continues at coordinate 112,874 of CAHIKZ030000778.1, read as the reverse complement.
GTGTGAAATAACGTAAACAACAAAATTTCGAAATGAAAATGTATAAAAAGAAATAAACGCCCGGGTAAAAATACGAACTGAAGAAGTGAACCCCACCCCTCGGGCCGAATTTCAAATGTCAAACGTCATATGATTGCTCAAAGGTGGGCGACATCTGTGTCAACAAACAGAGAAAATGAAATTTGTCTTCCATACAAACTCCCGTTCCTCCTTGTCATCTGTTGGGCGTACTGAAAAGCACTCACTAGTTCAAGAGTATGATGTTTATCCTCACTGGGGATCGGTATTTGAGCGTATGATTTTAAGCATTTAACCAGGTGCATTTTTAAAACTGGCTGTCACAAGTTTGTCAAAATTTTTTGAGCTTCATCGTAAATATGACTTTGAAAGACAAAGTGGAAAATTCTATTTAACACGTTTCCTCCTAAAAAAAGGACTTCATCAGACGTTATTATTAATGGAATTGTATATACAAGGTCTGAATAAAATATAGAGACTGCTGCTATAAAACTACAACACATATCAATTCGGCAATTAATCTACTTCGAATTAGTCCGCTTCTCAAGCTACACTTTATCCAGTTTATGTCGTTTCCATTGATGGAAGCATTGCCAAAAGTATTCCTGGAACTCCTTTTTTTGGAATAGCGAGCAACTGCCTCATTGCATTCTCTTGGATTTCTTGAAATCTTGTTCCTTTCAAGTGGGATTTTATTTTTGAAGAAGAAAATGTCACAAGGGAGCAAGATCTGGGAAATATGGTGGTTGTCTGATCAGAGGAATGTTTTGCTCGGTTGAAAACTGTGGCAAGAGCCATAGTCACAGATGGAACTTCTATGGTATGGTAAGACAACCACACTCTACACACACTCCTTTCAGGCACTGCTATAAACAACGGAAGTAAGTGAGAACGTTATAACTTAGTGTGCATGCTCGAAGGAATTCAAGATCAGTCTATACCAAGAGTCTTCACTCTGCATGCTTTAGCTCCTTTACCATAGCAACAGTACCGCTACTTTTTGTCAAACCCTCGTATGTAAGTGGAGAGGGAGAAACGTAAACATCGGTTATAATTATCTCCCCACTCACCATGGTGGTTTTTTTTTATATAGAGGGCTTCGAGAATTTGAAGTTTTGTTTATTTTCATGATGTAGTATATTGGTGTTGTCAACAAGTATTTTCTGTATTGTGAAAGTAGACAGGAATATTTCTTTAAATTGTGCAATAGAACATGTATCCGACGAGTGAAGTGTAAGACGTCCTGATAATGTTGTGGTGTTATAAAGTCACTTTCTCCTTCTCTCTCTCTCTCTCTCTCTCTCACACACACACACACACACACACACACACACACACACACACACAAATATACACGAGATAGAGAGAGCGCACGGGCGAAAGGTTGCTAAAAAGTTCTCGAACGAATCTATTTTTGCTGTTAATTAAAATTTACTTCTTAAGAAGTAAGTCGGGCCAAGAACTTTTCAGCATGCAACTTATATATATATATATATATATATATATATATATATATATATATATACATATTTACACACACACTCACACATACACACGGGAGTATTGCAAACTTTCCGGACTTTACGTGCTGTGATAATATATTTCAACGAAAATTTGTACGAGGCTAATGGTCATTGGTATACTGTGTAAGCTCGATACCTACTGGAGAGACTATCTATTTTTTTAATGTTGTGTTGCAACGGTTCTGCTATTTTTACGATCGCTGACAGATTCGAGCAATCACCCAGCATCAAATTTTACTTGATCAAAGTACTGCAAACTTTCTACTGGGATCTTCGAATTGTTCAGCCAGGCTTTTGGCAAACATTTTGAATTTTTTCATTGGCTCGCGCTTACACGGTCGAGCGGTCGTGAGGTCAAGAAAAGAAACGTTCAGGACGACTATCCCCAGCGAAAAATATAGGAAATACTAGTGAACTCATTCCTAATGATAGTTTTACAAACAGACCCCCACCCCACGAAAAATGGTGTGTTAAAAGAGAGATGATTTTGTTTGTAGGTCTTGAAGATTGAGAGCTGCATTTTAGAGCTCTCATGAAATAAAAATTATTACCTATGGGATTTTAAGTGTTTGATATTCTTCTTTAAATGATGATATATATATATATATATATATATCACCATGTTAGGTCGATCCGGACCTTCAGACAGATGTTTCCGAGCTGTTCAGCGGTCTGTGGAGAGAAACGCACGAAAGAATGCTTCCGATGTAGCAGTGGTTATTGACAGTTGTGCGATATCGTTATATCATTGGCTATAATGGGGGAGGGGGCTGCGAAACGCAACACTCTAGTCACTTCAGCCAAATGAATAGGCTAACAGCGTGTCCAAGAAGAGTCTGGACTTTTGACAAAGTGTCGTCTTGAACGAATCATCATTTGCACTATACTCTGCATATTTGGATTTTGAAAAAATCGGCACAGGATTTTTCCAGGTGCCGCGGCAACTAAATGTTAAGCCCGATGGATTTTCATTGATGGTCTAAGAAGCGATTTTGAGCACTTGTAACTTGGTTTGGTCGAATGCACTGACAACATTGATGCAGAGGAAATATGTTTTGATCCTTCAAAAAGGTTTCCCCATCTTTTCCAATTATCAGATGAATAAGGACACCAGATATTCATGTAATTCCTGCCAAGATGGTGCTTCAAATGTGACTCGTGTATCACTGTAGCAAAATGGGGTTGGATTTCCATCATGGCTTAGTCAATCACGGGACATCAATCTTCTTGGATGACCTGAGATCATTGCGTAAGAAACGACTGAAACCTGGTTCTTCAATGCCTGCAGTCAACTTGGAAAGAAATTACCTAGTCGATGATTGTAGAGTTTGTCACTTCTGTGCCTGACAGAATGAAAACTCTCAGATAGGCCAAGGAAGCATTGATTGAGTATTAATTCATGCATTCATTAAATAAAAAAAACTTTCCCCCAAACTCTCGTTTACTGAGTATCCTTGGTTTCCAAATTTGGTGCTTGTCTATTTACTTTTGACATATCTTTATGCATATCTATCTCTCTCTCTCTCTCTCTCTCTCTATATATATATATATATATATATATATATATATATATATATGTGTGTGTGTGTGTGTGTGTGTGTGTGTGTGTGTGTGTGTATGTGTCAAATATGTGGTGCAGTTTAATTTATATTACAATGAATCATTCATACAAAAATTAAATTAGTAAAGTTAATGAGATAAAATGACGAATTCACTTCGCTAACTAAATTTTTAAACTGCATTAACCGACTAATCACTCGATAAATGCTATGATCCTTGTTTTTTTTTTTTAAATTATAAACTGTTTTAGGTCTTCTTTGAATATGCAAGTACTTTCAACAAGTTCTCTGGTCATCGTCAGGCATGGAAACTATTTTCTTTTTGGTAAAATTCAGGTAGAAAATATAATGCAAAATATATTTCTATTTGCAAAATATATTTTGCATTATATTTTTTTTGTCTCCCTCCTACTGTGGAGGGCATGTAAGATGGTGGGGGGTCAAAAGTGCTAATTTCAGTCGCCCTTATTTTTTAAAACTGTCATTTTCTTTTTGAAGAGTTCTTTTAAATCCATTAAGAGAGCAATATATCTCATTTTTTTTATTCAGTGATCATCCACGAAGGAGGAGCTTTGATTTTTTACTAATAGTAATACTAACCAGAAGTTCATGGCTAATAATTAAAATAAAATTTCTAGTCCCTATTTTTTTTTACATTTCTAAAAAGATAAAACCGAGAAAACGATAGCTTAAAAAATAAAAATGTTTAAAGATTTTGAACATATGAAAAATTTTCTTGAATACTGCAATACTATTTTTAAAACAAATTTTTGCGACAATCCCGTTTGTGTTATGTTGGAAACTTTTTAAAACTTTTTTCAGTGGAGATACGTCGGCGATTAGTTTTTATGGAAATTTGCGAATTAAACATTTTTTCGAGTAAAATTTAGTCGGGAAAATATGGGTGGTTATTACTAAAAGAATAACATTTTCTCAGATTTTTTTAACAAAAACAAAAACCTATTAATTATGAAAGTAAATAATTAATGAATATGTACTGAAATTTTCATTTAAATTGGATAATGATTTTTGGTAATTTAGCAAAAGCACTATCCTTTCTCCTAAATTTTTCTTCGAAGGTTTGTGGCCTCTAGGTTGGGAAACTTTCAAATCAACATGTAGTAGGGAGGGAGACTTCATGGTATCCCTGCAATAGTCCTTAAGAAATATACTCCTTACCTGGCAAGGTCTAATCATTATGCAGTTGAAATGGCTAGATTCAACCGTAAGTTCTATGCTAAAAGTTTCTTCTTACGCACTTCTTGTTTATGGAACCCTCTTCTTGCTTCCCAGCCAACTTTGATCTTCAAAAATTTAAATGCAATGTCAATCGTCATCTTGGGTCTTCTTAATTCTTGTTCTCTGCCCTAAATAATGTTTTCTTTTTCTCATATTCTCTCACGCTCAGTAACCCCTTGCATCTTAGTGGATCCATTACCTTGCTTGGGGTGAAATGCATAAAAAAATCTAATCGTTTTCAAATTGTACGAAAAATGTTTTACTAGCTGGTTGAGACATCACCATCTTATTTTTTTTATGTGCTGCGTGACGACGTTCTTCGCTCATTCGTCGTTCACTGCGCCTGTAATGACATCCAAGGTCGGCTGTGTCTACATATACAACCGACTCACTAAGTTCATAGATTTGTCTCCTTAGTCGTGATCGTATTCAACAGAAAAAAACGACAAATGCTTTTCAAGATACTGGTTAGGAAATAGCAACAATACGAATTCTCACTAAACAGCCAATCTTTCACTTCGGCTTCGATGTTTGACTTCTATCTCCCTAACTGCTCATGGGTCCCTTCTTCCCACGCAGCTGGGCAGCTACTCACTTTCTGCTAATCACCGACCTACTTACTGACTTCCTGCCTTTCTCTGCTTATATGGATACTGGCTGGGGTTCGACCACTCCTATCCGTCCCTTTGAGTTCCAGAACAAGAGACCACCTATTCGGTTTCTTGGGTGGTCAGCTTCTTTAAAGGACTACTTTTATGATTATCTAAAATCATTGACAAAATTTTATGTTTGCCAATTCAAAGGTGTCTGGAGATAGAAATCCTGAAAACTCTGACACTTAAGTTGATTCAAGAAACTCAGATAATTAAGTGGACTTAAAAGGAAAAAGGAATTTATCGCCTAAGGATGTGCGAGAATTCGTATTGTTACAGCTGTGTCCCTTCAGGACGGGGATTATTAATTAGTTATTACTTCATACCTTTTTGTAGTTTTAAGTAAGGTTCTTCCATCTATTTACACAAGTTTCTTAAGCAGGTTCCTTGTTGTCTCCCTCTGCCGCGTCTGCCTTTAGTGTGTCCTGTGAGTTTCAAATTCTCCAAGTCATCTTTCCTCAATATGTGTCCTAGAAATTTCGACTGTCGCTCCCTGATTCTTATTATAAGTGTCCTTTTTCCCCATTTTCCTTAAAACTCCCTTGTCCATGCTCTGTGCATGGTATTCTCAACATCTTTCCATAGAATCACATTTGTTTCCTGAAGACTCCTCGTCAACTGTGAAGAAATTGTCCTACATTCATTTCCATGAAGTGGGGGGTTCTATTACATAGCAGTTCAGCACTTTTCTCTTTCTTTCTAACGAAATTTTAACAGTTTTATTATTGTTATTGTGTGAGAGAGCGGTACATCAATAAGATGAGGCTGGGTACAAATATCCGAAATCCAATAAATCCAACATGTTACCCAGTTTGATACGGATATACAGGGAGCGGGCATCACAGAACAAAAAGCGCGATATGATGACAGGTTCTTTAAAAAATAACGCAAAAGGCAAACCAACTAGAAATGCCTTCTGGTCAAGTAGCTGCTCAGATTGAAGGTGTGTCCTCGAGTATCTGGGCGTGACCCCCAAGTCACCTTGGCTGCCTCATTCTTTAAAATAAAGATAAAAATCTCTTGACACCCGGGATTAAAGCTCTCCTCCCACTCCCGCTCATGAACAGAGATGCACTGTACCTCAGCCCCTGGGGGACATGCCCAACTGATTTAGGGCAGGCGACTGACAAGCAAATCTGTGTTATTGAACAGGATATTTATTATAGACCATCTTAATTCACCCAGACAATTAAGATCAGAAACCATGAGAAAGATGGCTGGTGTAGCATCAGGACATTATTATTATAATTATTATTATTATTGTTGTTGTTGTTGTTGTCCTACTAACCGGAATATCTACGGTTTACAGAGTGTGATCGTATTACATTCATGATGGTATAACCAAAGAAATATTTATTAGCATCAATTGAACTGCTTGGTTTACAATATGTCGTTTTAGGCGCTGCATAAGCAAAACCTGGTTTGGTGTAAATTCTTACCTCAAATTCTGAATGCTAAAACGCATTCAATGCCAACTTTTGAGATATGAACGTTACGTGGTTTCTAAACGAAATTCTAAACAGTCTACATTGAAATTATTACCAACAGTCTCTCTCTCTCTCTCTCTCTCTCTCTCTCTCTCTCTCTCTCCTGGCTATTTATCATTCCTCTCATTGATTATCCTCTCTCTCCCACTCTTTCTCTTTCTCCAGTTATCTCTTCTTCCTCTCTCTAGTTATTCCACACTCTTTCTTTCTCTCTCATTCTCACTCTCTTTTTACCTTCCTAATTGCTTATTTCTTCTTCCAATCTCCCCTCTCTGATTATTTCTTCTTCCTTTTTGTTATCCACTCTGTCTCCCCCCTCTCTCTCTCTGTGCCTACCCACATAGATGTTTTTAATTCTTCACTGATTATCTATACCCCTCTCTCTGATTGTTTCTTCTTCCTTTCTCTTGTTATCCTCCCTCCCTCTGCCTCTCTCTGTCTGTCTATTTTTAATTCCTGGCGCTATCTCTCTCTCTCTCTCTCTCTCTCTCTCTTTGGTTATCCCACCTTTTCTCTCACTCTTTCCATCTCCCATTGGTTATTTCTCTTCCTGTCTCTTATTCTCTCTCTCTCTCTCTCTCTCTCTCTCTCTCTGTGGTTATTTTTAGTTCCTCTCTCTTTCTCCAGGGTTATTTCTCCTCCCTCTCTCTTGTTATCCTCTCTCTCTCTCTCTCTGATTATTTATTCTTCCTCTCGCTCTTTCCCTCTCTCTCTCTCTCTCTCTCTCTCTCTCTCTCTCTGTGGTTATTTTAGTTCCTCTCTCATTCATCAGGGTTATTTCTCCTTCCTCTCTCTTGTTATCTTCTCTCTCTCTCTCTCTCTCTCTCTCTCTGATTATTTATTCTTCCTCTCGCTCTTTCCTCTCTCTCTCTCTCTCTCTCTCTCTCTGATTATTTAACTTTCCTCTCTCTTGCTATCCTCTCCCTCCATAGCTATTTTTCATTCCTTTCACTGATTATACACCCTCTCTCTCTCTCTCTCACTCTGGTTATTTCTCAGTACTCTCTCTCTCTCTCTCTCTCTCTCTCTCTCTTATTTTTGAATCCATTTCTGCCACAAAAGAATATGCGTTTAATGCCTATTAGCATACTTTCACCGTTCGTGTGTGCTATTCGGTCAGCTGTCAACAATTAATCACTCCTATATTTATTTAAGTTTTTTATTCAACAGCAATAATTTATCGAATGCAATGTTCCATGTTCCTTCAAGATATGGTAGTCATGGCTCTACACAACTTCCTTTCTTTTGTAACACGAAACAGTGTTTGCCCCCAATTATAGCTTGCTAATCCCTGTTCTACCATCCAGCTACAAAGCTCATTGGGAGATTCATTGCATAAGCTTCCCAACAGACAAGACTTTGAAAACGAAAAAAAAAAAAAATTATTTATTTTTTCACAATGTAAAAAGAAAAATTTGCTGTTTTTTTTTTTGGTTTTGTTTTTTGGTTTTAATTAAAAAGAAAAGAAAAAAATTATATCTGATGACAAAAACGCAAATTATTTTCTGGGAGGAAAGTATTCGATTCAAATTAAACTTAAACTAGGGATGGGGAAACAGCGGCGCGCGGGTCGAATATGACCCGCCTGATAATTTTATGCAGACCGCAAGAGCACAATAGAAATCATTTTTAAATGCCCATTTAAAAAAGAAATTTAAAATATTTTTTGATTACATATTGCACAAAGTAGTAATCTATTCAAAACAGAAATAAAGAAGAAAGGCAGGAGCCATATATATATATATATATATATATATATATATATATATATATATATGATCTTTCATGAGATCGCTCAAAACAGAGCATGATGAAAAAGACGCTAAATTTGACGAAAACCATTTTAGCGTCTAAATGTTTATGCTATTATTGAGAGGAAAGATCAAAGTATTTTTTAATTATTTTAAAAAATGTTTCCTTCTTTTTCGAAGATTCTAAATTTTGGTTAAAAAAAAACTTGTTTCTCTTTGTATCACCGGAACTAGTAAAATAACATATACAATTTTTAGCACTTTTTTTTTTTTTTTTTTTTTTTTGTATGATAGACATTAATTTGGAAAATCTTGCAAAAATGAAAATAATTGTCGGATTTTAATGAAACTTTCAGAAACTATTCACAAATATATATATATATGTGTGTGTGTGTATGTGTGTGAGACGCGTTTCCTCCGTAGGATTTCATCGGACTAAATTTGTCATATTGGTACGACTACATATACGCACGAACAAGGGATGCTATGAAATTTTTATCATTTATTTATTTTTTTTTAAATCTACCCGATTTCATTTGAATTTCTTTCTTTTTATTTCCACCACTTTTGTTAATTAGATATCCCACACTATGATAATAAAATTTCTGCCAGGAATGGTGAAATGTTGTAAGAGCCCGGGCACAAATTTACTGTAGATGAGTTTGCGATCAAGGTACTCTCTAGACATTTTCGTCGTAGTGAAATCTTTTCTCCTTTGATCAGAGTAGCATTTTTTATGTCAAAATTGTGGTCAATCTCGCTACAGTGGGCAAACAACGCATTTGATGTATGATTTTGTAAAATGCCTCTTTTGTCTTCATATCTTTTATTTAGATTTATTGAGTTTTCTCCTGTGTGTTTTTGTGACAATTATTACAGACGATCGAGTAAATTAGTCCTTCAAGTGTTAGTCAATATTAATAAAACAATAAACTAAGTACAATGAAGTCTTAAAAGACGAAACACGTTACAAGAATTTTTTCCTGCTGTGGCATACATATTTCCCTAATATTGTTCTTGATATATAAAAATATATATTGTTTTAAATAAACAAAACAGCATATTCTCCTTTAAGGTAACCTTTTCAGCCAAAATCTTACCAAAAGAATCGTTGACAACCTAAATAGAATATTAACGAAATTTGCAAAGTGACAAACAGCCTAAGAGGAAACAAGTCTGTTATGATTCATGATGATGATGATATTTTATCATTTTAGAAATAAAGATATGAAATTTCATCATTATAAAACACAACCTTTCCACCACAAGTAAAAGTAGCAGTAGTAAAAAGAACAAGACATATCTTCTTCGCTCCGTGAAAATCAAGAGTTGACGGTTTCAAAGGCTTCCCATAATCACGAAATTTTCAAAACAATTATAAACAAGTAAGCCCAAATTTTAAAGAAACAAAAAGAGACAAATAACTCTGAGAACATTTAACACACACAAAACCAATATTGTAAATAACATCACAAAAAGAAAAAATACATATTCTTATCAGTAATTTCGACACGTATCTCAAAGTTTATGTTCTATGTTATTGTTGCATGTTTTATTCATTTCATTTTCAGTATAAAAGAAAGAGAAAAGGAATCCTCTTTCAACTACAAATGCGTGTAACACGGGGTAACTTACATTAACAACTCAACATCAACCCCGTTACAAATCACTTAATGTTCTAATTAGGTTGTCAACGAATCTTCAGATGAGATGCGGTTTTATTTGTTCAAATCAATTTATAAGCTCTTTGGGATCAATTTTTTTATTAAACACACACACAAAATATATATATATATATATATATATATATATATATATATATATATGAAACTTATTTCCTTCAAAATCGGCATCACGCATTGCTTACTACCGCAAGCACCTGGATTACCATGTCACACACTGTGCCGATGTCAATGCCCAATCATCGGCACAGCGTAAGCAGATGTTGGGATCTAGGTTCCTGTGCGTAATCCAACCAAGTAGAAAAACAGAAGGGGATTTTCCACTGCAGTTGATCGACCTCCATAGTGAAAACAGTCTGAAGGACTATTTTAAGAACACCAAAATGAATTTTATTCTTCACTTAATACCAGTAAATTTGGCAATATCAAAATGATTTCATTCGTTTTCCGGTTCCACGTATTTCTGCCAACAGGTATTTTGTATGTCGGAAAATTAACAAATCAAAAATAGTTCTCAGCTAACATATATAATCTCTCTCTCTCTCTCTCTCTCTCTCTCTGCGTATATCAACGAGTAAATAGAATCCTGTTTATGAGATCTTGTTAAAGTTTTGGCAAAGTTTAACTATCGTACCCGAAAATAAAAACGGTGTATCAAAGGGACGGTTTTTCGCTTGACTCTGCTATTATTGCTGTTGCAGAGTTCTTTCTATTTCGACTAAAAGCAGTAGCAAATTTTACATATGCAAATGACGGGTAGAAGTGAAAGGAAACTGAATAAATTTCAACATGGCGATATTTTCATGCGTTTTGTAAATCGTACTTATTATAAAACCCAGGTTGTGTGTGTGTGTCTGTTCGTTTATATATTGGATCGGATTTCCTACATTTTTCAACCGATTTCAACAAAACTTCACAGGACTACGTAAAATTACCTTGCGGTGGTTCTGACAGCGCCAAAAATTGGAAAAACAATTGTTTTTGCACGAAATCAATTTGAAAACACGATTAAGAGGCATCGCTTTCGCGGAATAAAAGGGGGACAACTCATATCGAGTTGTACTTATTATAAAACATAGGTTGTGTGTGTGTGGGTTCGTTTATATATGGGATCGGATTTCGTACATTTTTCAACCGATTTCAACAAATTTTCACTTTTTTTTGCAGGTAGTGTTTCTTATTGTCTTGCACACTTTTCTTTATTTTTACATTCAGAATGCTTTAAAAATTCCATTTACAAGACAATTGTTTATAACAACATTCTATTCAATCGGTAGACTCATAACGACTGAAAACAATGTTTTTGTTTGCGCTTGGGTCTGACCAATTCATAAAAAAATAAAAAAAACTAATTAAGACATGCGTGTCCGTCAACCTTAAACAATAATCTTTGTCAATTTTATTTTTCAGTCTTTATGATGGTCGATACTTGATCTATCTCTTAACTGTTACATCCCCGGGCAACGCCGGGCTCTACTGCTAGTGGCGAATAAATGATTAAGAAGAAATAAAATATCTTATATGCATGCAGAAATAGCTGACAAAAAAGAAGACATTAAAATCTAGCTATAAAGAATTGTGTATATCTGTGTGATACATGAACGTGTGTTTGTGTGAAAACGTTCAGTCGCCCGGAGAAAGGTATCCCCAAGCCGGGAACAAGTCCCGTGTTGGCGTTGCCAATATCGCAAGCTAGAAGTAAACATGAAAAAGTGGAAAAAACAAGAAGTGTCACTTTTTTATAGATGTTTACCAGTAACACTTGACGACGTTTTGTTGAACCAAGTGTAGGTAATCCCACACTGTATACTCCTTCGGCAATTTTTATTCATTTAAAAAGCTATTTATAAAATATTAATAAAACCTAAACATATGAAGCTGGGTTTATACATTTTTTTGCTCGAACTGATAAAAAAATGTTTAAAACTTTATTTATTAGAATGTTTATTTGCAAGGATAATTCTATATTTACATCACTATAAAAATATATGAACCAACTAAAATGTGATTATTTGCAATATTATCGGCGAACTATAGAACAAGAAAATTTAAATAAACACATAACGACGATGAACTATAATTATAAATTTTTTTAAAAATTGCATAAGACCAGATGCTCTAGTCTAAACCTATTTTAGTGAATTTGTGGCGACAGCAAATGAAAATTAAAATTCTAAAAAATAGATTTTTAAAACAATAAAAATTGTCGAGGCATATACAGTAATAGCAGTGTCAAGAGAAAAAAATCTTTTGATAAACCAATTTAGTTGATTGGTTGATTTTGTTTTGTTTATCAATTTTTTGTGGATACGATTCTTAAAATTTACCAAGTATTTTTTCTACGAAGTACAAACATCATTAATCGTAATAAATATATTAAACTATATTATTTAATTACATATCCATATTTAACAGATGAGTTATTGTAACTATTTACACTACACTGGGCACACAGGAAATCTCAACTATATCTTTTTACTCCTATAGATTGACTTCTTTTTTCTGGGGTATACTAAAGAAGAAAGTCTATTCATTGAAAATCGCAGATGCAACACACTTGTTTGAACGCATAAAGAGTGAATATGCTAAAATTGACGGCTATGTGGAGTTATTGCATCGAGTTCTCGTGAATCTTGCAAAGAGCATCAACATTCGCATCACAAATGATGGAAATCATATTGTTATTTGTTATTGTCATATTGTTATTACAATTCAATAAAATGCTGTTGAAAATTTCATTTCTTGAAAATAGGCATTTTTGCCCGTGTCCACTCTTGAGAGGCGTCTTGTGTTTACATCGTTCGGACTGTTATCCTCATTGGGGTGTACAACGACCGAAACGTTGTGAATATGGCAATAAAGATGAGGACAACAGTCTAAACTATGTAAATAGTGTATACATTATTTAAATATTAAATTCCCCATCCAGTTGTGCAGTCTATTCACAAAAACGTGTTTAAATAAGCAAATAAATTTACAAATAACATGCGAATTTATTATTGTTTTTATATTGTCGTTTGTACGTATTGTGATGTCGCCCACTTTACACAGGATGCGGCCCTCCAGGAAAAATAAAAGATTGAATATCCCTTGCTTAAAGTGACCTTGGCGTCGACATAATTTGCCTCGGGCTAACAAACACACAGACACAACGACGAGCGCTATACAATAAGAGATTTGAACTTTAGACGTAAAATCACAAAGAGTAATTGAACACAAACAATGGAGGTTTGGACAAATCACTTTAATAAGCTGGAATTACAGCACGTGAAGAATGAAAGGGTTTGCGGATAATTACGATGTTTAACTTTAAACAGTCAAGAGCGCTACAAAAATGGAGCACACTATCCGGATCGAACTCATACCACTGACGAATGGTCTGTCAAACGAGTTCGATAACTCTCGCTACCTTGTATACTTTCAGATGTGCCTCGTAACCGACATAGTGACAGGGGTCGGTGTTCAAGCTCAGGTAAAAAAAAAAAAAAACTAACACTTTTAAGAATACTTTCTTTTTTTTTTTTTAAACAGACAAGCTACATAATCTTTATATCACTTTCCTAACTTTCAACCAAGTACTGTATTAGAATAATCTACCCCCGTGGACTAAATAAAGGGTTTGGTTCGAAATTCCGATGTCTATCATCTGAACAAGGTCGGCGCGTACAACGGCCGAAACGTCATGAACATTGCAATAAAGATGAGGACAACAGTCCGAACGATGTAAATAGTTACCTAATCTCGGAAATATAGACAGACATTTTCCTATGCCTTAATATTTTGCTTAGTTTCTGGAAGGCACTTTCGCTATTCCAATGAGTTTTCGGAGTTCTGTGCCATATTTTCCTTCATCTGTTACTACATTACCCTAGGTGTTAAATTTATGTATCTTCTTGTTGGCAATTTGAAGTTCACAATTTTAGCTGTCTCTCTTGCTGGCGACGATACATTCTGTTTTCTTACATTTAATAGTCCTTTCTTCTCCTTTTCCTATGCTAGTTTACTTGCAGTTTTTCTTCTGAGCCTATCAGCATGGTGCCATTCGCGTTTCTTAGTAAGAATATGTCCGTTGATAATAAAATCCAATACGTTTTCCAGTTAGGATTGTCTCACCGTATCCTCATTTTCTATGTGCTGTGTTTCTTCAGGATGAGGGCGATCACAACATCCTATCCTACGTAGCTCTTAGGAAATTTTGTTTTTTTAATTTACCCCAACTACTGTATGCCATCCATTCACAGGTAGGTGTCTCGCTACCCCTATTGCCAACGATATTCCATGAGTGGCACATTTTACAAGCCTTTCTTCCTCATTTATGTACCCTAGAAATTTAATCTGTCTATGAGCGTCATTTTGGCTTCTATTTTCTTTAAGTCTTCCTCATTGATTACGCGTTCTGTTTATGGTATTCTCTATTCTTCTGTAGAATCACGTTCCTCTTGTCTCCAGTCTTCTCTTCGCCTGAGAAAATTGTCCAACATTCACTGCCGTATAGGATATTACATAGTAGTTCAAACACTACTTTCTTTGTTTCTAACAATTTTTCCTGTTTCTTAGTATTTTATTTTATGGTTTAAATAAATCCGGCAAGAAAACTCATTCTATCTTACTTCTCTTTTAGTATTGTAAGGAATGGTGGAGTAATGGATAGCGGCTCGGATTGAGGAATCGGAGATCCATTACATTCACTTATGTGCTAATACCCTTGGGAAAGGTATGAGCCCTCTTCTCCAGTTCTACCGGGTTCTACCGCAAAAAGAAATGGCTACATACTGCGGGAAAAAATCTGCCTCGTCGTTTGTATCGAAAGATAGATGATCGCCTAAGCTTGTATCACGCATGGCACTGAAGGAATGGTCCACCTCTAGGGAAGCCGAGTGCAAATTCCAATAAGGTTAGTTACATTCACTTACTCACAAATACACTTGGGAAAGGTACGAATCCATCTCTTCCCCTAGTTAAATAGGATTTGTATCTGTAAAAATAATTGTTATCCTCAAAAAAAAATAAAAAATAAAAAATTGTTACTGTAAGATTCACTCGCAAAAAAAAATTCTTACAATCGAACAGAAGTTTCGGCTTTAAATAACCCACAAAAGGGAGATATGCATTGCTTGATGTTTTTATGGCTTATCTACATTTAATGACAAAACAGAAACGGGTGGAAACAAACTTACATGAAACAAAACAAACTCAACTTCGGGTTTAATTTTATTTATTTTATCTTAATGGAAAAATCAAAATAGGGAGACAAAATAATTTACTCATTTTACCACCACAAAAAAAAAAAAAAAATGATAATAAACGAATAAATAAAAAGAGAACGAAAGAGGAGGGAAAATGTCTTTTTCATTAAAAAAAAAAAAAAAAAAAAAAAAAACAATTTCAAAATGAAGAAACCTTTTAATTTGGACTGATTTACCAACCCGATGATTTTTTTTCCCCGCAAGAAGCTTGGAATTTTTTTAATACTTTGAAAATTGCGTATTTTCCCCCACGATTCCAATCCTGTCAACACTCTTTTCATCTTTTTTTTTTTTTATTTATATTTAAAATTTTATTTATTTTTGAGAAACGGATTCAGTGCTTCTTTCTATCAATGGCAACTTTAATTTGATCGTTCTTTTAGTACGCTGATATTTTCCTACGTAATGCAACCAAATCTTAATGAATAATACATCTAAAGACGGCAGATCTATTTTTCCCTCTCAAATAAAAATTGATTAAAATTTGTTTATTTAATGCAGAAAGCCATAATTATATATGATACAAAACAGGATATTAAGTCGTTTCTTTAACATGAACTTTTCAAAAAAAACAAAACAAAAAAAAACACTGGTCCCTCTTTAAGGAGGAGATTGAATTGCAGAGCCTTCATCACCAGATTGTTTGGCATAACTCATCCAAAGATGAAGATGAACCAGCGATGACTAGAGAAGGTAGCATTTCTTGGACAAAACGTTATCATTAGCTAATTAAAAAAAAAGTTCTGTCAGTCATTTCGACAGACATCAGGGTTTACTTATGAAAGGTGGTGTCTAGGAGACAAAACCCACTGTTCCCATGCTGTAATGATCTTTAAACATGCCTTGTCTGAAGATGAAAATGAGTCAATACTTTTTTGTACCAAATCCAATGGCCGTCTGGAGTGGCCATGCCGATGGGAATTTTTCAAACAAAATATAAGCATGTCCATCCAAATAAACATTCCACAAGGAATTTTAATAGGGTCTAGAAACTTTGAACACAATAATTGTGACGTGGAGAAAAAGATTTGAAAAATAAAAACAGTGCCGGGAGAGGTAAAAATGCAAGGAATAATCTAACCGTGCCGGCATAGTTAACACCCGTTAAGAGATCGTCTTATATAACGAGGTCTCCGGACGAGCACTGTTCGTGGTCAAGTTTCACTTTGTATGTAAAGCATCCACTGGAATAATAAGATATTGTAATTGCTATTGTGTGATGAACATGAGGGGAGAAAAAGTATTTCCTATAAAAAGATTAATGTTAGAAATGGTTAAGTAGCTAGCCGAGAAGATCGTGACTATGTAATGAATTCGATCCTACCTGAGTGCCAGTCTAAGTATAATAAATACTTGGGCGTTTCATTGTAAATCCAAAGAATGTTATTCCTCCTGACCTAACATCCTAACTTGAGTCACCTTCCCCAACGCAGTAATGTAGCTTCCCTGTACTTTTTCTATAAATACTTTTATGGTAATTATCCTGATGAACTTTCGACTATAGTACCTAGATTTTATGAATTTAAGTGCAGTACAAGATTGGCAACAATGTCTCATCATTTTACAGTTGAATTGGCTAAGAACCCTAAGTTCTTTGATAAGTTTCTTTTCTTGCCTGTGGAATTCTCTTCCGGGTTCTTGCTTTCCAACCAAGATTGCATTTAAATCTTTGAAGATCAATGTCAGTCATTATCTACTGTCTTCTTGATTGATTAAATATTTAGCATTTCTGTCGGTTGAAATTTATAAAATATTTCTTAAAATAGTATTTTCAGGAAATTACACGTCACCCGTCCACTAAGTGTTATTGCTCTTTCTCTTATCGATGACAGTTTCTTTCCAATCTTTTTGTTTTTGACTGTGTGGAATATTAACAGCTTCATCAAATCATTATTTTTCTTTCTAGTTGCATGTGCTACTATTTTAGTTGTTGCAGCTATTGAAGTCTTAACGTGACACATTTTTGTTATTTGGTAAAGCAATTTGCGATTCTGGGGCACCAGCCTATGAGACTTTTTATAGTCTTCAAGATCTAAAGGATTCATTGACTAAATATTTAGCATTGATAATAACTTTGGTCTTCACTGAATCTGTCAAGGTTAACTATGTGGGTAACAGCTTTTGTTATTATCTGGGTAGTAAAATAGCTGTATGAGAAGGGTGGACCAGTAACAATATGCTTGGTTAAGATATCAGAGTGCAGGAAATGTATTCATACTAATGATACTGGGGTTCTGGAATTGGAACACTGGTGCTTCTTGATTCTGAGTATAAATGTCCTTTTTGTTTCCACTTTCCTTAAGACTTCTGCATTGCCTACATTCACTCTGTTCGTCTTTGTGTAAAACCACATTTCTGTTATCTCCAGTCTTCTGTGTGTAAAGAGATTCTCCCAGCATTGATCATCTTATAGGATAAATCCTAACTCACAAGCCACAGCCAAGTGTTACCACCTCAGGCCAGGGTGGACCTGGGAACACCAGCAATTAAGAGGTGGTTCCACGCTCCTCAAAACCTCCTGATCAGAGACCTTGTCATTGGACAAAGTTTATCGTCTTACCCAAGACACGGATGTAGCTTATTGTCATACTTAGGATGGGCTCCTTTTTCATCACAGTTAGCTTAAAAGGTAAATAAGAAAAATTTCAAGGTTTTTAATTATTTACTCGGCCTAAATCAAGACCCCATTGGATTAAAACGTTAGTTTAATGTTCATGTGTATATAACAAAAATCTATGTGAAACATTTAGTTCATGCTGTGCAGCTCTCATCAAACATCTGAACTTTATGATATTTGGCTCTTATATTAGGCAACTTTGGCCACCCCAGATATAAGAGGATTGGCATTACATAGAAATAAAGTGTGCTAAACTGCTAACAAAATTTTCCTGTTTCTTAATACTTTGCAAGCACACAGTGAGAATCAAATTCATTACCACCTGCTTGACTGCCTTGCTGTTATCCTAAGACATATATACAGAAACACTGGCAGCCCAGAATTACAAGTGGTGATTATATAATAGTCTGCAAGTTCAACTTATTGCTTTTCTCTTAATGTGGGAAGTAATGTCCACTTGGCATCACTAGGAACTCTCAAGATGGAACTAAGTGTTTAGGGGAGTTATGGAGGGTACTATAATTTTAATACTGCAGTCATCATCAGTCCTATTACTGGGCGTGGTCATAGGATCACTGCACAGCTGAGCACCTGACAAGCTTCCTCTACATGTCTCAGTAAGTATTCATTTATGCATAACATGTCTTGGGCAATGTAGACCATAGCAGTAAAAGGTTTTAAATATCAAAAACCTTAGTGGGGCAACAACATTTTATATACAACCATTTATATTTCCGAGATGAGGTATTGTAACTATTTACATTATTTGGACTGTTGTTCATACTGTTGTTCCCATCTTTATTGCAATATTCACATTGTTTCAGCTATTGTACACTCTGTCCTTCTCCAGGTGAAATACATTGGAATTTTGAACTGAATGCTTTATTTAGTCCATGTGGGGGAAATTTTCAGTTAATTCCATTTACTAACTCAACATTTATCACCTGAAGAAGGCTGGAGCATACAATGGCTGAAATGTTGCAGATATGATAATAATGATGAAGACAATAGTTCTAACAATGTAAATAGTGTAAATATCTTATATACATATTTATCTGTTTTTGTTTATATAGTCATATTTTTCGAGATATTTAAAATATTTAACTGCAATTACCATATATATATATAAAAGGAACAAAGACCATCAAGGCAAAGCTGATAGATTATATGGTTTGACTAATACATTCAGAAATTGGCACAATTATAATGTAATAGAATATCAACTGTTGACATTAAGTTTATTGCATTAACTCTGCTCCATTTACAAGTATAATTTTAAAATAGAAGTGCCAAAGAAGAAAAAGTTAAGAACCAGTACTTTGGAACAAGACACTTTCAAACATGCAGAACCATTCTGTTAACCATTTCTCTCTCTTTTCTTTTTTTTAAGGAATCAAACATTTATATTTATTTAGCTTAGTAGGGCGTAAGGCCAAATGTGAGACATGGGGAGAAAACTGGCACAAGATGATCAACCATGACATTCACCAGGGCTTGAACATTGGCAAATCTGCAACTATTTCAGCCATTAATCAAGATAATCTTTTGGCCAATATTTGTTGTATATGAAACAGTGGATGATAAGTGTATTTTCAAAATCTGACCAAATGAAGACAAGAACACAGATTTTATATAAGACAAAAAGAAAACTGTCCTCTGTCTTTATCAAGACAATATCAGAGGATTAATAGCATTGGCTAAGATAAGTTTTCCTTTTGTCTTTATTAACGGACCTTTTGCAGATAAACTCTAGCTGAAATTTTACTTATATATATATATATATATATATATATGTGTGTGTGGGTGAGTCAAAATTGTGATATGGTATAGTTTGAGGACATACCTTTGCAGAGGCATTAGTGGCAAGTGACTAGACTGTGCCCATTTATACCCACCCCATCTGACTAACAAAAAATCATTGGGAGTGTAAGGAGAATAGGTTTAGTTATTTAAAGACTGATAAATACCGAACAGTATTTACTGCTGCAGTAAATACCAAACACGCTGGATTTTCTCCAGTTGGACTTATAGAATTTATTAGCCACCCCCTCCCTACAGCACACCTCAGATTAAGTAATCTGGAAATTATTTGGGTTTAGACAAGACTCATTTTGGTTGGATCTTTTTATGCTGAATTCTAAATGCGAATGTCTAGTTATAGTTTTTTTTTTTGTTTTAAAGCAAGAGTTTTATTGGTTGTGTAAGAGGACTTGTATCATAAGCACCAAAATACTCCAAGAACACTTAACCAATTATGAATTCCATTGATTGTCTGTTTTTACTTAAAAAAAAAAAATAAATAAATAAAAAACTAAAATAGATCATTTTTTTTTTCAAGCTCTGCCAATATGGAATTCTTCTGCATAAAAATGTCACTTTTCATAGAATTCCTAAAAGCCCAGAGCAATAATAAATTCTAGCGAGTTAAATTTTTTTTTCAAAGAAATTCAAAAATAATTTTTTTAAATTTGGATGGAATATATATATATATATATATATATATATATATATATATATATATATATATATATATATATATATATGCTTTAGCTTATAAATAACTGAAATAATCTTGTTGCATACTAACTACAGATTGGTTGCAGGTTCAAGTCCCACTGGTGGTTATTTTAGTTGCCATTCTTTTTTCTTCCCTCCACAACAAATATTGGGAAAAAAATATCATTTTAATTGTCAGACAATAATTACATTTTTCCATACTTTTCCCCATGTAAACATAAAATTGACGTCTTCTAAACAATATTTTCCGCATTTCCTGGTAAAGCATCATTCCATTCTTTTCGTAACAAGAATTACATCATTGAAAAAATATAGACATAAAAAATATACACCAGTTTCTTTTTTTCTTTTCAACTTCACAAAAATATTCACTCTGATGTTTACCATCATTAGAACCTCCAGCTTTGTACTAGCTTTGCTCACTGAACTTCAAATTTCAATTTCATTTATTAAAATAAGAACCAATTAAATTTGGCCAGCTGTTTCATGCTTTAAGCCAATGAAAATGAAGCAACCTCACACATTGAATGCAAAATAGAGGAAAAAAGTTCTATCTAATTTTTGTTGTTTATTTTTAGCTAAACTTGTAAAAAAAGCTAAGAAAATCTTTTAAAATATTTGCCTAAAGAGAATCTAATTTAAAAGAAAAAAAAAAGTAATGTTTTGTACAAAGATTGAATTTTTTTTTGGTTAAATTTATTTATGGGATAATCAAAGCAATTCTATTTTAATGTTTTCAAAAAACAATATGCTGACTTTAAAAGGATTGTATTTGCTTTGCTTCTGCCTATATTACAAAAACATTTTTTTAAAACCATTCCTCATATCTCAACACTACTTTTCTTGTATGCCTCAAGTCATCAATTGCCCTCTTATTCATAATGCCAATAGAATAAATGCCATGTAATATTTATATATTTTCTTTTAATAATAAACCTGCAATTATGGTATGCAGTTTTAACTTAAATAAATATATGAAGTCAAAGAAAAAAAATAACCACAAAAATGAATGTCCTCAAATTTACTTCTTTAAGAAAAACATTTTTAAATTCATGATTTATTATACATTATCTATGCCTTTTGGTGTGTGATAAGTAAAATTATTGATTCTATTTCATTTATGCCTATACCAAAATATTTATTACATGAAGGATTATTCTGTTTTTTCAATAATGCCAAACTAGTTAGGTTTAATTCGATTTCATTTGTCTGAATTTTCAGCTGGATCCCACCGTATACCCTCATGGCATCTGACAATGAAAAAAAGTGAACAATCTTTAGCTAAAAGAAACAATGACCAAAATAAGTTTACTAAAATGTATAAAAATTGCTTTAATGGAAACTAATTAAGCTGTGACCGTTTTAGTAACCCAGTGTATTTTTTTTTTCATTCTCCAAAATAAAATTAAAAAAAAAAAAAAAAAAAAAAAATGTGAAAGGTTTACCAGTAATGTATAGGTCGGTCTGAAAGTCTTGTCACCCCTACATAATATAATTTTCTATTTCAGATGGCTGACATGATCTCCAACACGGAAATGATGGTGTTCATATACTTCTTCTTGATGTGTGACAGCATCAATGAAAGTGAATAAACTGAATCTAGTACATGTGCTTTGTATTACTGTATTACTTGTTCTTCTATTATTCTCATTACTTTTTGGTGGGGGGGGGGAGTGACAAAACTTTCGGACCACCTTATAATATCATTAGAAATACCTTCAAGATATGACTCAATTGTCAGTAGCATGGCTGGGCTTGGTCATAGGGTTTCAGAGCACCTGACCAGTTCCCTCCGCATATCTTGCTTGAAAGCTGGAAGATATTCCTTCATGCATAGCATGTCTTGAGCAAGAAGACCTGGCAAAGCCTCTCCAGGTAAAAGCACCAGCAATGTCCTCCAACTTAATGATTCACCTTGCCTATTGATTCCATTGGGACTGAAGTGCGGCAGATTCTGCTGATGGAATCAATGGATGCTCAATAGAATAGTAGAAATAATGAATAAAATGAATTAAAACTATTAAATTTAATGGATTTTGTTTTACACTGTAAAAATATATATATATATATATATATATATATATATATATATATATAATATGGAAAGGGGCTATTTCCATCATATTCTAAAATCTAGCCCTTACTTAATAAACATTAATAAAAAATATTATATTATTTAATCAGAGCAAATTTCATAGCTGTTTATATATTTGGATGTAAAGATTTAATATTGATCACAGAAGGCAAGGCATTAAATAGAAAAAAATCAACTTGCATTGACCATAGTTGAAGAAATAACTTTTTTAGTGAAAAAAAGCTACAACGTGTATTCAAATAGTTTGATTGGGGAATCTCATATCATTTATGCCAAGTAATTTAAACAAATTTTGTTCCCATCCAATGAGGGATTTGTAGAGAAATCGACAGGTTTTAATGATCTATTTCTCTGAAATAAAACAAAAAAAAAATTTAA
Source organism: Acanthosepion pharaonis (assembly GCA_903632075.3). Classification (NCBI taxonomy): domain Eukaryota; kingdom Metazoa; phylum Mollusca; class Cephalopoda; order Sepiida; family Sepiidae; genus Acanthosepion; species Acanthosepion pharaonis. Next base: position 90,109 of record CAHIKZ030000778.1, on the reverse strand, counting down.
ATATATAAATTTGTATAAATATGGTAAAAATATTTAATCTCTATATTACAAATCTCAATTGTTATTGGTCTTGTTCTTATTTCTACAGTAATCTCAGATTTGTTGACATATACCAAAAACAATGTCACTGACTGAAGTTCAATCAATTTATAATCAGTATTCAAATAAATAAACAAAAATAAGTTAGATATGTGTGTATGTATAATTGTATATTTGGGCAGTAATCCCCTTTTTATACTAGTTTCCTTAAAGACAACTGACAAGGTACTGTAATTTAATTTTTTATTCAGTTTTTTTTCTGTTCGTATAAGTGTTTTCTTTTCTGGACATCAAGTGTGTAAAAAATGTCCAAAAGTTCTATATATCTGAGCATTATTCTATTAGCCATTATCAAGGATAATTTTTTTATTTTTAACTGAATATGTAGATTTTTACACACTTTATGTCCAGAAAAAAAAAATTTGTATGAACACAAGAATTTAATAAAAAGCTTAACTGCAGTATGTTGTCCGTCATCTTTAATGAAATGTGTGTGTGTATATGTATGTGTATATATATATATATATATATATATATATATATGGAGGGAATTAAACAGGTTTTTGGGGGTTTTTTTACAAATAGGTCACCATTGTGTTTAGTAACACTGTAATCTTCTGAATATATTTAAGCTTGAATCAAAGCCATCCAAAGTAAGAAGTATGGCAACCAAGTTCCTCATGCATTTGACTGGAGGCAACATTTACTTAACAATGCACTTAGTTTTGTCTATTTTGAATTTCTTGTGTTTTACTAATCTTTGTTCCATTGATAATCTTTGATAAACCATGGAAAATGAATGAATTAAACAACAATCAATGTCCAATGCTCACTGCTACAGAGGATCAATGCTCTCTTCTCCAAAGTTTTTGTACAATGAGTCACCTCCAGGAAAGTGACTAATTGTGCCTTCACAGAGTAATGTTTTCCACACATATGAGGTGGAAAGTGTATATTGAATCAATTGCTAAGTCTGCAGTTAGGGAAGTTGGCTCAGTGTTGGGCTAGACAATTTTTCTCACCAGAATCTATCTTACATACTTATAAGTCTACCATTTCTCCTTGCTTTGAATATTGCTGCTACAGCTGATCTGGTGGTTCTGCTATATATTTAGAGATTCTTGATAAAATCCAAAATAATCTGCTATGTTATTGGTCTTAACTGGCTTCAGTGACTTCCCCACTGCCATAACATAACTTCCTTGTACCTTTTCTATAAATACTTTCATGGTAATTCTTCTGATGAACTTTCTGCTATGGTATCTAGACTTTATGAATTTAAGTGCAGCACTAGATTAGCAGCAAGGTTGAGCACAATACTAGATTGGTGGCACACTTGAAATGGTTAGATGTAACTGTTCTATGCTAACAGTTTCTTCTATCACATTCCTTCCTTGTAGAACTGTTCCAGCTTCATGCTTCCCAGTCAACTTTCATCTTCAAAAATTGAAATGTAATGTCAATCATTATATTCTGTCTTCTTAGTTTTTTTTCTTTATTATTTTCTCTCCTTAATAGTTTTTTCTTTTCTCATATTCTCTAACACTCAGTAAACTGTTGTGTCATAGTGGCTTTATTGCCTTGCTTAGGATGAAATGATTAAAAAGAAAAGTGTTTATAAATGTTAAGGTTAAATATGACAAAAAATCATGGACTCAGATTTTTGACTATCAAATTGTCTCTCAGTTGAATTCATTTTTTTTCTAAAGTACTTTTATGCATCATTGATAAGTATTTCTGTAAAAGTTGAAATCATTTTCTCATTGATTCATTTTTTCTGCTTTCTCATCAATAACAAATAACTGATTGCTCATATTAGGCATAATTGTTAGTGATATCCAATAATTAGCCAATTAACAAGTTCCTTGCTCAAAATGTTCTCAATAATTGTAGACCAATAGTAATTTAGGATTAACATATTTGCCTCCAATCAGAAACACAAGCTGCATTGTTGCCAGGCCTTGGCCTCAACCAATTAACTTTAATTTAAAAAAAAAAAAAAAGACAGACTGTGTTCAGAAATAAACAGAAGAGAAAAATTTGGTTTCATTTTCAATATACAATGTTTCTTGTTCTGTCTTAAAAATCATCAGTGTTCAAACATTAATTCAACTATTCATTCTTTTAAAAAACATGCCGTATTTCTTTAATTATCAGTAAAATAAATACACTGCATAAATAATACATCTATTATATATATATATATATATATATCTCTAAAATGACTTTGGTGATAAAAAGGATTTTTAATGTCTATGATAGAGACTCAATTTAAATTTGAGCTTGAAACAAAAAGTCTACTTACCTTAATCTAAGTATACTTATAATAAATACAAAATATATTTGCATGTCTACAAACCCATACTTGTGGTTTATGAAACTTTTGCTTGTAAGAAAAAAATAATGTTAATTTAAATCAATCAGAAACTATATGACTAGAATGATGACTTAGGCAAAGGGGGCTGCATTTTTTCATTTGCCATCCAACTGATCTTTGTAACAACTGAAATTATTTGTTTTTAAATTTCAGATATTAGCACCTTTTCTTTAAAACTTTTGTCTTTTTATTCAGATAAAGCCAAAGTTAATAGCTTACATCATCCACAAAATCAGCCCTCAGCAATCATTATAAGTTCATAACTCTTTAAAATTTTCAAAATAATTTTTTTTTTTTTTTTTTTTTTTAAATCAGAAAAAAATTGTAGGTTAAAAAAATTCTTAAAGAAAAAAAATGTCTTAAATCCTTTTTAATTAATAGGCTAACTTGACGTAATTAATAGGCTAATTTGATCTAATTTAATTAAGGGGCTAGTTTGATTTAATTAGAGGCTTATTTGACCTAAGAGGCTAATTTGATTTAATTTAATTAAGAATCTAAAGAAAATATAATGGTGATTTTTTTCTTGCTTTTTATTAAAATGTTAAAATAAAGTTTATAAAAAGCCAAATCACTAAGCTGAAAAGATTGGCAGGTTATTTTGGCTCATTATCAATTACATATTAATTTGTTACTTTTTAAATATAACTTGGAAAAGTTAAAACAAAAAGGCATTCAGTAAATCATATCAGTAATAATAAAAATAAATATCTAAGAAAAGAGAGGATCATCTTTTTTTGGGTTTTTTTCCGTTCACTGGTAAATGTCAAGTGACAAGAAAATAGACAAAAAATTTCAAGGACAAGACAGAGTAAGAGATGATGCAGTTAGCTTAACTCCATATATAATATTCCAATAGTAAACCATAACACAACATTTCTGATAAGAAAATTCTATAGCAAAAGAAAAATATATATATATATATATATATATATATATATATATATATATAATAATTATTCAAGTGTTTTTAGTTTTTTTTGAGTAGATGATCAGCTTTTTTTTTCTTTTAAACAGTATTTATTTTGTCTGCCAATCTGCATACTCAAGAAAACAAAGAAAAAGTGCCCTCTGGCAGGATTTGAACCTGCATCTCCCTTTACAAGAGAAAACAGCATTTGATCCATAAAGCTTTCTTTAGCTGAGTGGTCAAAGCATGCCAGATCAGATAGTACAAAGTGGGAAATGCAGGTTTGAATCCTGCCTGAGGGCACATTAAGTCTTCTCAAGTGCACAGGCCAGTAGATAAAATAAACATTGTTAAAAGAAAAACTACAAAAAGGAGAGTCTACTCAAATATGCATATCCACTGAAAATAACATTTGAAGTAATAAAATGAAAATGTGTTGGATTGAAAAATAAAATCCATTAATTCTTATATATATATATATATATATATATATATATATATATATATATATATATATATATATATATATATATACACACATGATAGAATAAGAAACAAATAGGAAACGTTTATAGATTTAACATGTTTTGATTTTATTTAAACTTCATCAGAAATGAAATATGGAGGAGAAAAGAAATTCTGGTATTTTTTTTTTTTTTTTGTGTTAGTTTTTCATTAGTTAAGTAAATCTCGCATACATTTGTCATATCAGGTAGTGTTCATTCAGATGTATAATTTGTGTGTCTTTACATAACATAATTGTAGTTGGTCTATGTAGAATTTAGTTGATAATGACTGTGTGTGTGTGTGTGTATATATATATATATATATATACACACACACACATGCATGCATGCATCTAGTGAGCTTTTTTTATGTTTTGCGTGGGAGTAAAAGAATTTAGGTCACACCAATTGTAGTTGTGCATAGTCTGATCTTAGATTCTTTAAATATAGATTTTATAACAATTGTTGATATAATAAAGTGTGTTTGGTGTGTGTTTATTGATGGGGAAATATTTATCAGGATTCCTTCTAAGAATTTTTTACATAATAAATTATATTCTTTTCTTATCACTTAAAAAAAACAAAAAAAAAACATTAAATCTATAAACATTCCATAGCTTTTCCTTATCCTATCATTCTACCAGATTCTAACTCTTATTTGATCTCAATTTGTGTGTGTGCACACATGTGATAGAAATCCAGATATATTTAAATACTAATTCACTGATAGTGACCTGTCATCCTTAATAATTCATATACACACAAAATAAGCAAGTGTGTGCATACGCATACACATTATATATATATATATATATTCATTTGTCTATGTATATATACACACAAAATGCAGGTAAGTAATGCATATACATAAGCAGTAAATCCACTTTCATTTTCTTCTTGACAATAATTCTGAAACTTTTCTAGAATGTCTTAGGAATGTCTTGAGACAATTCTTCAGTTAATTCAAACTTGTCAAATCCTCTTGAAGAATCAGCTGACTGGAAATTTGGCGAAATTTTACAAAGATCAGGCCGACAAACTAACTGGGGGAGAGATGGAGGGTGGGGGAATCAAAATCACAAAGTGTACACTGTTTTGATGGCACGTAAGTATATTCACATTTTCTTTGAATGTAGATCATTTAACTTAAAGGGATCCCTCTACGGATCACTGTCAAGATGAAATGAAAGCCCTAGTAGAATTTAGGGTTCCAGACCCTAAAAAAATAAAAAATAAAAATTGTTTTCTCTTCTCTCTCTAGGCAGGTCAAGCTAGCTAGCTAGCACAAAGACAGCATTGTGGCTTTACTCCTGTGAGTGACTTGAATCTCGGCTGGGTGCTGTTCCCAAGGCTCTCCATCAACTTGCATTGGTGCAGTAGTGTGCAGCAAAATCTGAAAGACAACAGTGGAAAGGTGCAGTAAACAGATTCATTCACTCAGTTTTCATCAAAGACATTAGAACAATAAAAAGTATAAGAATTTTTAGTATAATCAAGACTTATGGAGCCTGTGTTAATGAAACATTCAGTGTTTTGAGGGTGGATGAAGAAGTTAAAAAAAAAATAAAAAACAAATGAAAAATGCTTGTCTTTTGTGAAGAGGAAAATACAAATTAGTAGCAAATACAGCCAACACCTGAGAAAGTCTGGAAAACCTACATTCTCTCACTCAAGTTTTAAACTCGCTGAGGACTTTGGGTCACAGGTCTCAGCAAGCTAGGCATTTCTCCTGTGGTTTCCATAGAAAATAGTAGCCCATTGGACATTGTTTTGAATCCAGTGTTGTCCTTTTCCTAGACTGCTTACCAACTATGACTAAAAATTCCAGTCCGTCCTATTTAAACCATATGCAAAGGAAGAAGAGATGAATTCATAACTTTCCCCAAGGGTATTTGTGCATAAGTGAATGCAATGAACATGACCGGAATTTGAACTCAGCTCTCCAAGTCCTTATTCTGAGCTTCTATTCATTACACCACCTGCATATCCCATATGAACCCACCAACGGAAAAGAAAAATACTTCATTAACAATTTTCACCAATTCATTAATTTTTTAAAGAATTTTACCCACCATGTCACATACACTGAATTGAATCTTCCTTTGTATTCCTTTAACAAGTTCAATTCAGATAGCTTTACCCACACCAAAAGCTGCTACTATGTGAACCAGCTTCCCTGATCATTACAATATTAACCTCAACAAGTCTTGAGTCAACTGTTATCTTTCCTACATATCCTCAATCTACACTTCTTACTGCTTCCTCTTACATTCATAAAAGTTCATTTAGTAACCCTCTATACTGAGTGGCTCTTTGCTCTTGTATTGAGTGAACACACACACAAAAAAAAAACAAAAAAAAAAAAAAACACAGTTGCGCATATTTAATTCTGAAATGAGGAATCCTACACATTACATTTCATTTCCTTGAAGTCAAATACACCTCCAACCCAGATAATAAGGTATTTACTAGTTTACATGTGCCACTGTAGAAAAAAAAAAGGCAAGGGTGTGTTGAAGCTGTAGAAAACACTTAACAGGTAAGAGATTGTTCTCTTAACAATTAAGGAGTAACAGGGAGAGAGAGAAAGAAATAAAAAACTGAATAATGACAAGTGAGGCCTATACCTCAAAAAACACAGCATGGCAGATGATGCATAACTTCCAGAACTAAATGCACCAAGAGAATGCCTTTACAAGACACCAAATCTCCAACAATAACAAAGCTAGTCTTGCCAAAAGAAGACCACTGGCTGCCGGTTTTCCCATCACTTTTAATGACATAAGACAGTTGACAAAAAACTGGATCTGGACAAGTTGCAAAGAATCCTATATTTGGATATGCCAAGCTCTTCTGCTGCTTACAGAGAAACCCAGATGTGACAAACAAGTTTGCATGCAACCTGGGGCCTCTTTTGTATCTGTACTGATATATGTTCACCACAGCCATAAAAAAATAAAAGCATATTTTGTAAGATCCTTATGTAGCTATGATTACAATACATACAAAATGGATAGTAAATGATTTTATTAGAGTCTGAAGTGTCTGATGACACGCAGCAAAGCCTAAAATAAGCTCTTCAAAACAGTCATCCACTGACTGATAAGAAACAAAAAAAATGTTTGAGATCAAGTGCAATTTGGTTGGAAGTCAGGAAGTTCTGCATGCAGGCTTATATAAGCATAGTCCCTGTTAGAATTTGGAAAAGGATTTCCAAACCACCAGGGCCAGGTTTAGGCCTTAAGAGGGCACTGGGCTAGAATTTTAGGGCCCCCTTCATTACATATTTTTGTCCCTTGTGTCTATTAAAATAAAAAAAAAAAAAAAAAAAAAAAAAAAAAACATTTTTAGATGATGTTTTTTCTGGGTCAGAAGATCTGGTCAGTTATCTCAAGTGTCAGCTACCTACCCGACCAGACTGTGTCAAGACCAGACGGTAAATAAATGATGGAAACCGGATTCACATTTTCATTTTCTGAGCACAGAGTTATTTCCCCTTTAATTCTCTCTCGAACATACAGACTTGTATAAATATAAAAACACTTTCCCAAATAAATCATATTTCTTACCTTTATGTGCCGTGCTTGTCCTATACGGATAGGTGTAGTCATTCCTACCTGAAGCTGAGCAACATGGAATGATGAATGGAGACCGAAAACTTCTAATAATTGGTCATTGTATCTACAAAAAAAAAAAATAAAAATAAATAATAATCTAGAAATAAATTTGGACAGTGCTTTTTTTTTTTAGCTGCAGAATGCAAATTATGACAGAAGAGAGACATTACATATATACACATGCACATGTATAACAGATATTCACTTGTAACCCTACATGTTGAACTCCAGCACCAGGAATCAAACTCTAGACTGTTAGCTCACTACAAAGTTCAATACCCCAAACAGGTTTTTACCCACAATGTTTGATAACAGAGTTGGTTAAGATACCTCTTAATTTTAAATTGAAAAAGATTAAGAGATAATTATTAGATGATGATTACTAATTAAAAAAAACAGAACTTTTGTAAAATTCCTATATAAAATAATGAGATCCAGTTATGATGAGAATACACACAAAGTCAAGTGGAAAGTAAATTATTTTATCAGGGTCTAAAAGTGCCAGATGTTTCATAACCAGCTGTAAAGCCTAAAGTAAGCTCTTCAAAACAGCTACCCACTGACTGAAAGGAAAGAGACAATAAAAGAAAATCCTGCATATAAAATATGCAATCACCTGCATTTTACACAATTCTGTAAGTGGGTTGGTCTTATCAGTATTTCTCCACCTATTAGCCATTATTTGGTTGTAGGAGCAATGAGGAATTTTAATGGAAAATGATAAAAAAAAATGATACTTGTACTTAAAATCAGAAAGAGGTAGATGAAATTTCTGGAACACATAATAAGGAAAGAGAGCCTGGAGAATTTGACACTCACTGGATATTAATAGCAAGAGAGGTAGAGGGAAACATCAAGTAACCTTGCCTGCATAAATGAAAAGGAATGCAAGGACTGTGAAAGATAGTAAAGGGACAAACATTGCTTAGATCTACAAAGTATAGAAAGTTGTGGAGAGCCATGATTATCCAGATACCAAGGAGACTTGTTTAGCAGCATATTAACTCCTAATGGGTCATTTGATACCGAAATTTAATTTTCTTAGGAGCATTAGTAATTTCTCTTACAAAAATGTATTGCTGGTACTTTGTTTTTACTATGAAAATGTATTGCTGGTATTTTTACTATAAAAATGTATTTTTACACTTTCAGAGTGTTTTGACCCCAGTTTGGGAGTTAACCATTCATCCATAGTTAGGACCCTAACAGATGCTACCACTCCAGGTCAGGGTGAACCTGGGAACAACAGCAATTAAGAGGTGATTCTACATGTCTCAAAACATCCCCATCAAAGGCCTTGCTGTCAAATGTAGTTTATCATCATACCCAGAATGCCATTCGAAAGAGATACAAAAAAGAGAAGATACATCGGTTTCATCTAAGGTCAGAGTAGTGGGGCACAGTGAGGCTCGCAGTACTGAATCAGTGAACCTGATATAGTTTGCACTATCAAAATCGACCCATTTCTTGCCAGAAATGGGTCAAAGTTCACTATGCTGAAGTTTGGTAATCCGTCCAGCTAGGCAGCTGCTTCCTTGCAATGTTGAATGTATCAGTAGCACTGACAAATGAAATGACAACATCAATAATTACTTCCGGCTACACTTTCATTTGGCCACAATGTATCTACCCTACCAGCATGGCAATGCAAAAGCTGTATTTTTATCAGCCATCAGCAGAGAGAAATATCAAGTAACCTGGAATATGAGAGAGTAAATATAAAAGAAGCTTGTATAAATGTATATCACAACAGGGACTGGGAGGAATAATAAAAAGAAAAACATTACAATTACAAAGAATATGAAGTTGTGGAGAGCCATGATTTACCATGTCCCTTCTGGACATTTCACATAAAAAAAAGTTTGCATTAAAGGAGGACAAGTCTAGATTTGATGAAATTGTCACAAAATACCACTTTTACCCAGAATTCCCTGTCAGAAAACTATAGTAAAAATGGCAGTAAATTTCCTTGCTAGTGGTACTATGAGGCTGAATATGTCAACTTTGTCACACTTAAAAAGGCGATAACCATCCATAAAGAAAGTTAATATCCCTAGAATTAAATAAGCTGAATCTTGAAGTAATTTGTTTTCATTTTGTTTGATATTTTAATATTTGATGATCATTAACTAGATGGGTGATTGTTTAGGAATCTCATGTGCTATAAGTTTGGATGTGTAGGTGGTGTAATGGATAACAGCTCAGAGTCGGAGCGACACATTCCAATTCCAGTCTAGTTGGTTACATTCACTTATGCACAAACATCTTTGGGAAAGGGTATGAATTCACCTCTTCTCCTCCTAATTATGGGTTAATTAATAGAACTTGTATCAATAAATCATTATTATCTCCAAAATACTCTTACAATCTAAAAATATTTTCTGGTTTGAAAACAACCTGCAAAAGGTGGATAAGCCGTAAAAAAATCTACTAGTTTAGTTACATTGAAATTTCTTTTTCTGTTTCTTTAACCCAAGCAGAAAAAATTTAAGCAGTAAACATTAGTTCTTTTGCTAAAATTAAACAAACTATGTTCTGGTCAAGTTGTTTATAAAAGAAAAAAATAAATAAATAAATTGAATATTAAAGACAATTTGAAATGCCATGAGAATTCTACAAAGAGGAATTCCAAGCTTACCTGGCAGGTTGATATTCTTCCTGGGATTCATTATCCCCTTTGATCTCCCATGCATGGCAACCTCCACCCCAACTGCTGATGTTCAACACAACCAGCCCTTCGAGCTCAGGAAGGATAACTTCTCGACCATCCAGTTCAACCTAAAAAAATGCAGGGGAGAAATATTACCATTTAAATTTCCATCCTTAGATTAGGCTTAAATTAATTGGCAGATTAAAAGGATTCCTTCTGATTCCCCACAAAAATAACTAAATATTATTTTGGCTATATTTCTCTCAAATAGTTTCTACACAATATCATATATAATTATACTGTGCATTATGAAAATATCAATCTATGCCACAATTTTTACCTGATCACACATTTCCTGAAGCAATTATTCTACACCTTTTGTCTTTCTTGACTCCCTCAATTCCAGCTTTTCAATGATCTGACCACTGGTCAAAAGTGTTGATTTCACTATAACTCACTTTAGTTTATGTTCATGTCAAGGAAGCAAGTTCTTAAAGTCTTTTCCTTTGCTTCAAGTTCTCACCTCAGTTATATTTTCAACAGCCTTCTTTATCATTTAATGATCTCTGCAAAGCTCCTTTGATATCTCGAATGTGGACATTCCTTCACTCAATAATTTTGTTATTTTTTGTTTTTCAGCAGTTGTTAGAGCCTTCCCTTTACCCATGTTTCAATATATATTATAGACAAAAAGAAAAAATAGTTTTTATTAGATTTCAAAGATCTAAAGCTAATATTAGTTTAATCTGAAAACTAACTTCAAACTGTCCATTTTTTGTAAATTCCAAATATCTCAAAAACTAACCATTAAAAATGGCAGGAAATTTAGTTAAATATTTTACTATGGGTGAAAATGGAGCAGTTTAAATTTGACAAATATTGGTTCAGAACTTTTTGAGTTATTGAGGTTTATTTGATTTGCATAAACTTCAGACAGGCTGTAGAAGTAAAACTATTGATTACATTTGCTGTAACTTAAAATTTTAAAAAACACTAGCACCATCAAATTTATTCTTGTTTATTCCATATTTTCTTACTTTTCCACTTTTTAACCTTCAAATCTCTTTTTTGCCACTGTACAAGTGGATTTAAAAAAAATTTAAACAAATGTTAAAATTGTGATTCATAAAAAATTTGTTTATTCATTCTCTAAATTATGCTTTCAGAGCATAATCTTATAAATGGAGCCTAGTAAGAGAATTTTATCCAGCTGTAAAATATTTCTAATAGCTATCATTTGAGACCTTATGACATCCCATAATTAAATGGCATATAAAGAAGTAGAATAAAGGCGGCATATTGTCTTTGTTTCCTAACTTCACACTACTTAATTTAACAGCTGGAAGATAATTAGCCTTTAGTGAAGCCTGTTTTTGTGCAAACTTTACTGGAAATGTCAGATACTTTGAGAGATTTCCTGATAGTGTGTGTCTGGAGACATATTTTTTATTTACTGGAAGTAAAAATTTTTAACAAAGAAATGATTGTTTACTTCCTGTCAGTAAGAGCCACTTTGACCCCCTTTTTTTTTTTTGACTCTACAATTGAGCACATTTCCCCACTGATAAAGATCCAATTTTCTCGATTCTGGTGGACAATTCTATGAATGGTGGTCAACAGAATATGCAAATTTGTTTCTATTAGCTTTTTAGTGGCCCTGAAGTTTATTCCCATTATCAATTGAAAGAATCTTTTCCTTCTTAGAAGCTGACAACTGTTTATTTTCTTAAGTGGCTGAGGACCTGAAGCTTCAAATGAACAGATCAAATCTTTCACTCTTAAAATTCCATCTAAAAGTTTCAAACAAGATAAAATGCATACGAACTGAAATTCTGTTTTTCACTTTATGTTTAGATATTCAAAACGAAAGTAATTTGAAAAATCTGGTAGATAAGAATGAGCATCAAAAATAAATTCTCTAAACATTCTTGAGAATTAAATGCAAGAGTAACGTAAATATTAATTATTTACCTTTTTTTTTTGGCAAATTTTTTTTTTAGGTTTTGCAGAATTTTTACTTTTTTTTTGGCAAAATTATTGTTACACATTTTACAAATTTATTATTTACATTTTTTTTCAAATTCTTTTTACATTTTTTTTTTCAAAAAATTAATTAAACACTCCTTCAAAGAATTTTTTTTTAAGAAAAAAATTTTGCAAATTTTCCAATACTTTTTATATGTATCAAAAAAAAAAAAAAAAAAAGATGGCTTATTAAAAAAGCTAATTCTGAATATTTCATTATCCTGTCTACTTTAAAGGCTTAACACAAGAAGATACAATAAAATCATAACATATACAGAAATGGACTAATGTTGAACAACAACAATAATAATAATAATATGTATTGTCATCATTTAAATGCCCTGAACTACCACCAATTAAGATGAAAAGATGTCCCCTTGGGGAGGCACTGTGTATTGAAAGACTGTTGGGTCTCAGAATCACAACTAACCTCAAGTAGAACTCATACATTGCTAAAGATGCAGGTAAAATGATTGGCTCCCTGT
>CAHIKZ030000778.1:67500-72500 GCA_903632075.3 Acanthosepion pharaonis | reverse complement strand
TGTTGACATTCCACACTACTTCAAATCAAAGGTTAAGAAGGAAACCTTCATCAGTACTGGAAAGAGCAATAACAACTACTGAACTTGAAAAAAAAAACCTATATTTCCTGAAAAATTGTTTTAAGAGAAAAATTTTATAACTTTCAACCAAAAGCAGTACTGGCTGCCCTGTCACTGAATGCCAAATGTTTTCTAGTAAGGAAATGGTTAATATAATGACTAGGGTGAGGTTAGCTGGAAGTAACACACTTATGGGAGTTTGTCCTGCAGTTGTTGATAGCAGTATGGGCAGGGAGAAGAAGCAAAACAAGCCACATTGCACTCTGTACAATTTGAAGCTTGCTGAAGGATGGGTAAGGATTATGTGTCATGAAATATTTCAGGATAATGGTGCTCCCATTTTGAAGATTGGTGCAATGCAATTTTCCTATGTCAATAAACCTTGTACCAGTCTAAAAAAAGTGATCAGAATATTTTGATTATTTTGTTGTTTTAATGGTATTGTTCACCCAATACAAGGCCCAAGAGCCACTCAAAGTAAATAGTAAGTGAGGTTGTTTTAAGGGCATACACAGAGGTAGCAAAAAGGTGCACATTATAAGGACATGTAGAATAGATAATGATTGACCCTCGACTTGGAAAAGTTAAGATTGCAGCAATGAGAGAAGCATCCCCTCAGGAATTATTTCACATTACAACAGATCTGGAGAAGAATCAGTCCAAGTGGAACTTACTCCCTTCCAATGGAACATGAAGGGAATGAGGATGTCAACTCAGTGTATGTGGAATAGTGGGTCCTAGCCATGAAGATATGAACAGGTGGAAACAAGGAATGTAGGTCACCTGATCATTTGCCATGAAAATAGCAGTAGAGCAGTGAGAAGCTAGCAACATTTTATCTGTGGGGAAAGGGGTTGAATGGTAGAGAGCAATTCATCACCCACAAGGCAGCACAAACACCTCAGACCCTTGTCATGGTTATGTGCATGAAATAATTTTATAATTTTGCTAATTGTTAATAGTACTTCATTTACAGTCAAGTAAATTTTAAGTTTAAAATAAAATGTGAAAAAATGATTAGGACAAAAAAAAAAAAAAAAAAAAAAAAAGACAAGAATATCCTGTCTAACATCAACCAGTCAAAATAAAGATTAAAAAATAAAACTGACCTACCTTGAGTTTTTTCTGCAAATCTTTACATTCTCGTTCCAAAATATCTTTTGTCCCATACATAAAATAACAAACCTGCAATTAAAAACCGAAAAGAAAAAAATAGTTTCATAAAAATTTCAATAGAAATCAGATGAAATGTAACTTATATTCATTTTTATTTTTTTTTAACTAAACAGAAAAATGCTGAATCTGCATAATTTCCCCAACAAGGATAATTGTTATTTGTTTTAAAACAAAAAGATTAAAATTGGTACATTAACATTTATTCCTCAAAATGACTTAATAGGTCATCTATTAAATTTTAGTTTGCACTTGGCAAGATCTGCATGAACTCCTGCACCAACATTTTTCAGCTTAGTCTCCCGCCAGATTCATTCAATATGAGTTACAGATCTGCACATTTCTGGATCAACAAAATTCACAACATATGACAAAAAATGGTTGGAATCTTTGTTACAGACACTATCAGATTGTTTTAAACAATCCAAAACCACTGTAATGCCAGGAAAAAAAAACAAAATCCTTTATTATAGATATGTTTGCCTCTGGGTAAACAAATGTTTGGTGGGTGGGGACACCCAAAATATATGGAAAATAAATAGATTCATTAAAAAGTTATTAGATTCTTGCTGGAAACCATTCCAGCACCAACAAGCTAATCAGCTTGAATGACCATTGTTATTTCAAGTATAAAATCATTCTAATATTAGGGCATTTAGAAAGTAATTTCATATTTCACTGCTAGGAATTATAAGTAACCAAGGTAGAACAAAGGTTTAATGGTAGGAGACCATCTTTAGAATTAGCTCATCTCTTTTGTCCAACAACATGTCATTTATATTTCATGTCAGGAAAGGAAGCTTATAACTTTAAAAAGTAACATATTCACCATTGTTTACTGTATAAATTCTAAAGGATTAGTACTGCTACAGAGCCATTTAAAAACATTTGTGCTGTGTATATGGATGCAGCTTGTACATGTCAGCAGTGGTTTCAAAAGTTTTAAAAGGGAGACTGTGACATATCGGAAAAGCCTCATTTGAGAAGAATGACCCACATTAAATTAAGAAAGTTTTAAAGAGACCACTGAACTGGATCCACATAAACACACTAGTGATTTGGTGCAAAACACACTAGTGATTTGGTGCAAAACACACTAGTGATTTGGTGCAAAACACACTAGTGATTTGGTGCAAAACACACTAGTGATTTGGTGCAAAACACACTAGTGATTTGGTGCAAAACACACTAGTGATTTGGTGCAAAACACACTAGTGATTTGGTGCAAAAACACACTAGTGATTTGGTGCAAAAACACACTAGTGATTTGGTGCAAAACACACTAGTGATTTGGTGCAAAACACACTAGTGATTTGGTGCAAAACACACTAGTGATTTGGTGCAAAACACACTAGTGATTTGGTGCAAAACACACTAGTGATTTGGTGCAAAACACACTAGTGATTTGGTGCAAAACACACTAGTGATTTGGTGCAAAACACACTAGTGATTTGGTGCAAAACACACTAGTGATTTGGTGCAAAACACACTAGTGATTTGGTGCAAAACACACTAGTGATTTGGTGCAAAACACACTAGTGATTTGGTGCAAAACACACTAGTGATTTGGTGCAAAAACACACTAGTGATTTGGTGCAAAACACACTAGTGATTTGGTGCAAAACACACTAGTGATTTGGTGCAAAACACACTAATTTGGTGCAAACACACTAGTGATTTGGTGCAAAACACACTAGTGATTTGGTGCAAAACACACTAGTGATTTGGTGCAAAACACACTAGTGATTTGGTGCAAAACACACACTTTGGTGATTTGATTTGTGCAAAACACACTAGTGATTTGGTGCAAAACACACTAGTGATTTGGTGCAAAACACACTAGTGATTTGGTGCAAAACACACTAGTGATTTGGTGCAAAAACACACTAGTGATTTGGTGCAAAACACACTAGTGATTTGGTGCAAAACACACTAGTGATTTGGTGCAAAAACACACTAGTGATTTGGTGCAAAACACACTAGTGATTTGGTGCAAAACACACTAGTGATTTGGTGCAAAACACACTAGTGATTTGGTGCAAAACACACTAGTGATTTGGTGCAAAACACACTAGTGATTTGGTGCAAAACACACTAGTGATTTGGTGCAAAACACACTAGTGATTTGGTGCAAAACACACTAGTGATTTGGTGCAAAACACACTAGTGATTTGGTGCAAAACCATCTGTCATTTTCAACTGTCTACAAAATATCAAGTCAATTGGGAATTTGGGCCCTACTTGAGCTTTCATTTGAGAATTAAACAATGTTCCACCATCTATGGAAGTATTTTAATCAGGAATGCCAACCTTTCATTTTTCAATCATATTGTTACAGATGATAAAAAATGGGTTTTGCATGTCCACAGAAAAACAAAAAAATACAGTTGTTAGAAAATAAGCAACATCAAAACCAGGACTCCATTCCCAGAAGTCCTTGCTTTGTGTCCAGTGGAATATGATAGGTATTGTCCAATATAAGTTCCTGGAAGCAACATAATCAGGTAAATGAAGCATTATATCAAGAGTATCTTTCATTGGTACATGGAAAGGATTTCTGTTCTGATATCAATATTACTAACTATTCAAATTTATTCAAAAATGTCATAATTCTTATTTTTTTCTCCATATTAACTAAGGATTATTTCAAATTTCTATTGTGGGGGGGGATTTTTATTTATTTTTTTTTTTTATTGGCTATCAATATCTTCTCATGTGAATGATGCCCCCAATTCTTTTTTGTGAATGAACTTGGGGGTCCAGGGACCAAAATTTAAACCCTTCAAGTTAATGAAAATCCATTTTATTGCTAAAAAATATAAGTATTTCTCAGGTTCTGCCTGAAAGTTGTCTTGCTAGCTCCAACAAGATTTTGGATTAATGACCCATCTTTTTAAAATGAAAAGAAAACATGCAGAAAGCAACTTCTAAAAAGTACTAGATAAAATATACATCTGAGGTAAGCCAAAAAACACACTGGCCAAATGTGATAAAAAGCACAAATATCAAGATAATAATTGAAATAATGTGAGCAATAATAAAACCAGTTTAACTCCAAATTTCATACAACTCAAACATTGCAGGAGAGAGAACCACCATAGCTCCTTATTTCATTGTTTTTTTATTTTTTTTTTTTTTTACAGTCCATCAACCCATTGTAAGTTATTTAAAGCTGAAACATATTTTGTAAGAAAAATATATTTTTTTTTTCCCATTGACAATTTTTGGGGAATAACAATTTTTCCAGATACAAGTCCTACTTTTTAACTGATATCTGGTGGGAGGAGATGGATTCATATCTTTTCCAAGGGTATTTGTAAGCGTATATAATAAATCCAACTGAAATTCAAAATCAGCTTTCCAGTTTCTCAATCCGAGCTGGTATTGATTACAACACTCACACATTTTGTAATTAAAAACAATGCTGACAAGATAAATTAGGTTGAGCCATAGTTACTGTTCTGAGGAAACAAATTTAGTGATTAATATATCATCCAAACTGTTCCTTAAATGTATCATAACAGGTAATGAAAAGTGGGTTGCATACAACAATGTTCAATGCAAAAGGACTGACAAAGATAAATTTTCAAAAGCTGAGCTCCACGGAAGAAATATAATGTGTGTAGGGGAGATTGTTGATTAATTTAAAGTTCTTAAAATGCAATGAAACACCAAGCAGCACATTTATATGTCCAGCAGCTGCAACATGTCTATAAAAGTCTGGTTGAAAAGTGTTCCACGCTTGTCAATAGGAAAAATGGGTTTCT
>CAHIKZ030000778.1:57500-62500 GCA_903632075.3 Acanthosepion pharaonis | reverse complement strand
CCTTTAAAGGAGTGCCCTTTGCCGTGCTGATGTTGCTACATGCCTTACTTCTTGCCTATCTCACACTGCAAATTTTTTCTAAGCTCTATACTAAACATTAAATCTGTTACGAAAAAAGAACTAAACAAAATGAACACAAAACGATCAGCTTTAAAAAAGGACTCATAACTGGAAAAACCGAATGAAAAAAGAATGTTAATAACAAATACTTTTTCACACCCAATCTAGTTCTGCGGAATCTGAATCAACATTGAGTTTAAGCAAGCAAATGAGCCAATTGGAGTAAAGTGCCATGCAGATTTAAATTTTTCCCCACTTGTGACGAATGCAGTTATCGATTTTTTTTTTGCATGCTAGTTAACATTCGTGTCAGTCAGCTGTTGGCTCTCACACTGGCCAATAGAATCTTCCTGCCTATTCGTGGCAGCCAGCTATAGGATCTCACTCTGGCCAGTAGAAAATGGCCACAAATTACATGAAAACTGCTGTAGAAGCATGAAAAAAATCGATTATTTCCACTATCGATGGGAGTTGGGAAATGCAAAATCAGTCTTGGCCTTCCCACTAACTTGGAGCATGTGCATGTAAATTTTAGTGCAAATCCGTCGAAAATTGCGGCCGTACATTCATTACACACACACACACACATCCTGCCTTTTATAGATAGAGATTTGACCAAGGTATTTAATTTCTGGTAAAAACAATTGGCATTTTCTTCATTGAACTTGAATCCGTACTCTTAGTTTTTCCAAAACTGTTTTCCCATGCACATGTTCTTAAGATTTTCACTCTGACTTTTTAAATTGGTCACTTGTCCACTTACATTTTCACAATGAACATTTATCAGCAAATCCCAAAATTCAAATTGTTCCATCCAATCAGTACTGAATTTGTAGCATTTTTTAATACAAAAGCTTTAGTTTTTACATGATTATTACGGAATGAGTCATTTTCAAAAAAAAAAAAAATTCTCACTAGAAACTGAAATCGCTACTTAGAAAACCTTTATTAAAAAGGCATTCCAAATTCCCTTTCATGTGGTTTCACTGATTATTGAATTATTCCCTACCAGTGTCAAGTAGCATTTTCACATTCACAAATTTCCTTTTGTTTTCTGTGATCATTTTTCCATCACAATGCTTTGTACAAATTTCTTCCTGTGAAAATTTTTTTGATTTTGTTTTGCAGTGTGACTTTATATCTTCATTATCACACTTGTAACATTCTGCATTTTTAAATGGACAGTCTTTTCAAGATGTAATTTACCACATCTGGAACAAGGATTTATTCTCCTTTTTTGTACATTTGTCCTTTGATTGTACCAATGCACATTCTTTTTTCCTAAATTTCTTCAGCATTGAGTTTCAGACTTAGAATTGTCTGGCAATCAGCAACTATTTCTTGTAGTGTGATATCATTGTTTTGTTCAATTTTTGTTAAAATTTTCACTTGTATTTCAGCATCTTTTTTTGCTGTTAAACCTTGAACGAAAATTAACCCTTTGAACGTATCTGGAGTCATTTTCTTTATTCTAAACTTTTCACATTCTTTTTGGACAATACCAGCATACATGTCAAAATCTTTGTCCTTTTTTTGGTTAGATTCATGCACCGCCAACAAACATTAAACAGAGAGCACTTGTCATTAAAGATTTTCATCAGAATGTGTACCATGTCTTCAAACTAGATCTCCCCTTTTTTTTTTTTTCTTTTTCAGTAATATATAGTTGAAGTATTTTTCATACGCTATTGGAGCTATTTTTCTCAACAACAATCTTGTTTTTCTCTCATCTTTTCAGCCACTGCATTCCTGACTGAATATTTGTTCATATCTATGAAAATACACACAAAAAAAAGTCAGTCTCTCATCAGGATTATATACAAATTCTGATATGGTGTTTTGCATAGTATTTAGTGTAAGAGACAAAGAAATGTTTTGTTTTCTTCAGAATTATATGCAACTCCTGTTGCTGTTTTTGCAGTTCTAGCTACTGTTGATTTTGTTGTTTGTGTGTGTGTGTGTATATATATATATATATATATATATATATATATATATTTTCAGGTAAGATGAGGATGAATAGAGTACAATTCCAATGTTCGTCACATTTAATTTAAAAGAAGGCTCAACACAAAGTAGAGCAATATACTTTATTTTAGGATATTGCATCAAAAAACATGTCAAAATTACTACACAATTGCAGTCATGTTTCAATATGTATCAACACATCTCATCAGGTGATTGTAAATTACTGGCAAGTGAATGATTTATTTACATTCTGAATAAATTGTTCACTTCCTTTAGATTCTAATAAATCTAAATAAATTATTCACTCACCAATAATTTACAATCACTTGATGAGATGCATTGATACACATCAAAACATGACTGCAATTGTGTAGTGATTTTGACTTGTTTTTCAATGTAATATCCTAAAAAAGGATATATATATATATATATATATATATATATACACACACACACACACAAGTTTTATTAAAAATGACAAGGTACTGTGGTTAAGATTTTTTTTATGTTCTTATAATTTTTTTTTTCTTTTCTGGATGTAGAAATTGTCTGAATGTTTTGTATTTTCAAGTGCTTTCAGCTATATTTTTAGCCATTATCAAGGATGATTTTATTTTTACTTTTGAATACTTTACTAACTGAATGTATGTATCTAGAATTATAGGAATGTTA
The DNA here is from genome assembly GCA_903632075.3 of Acanthosepion pharaonis. Lineage (NCBI taxonomy): Eukaryota > Metazoa > Mollusca > Cephalopoda > Sepiida > Sepiidae > Acanthosepion > Acanthosepion pharaonis. Next base: position 59,800 of record CAHIKZ030000778.1, on the reverse strand, counting down.
TATTTTTCAAACACGATCAGCACATTGTCATAGTGGACATGTTCATAGTTGATATTAGGTGTTGGCATTTAAAACAATCCATACATTCAGTTAAAGTCAAAAATTAAATCATCCTTTATAATGGCTAAATGTATAGCAGAAAATGCTCAGGCATACAAAACATTTGAACTATTTCTATATAATTTATGCCCAGAAAAGAAAATAACAAGAACACAAAAAAAATTAATAAATAACCACAGTACCTTATCAGTCATTTAAAATGAAACTTGTATAAAAGAGGGATTGCTACAAATACACAATATATATATATATATATATATATATATATATATATATATATATATATATATATATATATATATATATATATACACACACTTTATTTGCATTAACTGTAAAAATATTTACTTTCTATATGAATTTCTTTAATTTTAAGGTTAGAGATACAAGATTGTTGGCAATTGTTATGACCACCTAAGATCGAATCTGGCAAATGAAGCCTTAAAAAACTGGCTGTGAATTCATTCTGATTAGAAAAGCTCAAATCCACTCCTTGTGTTCTGATCCCTCGTCAAATATTTTAGCAAGACACTTGATAAAGAATTAACACCCACCCCTCCCCACCAACAACCACAAAAAAAAAAAAAATATATCACTCTCAGAGTTGGTTCTGAGATATCATATTCTCTGAGATTGCCAACCAATCTGGCATGGAATATTTCTTGTTTTACATGTGGAGGGACCTGTCAGGATCCCAAACCTGCTTTCATTATCCTTTTAAGAGTGGTTGTTATCATGAGTTATTTATGGGCAGTAGTAAGAAGGCCAAGTGCTTTTTATCTCATTTTCTTTTATTTTTTAAGTATATATATATATATATATATATATATATATATATATGTTTGTCACATCCACTTGACTCCAAGAATTTAATGACAAAAAGTCATGATTGGAATCACAATGTGAGAATGAAGGTCAAAGCAAGAATTATTAAAATTAGTTGTTTGGGAAAGGAAAGTTTACTTTCAATTCTTAAAGATCTGTCTGTTCAACCCTCTTGTCTCTGCTGGGGGATATTGAGGGTTTTCCAGTAAACAAATTATTAAGAAAATTAATTATTGAATTGTACAAGATGATGAACTGAATGGTGGTAAATTCCTGATATTATTGGCATATACAATTACATTAAAAGCACTGCATTGAGTAAGAGAAGTGGAATTTCTAGGGCATATAATGAGGAAAGAAAACTTGGAAAATTGAACACTCACAAGACATGTTGATAATTTGTTTAATGGCATATCAATTTCTTAAGGGTCATTTAATACCAAAATTTAATTTTCTTGGGAGCTTGAAAGTAATAAAAATATGATACATGTTATTCTGATTTCACAGTTGAATACATGGTAAATGACACTCATTTTTTGTGCATATACATGTTTGTGTGGAAATAATTACTAGAGGAAGTGATGTGTGTGTTTTATGTTGTAGCTTTGTTGAAGTTATATTTTGGAATACAGTTCGATTCCTTTTAAATGTAGGATATTATATGGAATAATATCATGAAAGAGTTCTTTCATGTTTTTTTTTTGTAGCATATCAACCTCTATGGGTAATTTAATGCAGATATCTAAATATTTTGAATATTATTTTATGGCTTCAACTGTATATATTTTAAACATAATTGTATATCTTCAACTACAGATAAAAATAAAATGTATTTTTGGTCATTCTGCTAACAATATGTATTGTTGTTCATTTTTTTTTTTTTTTTGTATAAAAATGTATTCCTGGTATTTTTGTACTTTCATGGGGTTTTGTTTTCATTGCTGGGGCCCTAACAGGTGCTACCACCTCAGGTCAGGGTGAACCTGGGAACAGCAGCAATTAAGAGGTGATTTCACACTCCTCAGAACCTTTAATCTCCCAATCAGAGGTCTTGCTGCCAGATGTAATTTATTATCATACCCAGAACATAAAGAAGGCAAGAGGGACAGATGAAAGCAGCATATGAATAACCTACCTAATGAGCTTGTGTGAATGGTTGGCAGAATTGGAATTAGGGGAGAGAGCAAAAAAACAAACCCTGCCTAAGAACTACAAAGCACAGGAAGTTGTGGAGAGCCATGATTGCCTTGCATCCTGAAGGCACACACCATATAGAACATACCAGTCAAGTTACTTTTGCAATAATATACTCAAATCCATCAATACCTCATCTGTCTGATCTCTCAAGTCTGCTTTCTCAAAATCTAAAGCAAAGGACGCTTTAATGGCTTCCAACATTTCTTCATTTTTAATTT
>CAHIKZ030000778.1:0-52500 GCA_903632075.3 Acanthosepion pharaonis | reverse complement strand
CGCATCCGTCTGCTAGAATGGCTAACCAGTCTCTGTTGCAGATACCTGCTGAGGCACATTTGTGTTTGTTCAACACCCACAAAGGCCACATGTGGTTTTATACTGCAAGTGTGCTAAGCGTAGTTAGTTTTCAGGAGAGCACATAATCTGGTTTGATCAATGTCAGTATGCACAAACCCTCGGTCACTTGTGACTTCATGCCAGTCTACAGTTTCACTCAAAAGGCTTGGGTCAATTAGTGGTATGGTTTTCCGGTACTTTCCAACAGTGCTACACACTGGGATTGCCACGAGTTTCATTTCATTGTTGAAAGACAAACAGTCAAATGACTTGGCAACGTGCATAGATAGTTGTTTATTTTTGTTTTGTTTTTACAGTGTGGTTAACCCTGTACAAGGCCTGGGAGCCACTTGAGATAGAGGGTTACAGAGTAAGAGGCATAGATTATGAAGGTAGGTGGGGAATATAACAAACCAAGATTTGGACAGGTTAAGATCGTGGTGGGAGTCTGTTTCACAGAGAAGTGGTTCATGGGAAGAAGCTATTTGAGTGACATTTATTTCTCACCAATGGAATACAGAGGGAATGAAGAGGGTTTGCTACAATGGGAATGGCAGATTTGATATGGTTGATTTTGTCTAGGGGTATATCAATCTCTACGGATTATTTAATGCTGAAATCTAAATATTTTGAACACAACTGCATGCCATCAACTACAGATTAAATATATTGTTGGTAATTTTACTATCAAAATATATTTTTTAAACATTCATAGTGTTTTGTTTTTATTTGGGGTGTTCACTATTTGCTTATAGCTGGGACCCTAACAGGTGCTACTACCATGGGTCAGGGTGGACCTCAGAACAGCAGCAAAGAGATCTTACTACCAGATGTAGTTTATTGTCATACCCAGGGCTAGTGAGTGTTTTTTGTTGTGTTTTATTCACATTTGCATTATTTTTAGTCATTTTTACATGTGGATGAGGCTATTATCCTTGTATTTTCTACATGTTACAGATGAATTTTGGTAGGTTTCCGTGTGCTTAAATATATAAAATGATATTCTGCCACAAGCTCTTCTAACACAAAATTCTAGACCTCAAGAATGTTCCCACCCGTCAGCGTCCCAGGAATATGTGGACAGAAGTTGTCAAAAATCAGACCTTTCACATGGATAAACATTTCTCCTTGTCACATGATTTTTAAAAATGACGTCATAAACTTAGCTTTTTGCAACACAGGCTGCAAATGCTCTGACTTCTACTGTCGTACCCACTATATTTACTTATCTGTTTTTCAGTTTAGTCGCTTGAGAGAAGAAAGTGTTTCAAAGCAGACTTTGGCCCATATTACCAGCCTGAAATGTCTGCAAGTGGGTATCAAGGCATGACAATATTTGCATGTACATAAATATTTATACGTCAGTATGCAAAGCAAATATGGCTAAAAAAACAAAAACAAAACACACCTCACCATGTGTGTTTTTATAAACACACCCAAATATCCAGTGATAGGATCCTATACGGTTAATTGCAGGTTTGAGTATAGGTATTAAAAGAAAAAGAATGTATATGCAGACAGCATATCTGATAATGGCAAAATGGATACACATTTACTGCAAAACAGCTAAATACTTCCCACACCTACAATGGACACACTGAAAAATCAAGATGAAGCTTGCAGCTAATCCCTCTTTTGACCTCTAATAGCCCAATGAGGAGAAAATACATATTAATATAGCAAAATGCCCAACAATAGAATTTTATAGCAAAATACCCAACAATAGAATTTATCTGTAATTGAAAGCATACAATTCTGTTCAAAATATATTTAGTTTAAGCAATAAAATTGTGGTCTAAATATTTGGATTTTGGCATTAAGTAACCCAGAGGGTTTGATATGCCACTAAACAAAGTCAACCAACCAATCTATGCTTTGTATAGATACTGAGTCAAGTTCATGCCAGACCTCAAGCAGATCCATTGCTAATAAAGATAGAGAACTGATCGGCTCATTCTATGACTCCAGAATGTACCATGATTCTTTTGACGCACTTTATCTTTAGAAAAATGTCAGATGAGATCCAAAATAGAATATTGCTGGAGCTGCTCAATCCCCACTTTCCAGCCTTGACAGAGTTCAAAATCATTTACACACTCTTGTGAAGAGATGACCTATTTCCCACTCTACAGCCTCTTTCCTCACCGATGCAACATCACAAGCCAATCACTACTCTATTGCTATTCCATGAAAAATGTTCAGATAAGTTTCATTCTTTAATTTGGCTAGATCAGACCTCTAGAGCTAGGCAGACTTCCATGCTACTTCCAAGGAGTTGAATCACCCACATTTCCTCTGTATTCCATTTGTAAGGAAAAAAAGTTTCACTCCCACCCACTCAGGAACTACTACTTTAAGGAACAGACTTCCATGTGAATTCTTCCCTGAAGTCTACAATATTAACTTCATTTCAAGAGCCAATCATTATCTATCCTCCTTATCATAACCTTCACTTCCTACCAGCTCCTCTTATACTCATATCACATACCTCATTCAGTAAGCCTCTACCTAGAGTGGCTCTCGGGCATTATATTAGGCAAACTCTAATATATATAAGAAAAAAGATTGCTTTACTTTAAGTGAAAATATTTCTGTAAACCAATATATCCTTGACAATAAGAGACAAAGTTTTTGTTAACCATACCAGCCAAGATGTGGCTACTTACATACCACTGCATCTTATATTGTAATCTAATATGCAATTTGCAATTAAAGACAGAGTGTGTTGGCAAAAATGTTTTCAAAAAGTATTTTAAATCAATAGACACAGTACTGAATTATTTCAGTGAATTTGCAATTTAAAGCAATTTTACATTATACTTAAGAAACAAACCAGTTCATTGTTTCAACCATTCTATTTCCTTTTGGGTGACTATACTGAATCTAGAGACTGTTCTTGAACTTTGACTGACTGACACACACATATATATATATATATATATATATATAAAATAAATATATATATATATATATAAAAATAAATGGTGGTTTTCAGTACAAACAAGTGAGGACACAAGTTCAAACCCTACCAGAGAGGACATTTTTTTTTTAAGTATTAAGTCCCTTGAATATGCAGACCAGTTGATGTAATTCACAGTTTAAAATAAATAAAAAAAAATCAGTGCAGCTATTCAAACACATCTACAAAAATAACATTTAGAATAATATATATATATCAAAATTCTTATATAACCCTTAGTAGTGATAACATCTCAAAACATTTAGTTGTTCATAGATAAATGTGAACCTTTCATATATTGATAATAATTAATGCTCTAATCTATTAAACACTTTTATTGATAAAATTCTGCTCACCTTCATATATGTTAAATTACATAATTTTACACAAAATATATCTCACACTCTAGTAAAATATCAGATCTTGTGTGTGTTTTTAAATATCTAAAATTAGTTCAGTAAGGCAATCCTAAGATAACTACAAATCGTACCAGGATTTAATATCAACAGATGTCTATCATAAAAACCCTGTGCTGATGACAGACACATGGAAATCTACAAAAACTCAGAGACAGTAGTAAAGAAAAGATGAACAATTAAATATCAGGAAACAGAAAATGGTTGTGAGCAAGAGAGGTAACAAAAGAGATAAGATTTAAAATGCAGACATCAGAATTGAGCAGGTTCTGGAATTTAACTCTCTGGGTCAGATAGTAACAAGTAACTGAAACTGCGACAGCATTTATTTTTTTTTTTTTATATCAAGAAATTCGAATGCTCAAATTATATATAAATAACTCTTTAACCTTGTAAGTACTGATCTGTAAAAATTTGAGCCTCCAAACTTCTTGTGTTATATATATATATATATATATATATATATATATATATATATATATATATATATATATATATGAAAAAGCTTTAATTTCCCTCTATACACTATTGTCTGTTCGAAACTGCTTACAAAGGCACACAGACTCTTTTTGGAGAGGATATTTTCCCAACAATAAGTTAAACCCAGTATTATTCTGTACTCAAAGTGTGTGATCCCATCAAAGGCATGAACTCAATTAAAATACAAACCAAATGTCTAATAGACTTAACAGAAATATATGATGCATGTTTTTATTTCAATCACATGAAGATGATGAATAAGAATATAAATGTGCTATTCAAAAATTTAAGAAATAAGGAATAGTCTATACATACAAACTAAATAGACTATTGCTGCTACCCTTTGGGAGCAGTACCTTTGCTAAGATGGCTGTATTTTAGCCCAAGGTGGCTGCTTTAAAAATTTGGTGTCAGGGCATTTTTTTTTTTTTTTTTTTGTATAGTCAATTTAACTGAACTGCTGAATAGCATGTAAAAAATTCTGTTGTAATATATGTAATAAGTGTTTTTTAGAACAATTTGACTTTTGACCATTGCAATGATAATCTTGAATTATGCATAAATTTCAGTCTTAAAAGTAGCATCTGTGTAATTGTCGAACCCCTAATTAAAATCTCAAAATTGATTATTGAAATGATTTTTATGCTGTAGTCTTCAAAACTACAGACAGAATAGGACAATGAAAATACAGTAATTTTATACCATAACAACACTGGACAAAGTTGTAATGCAAGACCAACATCCGCCCACTGTGTAAACAATAGCATTGTATTTAGCAGTGATACATGAGGTAAATATTTACTAAGCTTAGCATAACATATGTGCATATATATAATGTTTAAATTGATAAGCACTGATTTTGATCAAAACAGAAATATATTTCAAGATAAAAATGTGTGTATGTGTGTGTGTGTGTGCAGAAACATACGCAATTATAAACACATACATTGTCAAATATATAAGCATGCACATACACAGCTATAAAAATTTGTTTACTTAAAATTCAATAAAACTATTTAATGAAGGAGCGTCCAAAAGTTTAAAAAAACCTATTTGAGGTGGAATACAAGGGGTTATCACATTTATTAACTTTAGTACAATACTGCTTCTTTAAGGCCCTGGGTAAGATGTTTAACACCACCCAGATGATATGATAGCCATCCAGAGAAACAGACCAATCATTGAATTGTCAAATTGACACATAACTGGCTGAAATTCTAAACCTTTAAAAATAACCAACATCTGATAAATATGCATAAAGAAGAGAGAGAGAGAGAGGAAGATTGAGAAACAAATAGAATGGGGGAGGGCGTATGTTTGTGGATATATGAAGAGATCGAAGAGTGAGTGAGTGTGAGAGAGAGAGAGAGAGAGAGAGAGATATCAAAAGAAGGTTGTGTACAAGAAAACACTGACTCAACAATTACAAATTGGTAAGCAAAGAACAAGAAACTAAATCCCTGAAAAGAAAGGAAATCCTCACACCTGACAGATTCAACGATCCCAAGAGACAAACAGAAAGGAAATGAATAGGTTTACACATTATATTTGTCAAATTCAAAAGGTCAATATTGTTTTGTGCTTTGTTCACATTCCAGGCACACTATTCCCTTTGACAACTGAAGCTTCTGCCTTCACCAGAGATTATTGAGACGAACAGGACTTTTTAGTCATATATATATATATATATATATATATATATATGTGTATGTGGGGGGGGTGTACAAACTTGTGTAGTTATGATGAATACGGAAAAACAGATTCAGTAATCTCATGTGTATTTGGCTAAAATAGCTTTTGTTCACTCTACACGTCTTTGGGAAAAGCATGTGTCAATTTTTCCCTTAATTTTGACCTGGATATATAAACAGAATATCCCATTTTTTTGTTGTTTCTTTTTCTAATCAATACTAGGCCCAAGAGCCACTCAAACAATACTAGGCCCAAGAGCCACTCAAACAATACTAGGCCCAAGAGCCACTCAAACAATACTAGGCCCAAGAGCCACTCAAACAATACTAGGCCCAAGAGCCACTCAAACAATACTAGGCCCAAGAGCCACTCAAACAATACTAGGCCCAAGAGCCACTCAAACCAATACTAGGCCCAAGAGCCACTCAAACAATACTAGGCCCAAGAGCCACTCCAAACAATACTAGGCCCAAGAGCCACTCAAACAATACTAGGCCCAAGAGCCACTCCAAACAATACTAGGCCCCCAGAGCCACTCAAACAATACTAGGCCCAAGAGCCACTCAAACAATACTAGGCCCAAGAGCCACTCAAACAATACTAGGCCCAAGAGCCACTCAAACAATACTAGGCCCAAGAGCCACTCAAACAATACTAGGCCCAAGAGCCACTCAAACAATACTAGGCCCAAGAGCCACTCAAACAATACAAAGCCTAAGAGCCACTCAAAGTAGAGGATTACTGAATGAGTCTGTTGTAATAGGAGGTGGTAAGAAGTGCAGATTATGAGGATATCTAGGATAAATAACAGCTGACACTAGATTTGAAAAAGTTAAGATCGTACTGATATAGAGAAAGCATCCTTTCTGGAGTGTGTTCCACAAAGTAAGTTTTAGAGAAGAAGCTGTCTGAATATAACTTCCTTCTTAATGAAATACAAACAAAATAAAGTTTATTTGCTCTTTGGGTGGGGTGGGGTGGGGTGGGGTGGGGTGGAGTGGTGCTTTGCTGTAAAGGTCTGAATTAGTAGAACAAAGCTTGTCAAAATGGCAGGTTATTCATTTCCAAGTACAACCATCTGCTTCAGTTACTAGTTAATCTTTGTTGCAGATGGCTGCTCAGGTACATCTATGTTTCTTCAACATCCATAGAGTCTACCTGTAGTTTATACTGTAACTAGGCTGAGCAGACCTTAGTTATGGTTTCTGGGAGGGAGGGTGCATAATCTGGTATAATCAGCAGCTAAATAAACCCAGTAAGCTCAAACTCTTAGTCACAATGACTTATGTCTTTGTGCTAACACAACAACTTGCAGGTCCCAAACAGCTCCATCTACCCAATTTCACTCAAGGCTTGGGTCAATCCTGGCATCATGTCATTATCAAAGTCACATACTAGACAAATTAACCCCAATGGGATCTGAACCTGGAACACTAACATTCTAGCCACTATATATATATATATATATATATATATATATATATATATATATATATATATATATATATATATATAAGTATCTTACATTTTTAGCCCCTTTGTTTTACCATTCTATAAAATACATATGGGAACCTAAGTGTTATTTGCTAAGCAATGACAATATAAATGTGTACAGTTAGGATGAAAGCCAAATTGTTTCGACATGGTCAAACTAACAGCAACCATTTGCCTGAAATGTCTTGAAATGTTGAAGATTCAAATTCATAGCAAGTTTGAAGCTTTGAAGGAGGTCTTAAAGACAATTTGAAGAATAAAGAAAACTAATTACTTCCGAGCATTCTAAAAAGGTAAGAAAAACAATGATTAACTGTGAAGAGTTTCATTGAAGACCTGAACAACTCAAACAAGTGCAAGATGAGGAATTTATCTCACTGATATGTGTCCATTATCAAGAGGCAAGATATTTTTCTTAAAAAATTTGTTTTTGCCATGCTATGGGGGAGGCATCAGTTGGCAAAACATGTGCAACTAATCACTAGGCAGAGAAAATGAAAATCCATAGATAGGTGGGGACAAAATACATGAAGACCAATTTTTCAACCCTTCTTTTCACCAGCTATCTTTGATGGAGCAAAAGTTTGATGGCTGGTGGTGGAAACCATCCTCATAGGTTAGAGTTAGATCCCATGTTGTTGAGATGAACAAAAACAAATGAAAATAAAAGACAAGTGTAATTTAACACATAATAAAACAACTTTCATTCATTTACTGCCTGAGAATAGCAAGGATTTGTTTGCATTTAAACCATGAATTTTACCATGTTGAATTCAGAAGAGCTGCAGCTCAATTAGCAAACAAGGGACGTCATTTATAGGGGGGAAGTAAGTTAACATCTCCCTAACAGGTTAAGAGGTGGTTAAGTGATGAGCATATGGTGAATTCTAGATGCTGTTAATTTGACAATTCAATTTTTGAAGGCACAGAGATAGGTTCACCTATCGACTGGTACACATTCCTTTCCTGTCTTTTGAACAGGAGTTGAGGTTTATCCCTTGTTTCCTGTTTAGGATTGGGTTTCCAGTTCCTTGTAAAGGCTTCTTATTCTCTTTCACTTCCCCATAACCCCTTGTTTTAGTGGCATTACTGCCTAGTTTAAAATGAAACAAAAATTTTTTTGGAAAGTAACATGCAGAGCCATTGCTCACAAAGTCAAACAGTTTTTAGAAAAAATATAATTTGATACAAGACAACACTGCATGACTTTCCAGATGGGGGCGGTTAGAAAAAAGAAAAATTAATGAATAGAAAGGGTTTTTCAAGGCCAGTCGTCTGGCCAAGTAACTGCCTTGTTCGCCCGAACTGAACTAGATTGAAAACTAGGTGGAGCATTTTGAAGGGAGAAGGTTTACATTGGTGAATTGCAAGATAAAATCTGCAACGTTATTCTTGATGACATGCAATCTGTTTCATATAAAGAAATGCAACAGTTCATAAAAAAAGAAGTCAAAATCAATGGATGAACAACTAAATCTACTTTCAGAACATGGACCACATATTTTAAATTTAAATTTTCTTTATAAATTTGTTGTTACTACAATGACACTTTTTTTTTTAATTTTGTCAAATTCAAAATACATGTTTTTGTGAACATTGTGCATATTCTGTGATTATAATTTCTATTTATAAATTGATGTTTCTGTAAATTCACTAATTACGGAAGAAATCAAGTAAAGTCCATAAAACTGTTTTTGATAACTGATACATATTTCATGAAATAATCTGCATAAATGAAAATATCTGCCTGGATCCTTTCATTAGGTATTTATATGAAAAAATTAAAGCTAATGCAAGGAGTGAGAAAAATGAAACAAAATATATAAACAAGTGAACAGCAAAACTAACACCATGTACAACTGGAGAATCATAGAAATACTCAGAAATTGTTACACTAGGAGGAGGAGGAGGGCAAGTAAAAAGTTCAATGTGAGAAGATATATATAAAGTGATGGGGAGGATAGACAGAAAAGGCCAAAGCAAAACTGAAAAAGACAGAATATTAACCAAATATGAGAAATGACATTGCTCTTTTGTGAGTACAATATGTATGTAGGTGTGCGTCAATTATTATTTATTTAAAAAAAAACAAAGTTAAAATGTAATGTATAAAAAGTTATAAAGTTTAAAATTTATTTAAATAAATCTAAAACAAGATTGCATATCATTTGATTTTAATGGATACATCACACACAAACACAGTGTGTGTGTATATATCTCCATTCATTTACATGCTAATACTCTTGGGAAATGTATGAATCCTCTTCTCCCTCCAGTTATGGGTAATTAGCAGGACAGACTGGGTTCTATAGCCTTGGATGGCAACTGGTTTAGGAGAAGGACAACTCTGAATTCAAAACCTGCAGAAGTTTGTTTGGAGACCTTGTGGCATGTATGGCACCAGGTCTCTGTATTCAGCCCGTTCAAAAAGTGTGGTTGGTTCTGCATGAAACCTTCACCATTATAATCAAATCATATGTGCTGGCTGTCAGTTCCTAGGAACTGAGTTGCTGACCCTCATACATCAAATACGACGGGAGAGTCCACCATATATATATATATATATATATATATATATATATATATATATCTCAGTATGATAGACCAGTATGTTGTTTTTTTTATATATACCAGGATGTAGGTAACAAAATCTTGTCTACCATATTGACAACATCCAGTTCTTAATAATGTCTGACACTGCCGAAAGTACTTGGAGATATATATATATAAAAACAACCACATGAAGATAGCATGCAAGAAACTGTAAATCATGGTTCAGATTTTTAGTGTGTGTGTATATATATATATATATATATATATATATATATATATACACACACACACAGAGTGCAATGGTTAAATTGTCGCCATTTTATATTCTTAATTTCACACACGTGCATCGTTTGTTTTTGATTTTGTCAACTGCACAGTATAGGACATTTAGTTGGGCACTATCTGTGAGAAAAAGAGCAACATGATGCAATTCACTCTGCCAGAAATTTGGAAACGGCATGCTGTACTGCTTGGCATTTGCACCAAATATTTCAGAGTGTTTGGGTGTCAATCTGAAGAGAGTGCAGAGGATTTGGAAAGAGTCTAATTGTGATCATGAAGGTGTTTGGAGTGATCACTAGATAGCAATGTTGTGTGTCTATTCATCTTCCCAAAGACCCTCAGAATCAACATGGAGGCCTATATCAAGTGCCTTGAGGAGGTAGTGCTACCCCAGGTGAAGATGAAGATGGTGGTGGCTGCTGGAAGACACTATGTCTGGCAACAGGACTCTGCACCATATCACACAAGTAGGAGAGCCCAGTCATAGCTGTCAGATAATTTCTGCAACCACATCACCCCTTACATCTGGCAACCTAACTCCTCATACTGCAACCCTCTTGATTATTATGTATGGACATAGTTGAGAAAGAGACCAACTAAACTCCTTGTAACACCAAACATGAACTGAAGATAAGGATTATGGCAACATTCACCAACTTAAACAAGGAGACAGTCCCAAACAATTGCAACAGATTCCAAAATTGTCTGGAGGCTGTGTTTAAAGCCAATGGCAATTTTATTGAATAAATTTACTCTTTAGTATTACAAGATATTTTTTGTGTAACTTTTGTAAATATATCTGTTTGAGATGTCAGTATTATTTTCATTTTTGCATAATTTAGACAAGACAAGTTATCTATCACACCTTGTGTGCGTGTGTGTATCATATATTATATAAAACGGATGTAACAGCAAAATTGTCCATCCCACAAATTGTTTAATATCTAAAAAAAAAAAAAAAAAAAAAACACTAAACTATTTGAGTTTCTTTTTCCCATGTTTTCAGATGTTTAACCATCTTGACACCATTTGTCATAAGAATCACTGAAAAATCCTTTGAGTTATTCAGCTCGAAAGAGAACAGGTTAAAATTGTTTTGTGTCTACTCAACTGAATAATCATGAGAGGAAAAAGAACATTCAGACCTTCAGTAATGATACCAACTTTCATACTCTGTCTTCCATCTTCAAAATACATTCAAGAACCATCAAGAGAACTGTGAATAAGTTAAAAAAAAAAAAAAAAAAAAAAAAAGGGGAACAGTAGAGTGATGCTTTGTATATGTGCCATGTCCTTTCAGGATATGAGCAATCATGTCTCTCCACAACTTCCTGTATTTGGGAGCTCCAAGTAAAATTTGACCCATTACCATCCTTCTTTGTACTTGTTATACTATCCATTCTCACAAATTCATCAAGTAGATTAATAGTGGTCTTCCATATTTCTCTTGCCTGTAAGTGTCAAATTTTCCAGGCTCTCCTTCCTCATAATAGGTTCCAGAAATTTCAGCTATCTCTTGATTGTAAGAATGTGTTTCCTCGGAATTCCTATTTTACTTAAAACTTCCCCTCATTTCTCACATGTTCGGTCCTTAGTGTCCTCAGTATTTGTTGGTAAAACCACAGAAATTTCTCAGCATTCAGTGTCATACAGGAGATTAGATTATTATGTGGCAGTACAATAATTCTTTGCTTAAGTTCTGAAAAACATCTTCCTATTTCCTAATTCATGACTTAGTTTCTGAAAAACATATTTCTACCTCTAACTTTTAGCTTAATATCTGAAAGATATCTTATTTCTTAGTACTTTGCTTAGTTTCTGAAAGGCCACTTCTCTTATGTGCCTTCAAATTTCTCTACAACACTTTCCATCGTTTATAACTACACTACTCAGTTAATTTTCCATACCATATTCATTTTCAAATCTCCAAAAAATGAACTGTCTTCTGCTGACAACTATGCATTCTATCTTCTTACAGTTAGTCCTTTCTTCCTGCTTTCCTTTACTACTTTAAGAGCTCTTTCAGAGTTTGCCATCTATGTATCTTTTCTTCTAAGCCCAATACAGAAATAAAAATAACAATTTAACATTAAAACATTTAACAAAATCTTCAAAGGCCTGTCACTAGAAATTATTTTTTTTAAAGAAAAAACAAGGGGCTGTATTTGTATCATATTGGGAAGCGCTGTCAATATGCATTTACATCAAATGCCGAGGGCACAATCCAAGTGCAATGACGGTAATTGGAAGACAAGAAAGAAAAGCAGTGAAATTGCTCATCTTAACTGGGGTCAGCTGACGGAAATGATAAGCAAGCATTGTTTAGATTAGCAGCCAGCACAAACAGCTGCTAGTCATGATAGATATTACAACACCACAAATGCAACCTCTGCTGCTGTCCCTAGAGACAAAGAGAAAAATGTTGCAACTGGTGCACATCTCCAAAAGAAGGAAATGAATTAACAAAGACAACAGATGTTCCAAAATATTTCCACTTCGAAACATGCCATGCAAAGAAAAATAAAAAAAAAATAAAAATTATGTAAAAATAAAACTATTTTAGCAAAAGCTTCTTTTTTTGTGATATACATTCACATGATTTAGGTTACCTGCCAGAAAGTGATACAAAGTGAGTTTGTGTCCCCGGCTGTTTCTAGGAAGTTCAACATCAGGTGTGTCACTTTTTTCTTTTTTAATCATTTCACTCCAAGCAATAAAACCATTAAGATGCAAGGAGGATACCAAGTGTGAGAGATTATGGGAAAAAGAAAACATTACTTAGGAGAGAAAGCAATAAAAGAACAAAAATTAAGAAAATAGAATAAAACGATTAACACTGTATTTAAATTTTTGACGATCAAACTTTCCTGGAAAGCAAGAAACTAAAAGAGAGTTCCACAAGCGAGTAGTGTGAGAGAAGAAACTGTTAGCATAGAAGTTAAGGTTACATCTATAGTCAATTCAATTGTAAAATGATTAGATGTTGCTACTAATCTAGTACTGCCCTTAAATTCATAAAATCTAGATACCAAAGAGGAAAGCTCATCAAACAATTACCATGAAAATATTTAGAGAAAAAGTGCAAGGAATCTATATTATGGCAATGAGAAAGTGATTAAAGCCATTTCTATGACCTTGTACCAGACAAGGTTAAGCTGAATATATAAGAATTTTGTCTTCTTGATGGATCAAATATTGTACTGAACTCTCAAAAGATGGCCTCATCCCAACACCTGATGGTCAACAGTTAGATGTTGAATAAAAAGCCATAAAATTTCAAGCACAAAGACATTATTCAATTACAGCTATATCACTTACACACACACACACACACCATTTTCTATAAAAATAAAATGTATGGTAACTATAAGCAAGATGAATCTTCACTTAGAAACATTATAAAGAAATATACACCTCCAGTAAACAAAAACAAGAAAATTAAATTAATTATCTATTATAAAAAAATTAAAACAGTTAACCACATTGCTAACAACAATAACTACCTGCAAGATCCAAATTACTGAGGACCAGTATTATTTACAAATTCACAAATCCCTTAAGGAACTGTATTCCTAATCAATCCAAATTCATAAATAATTATATTGGATATACTACAACATGCCTAACAAGAAGACTTGCATTACATCTCTGACCATAACTCAATTAGGTTACATTTAAATACACATGGAGACCTACCAAACTTTATCCACAATATAATGTTTGGTAAATAACACATTCCTATAACATACAGTTAAAAGTAAAAATAAGATCATCCTTGATAATGGCTGAAATTATAGCCAAAAACATTGACATACAAAACATTTGAACGGTTTCTACATAATTTATGTCCAGAAAAGAAGAAAATTATAAGAACACAAGAAAAATTAAATTAAAAAAAAAAACTTAACCACAGTACCTTGTTAATCATTTATAATGAAACTATATATATTTTACAAAATTCAACCTTAAACAAAAACAAAAAAAATTTACAAAAAAGAACAGCTTAATTTAAAAAAGTGCTCAATACAACTTTCAAAAAAACTAATATCTTATATATCATAAGGTTTAAAGTAATAAGAAATACTTAGCTGATATCATATTTGAGTAGACATTATTTTTTTTTTTTTTTAAGCAGTGTAAATTTACATCTACTGGCCTGTGCAAGAGTCTTAGTAAAGAAAATGTGCATTCCAGCATGGTCTGAAATGTCATCCCCCTGGTAGATTTACATTTCTTTAAGAGAATAACTGAACTTTACTTGACTGAAAAAGTTTTTGTGGCAGAATGGTCTAAAAGTATACTAAGATTAATAGTGGTTTCTTCCTATCGGGAGAGAGATACTCTGTCAGAAGTTACATTTCATTTATTAAGTCTCAAATGCACAGGCTGGTTGGCATAAATTTAAACTGTTTAAAAAACAGGAATACCAATGCAAACAAAATATCCACTAAATATAACATTTAAAATAAGAAATAATGTTGGATTGTCAATAAAATATAATTCTAACTTTATAAATTATAATAGTGGATACTCATATTTAAAATAGACACCCCATTTTTGTTTTCACTTTAACAGTCTGCATTATGGTTTATTCCTTGAATAAATGCCAGGCTGATAGACAGCCAGCAAATAATGCACTGCTTAAAATAAAAATGACAAGTCTATTTCAAATACAAATATCCACTATATTAATAGTTAATAATGTTTGAAGGATTAAAATAAATCCATTAATTCTTTAGAAAAAATAAAATATACATATATCATTTAGGTTCCACCTGATGATTACCATTGCATGAAACTGAATAGTGGATTTAGTTATATATATTACATACACACATGAGAGAGATAAAATAATAAAGCTATAGAGATGCTTTATTGTAAAAACTTTTGTTTTTTTGTGATATCCAGTGTATCTAAATGCATAACCTTGCCAGCCACATTTAACTTTTTTGTCACTTTTTTTTTCTATTGCTTCTGTTTTATCAAAAATGAACTCAAATTTCTGTTTATACCATGACACAAATAGATCTGGAATAATAATTAGTTCTGGCTGAAGAGCACTTACAATTTGTAACCCTCACTGAGAAAAACATTGAAAAGATTTTTCAACTCCTCCAATGTTCTAAGTATTTCAATATATAATGCCAAGAGATAACTTATAAAATCCACAAAAAGAAAAAGAAAAAAAACACTAATAAACTTGATAAAACTACACACATCATACTATCCACAAATTCAATAATTACATCTGCATTTAATATAAAATTTATTACAATTTCTTAAAAAATAAAAAAAATATAACATTAAACCTGAAGCAGGAATTATAAAAAAATTCCAAAAAATACATAAGACATCAAAGAATTTAATTAACATTCTATATGAACAAAAAAGAGATCTTTTATAAAACAATACATTCAATGAATTGGTCATTGTAATAGTTTTGGCCAGAATTTTGATTTAAAGAATACAGTTTTAGTTAAAAGAGTGAGAAATTCATTAAGGTGGAAATATATTGAAAGTGCACTAATTACTGAATCTTCTAAAATAAATTTATGTCTAGGATCACTTAAATGGTCTTCTTTCTTCACTAAACAACTGCTGTGTGATACATAAAACAATAATGATAGCTCAATGAGTATGAGGAGGTTATATACACACACTCGCATTTTTGTTAATAAATCAATGCTCAACAAACACTGGAGCTGATCAATGAGATGATTTCATTGAACATTAATTGATTTATTGAATATTCTTGCTCTGGTTAACTATTGAGTAATTTTGGAACAAAATTCTGTTTGCTTTAAAAATATGTTAAATTCTAATAATTTGTACATATTTTAAAAGGCATCTTTGGTTATATATAATTGAATCCACAAGGAAAACTATTCTTATCCAACACATTTTGTCCTCTGAGGAACTTTATCAAACCAATGCAATATTTATTTTGCTGCACATGTTTATACACAATCGCGAGGATGACATTGTTTATCAAGGCTTTTAAATTTGAGAACATTCGTGAATGTTCATCAGGTGGTTAAAAGGTCAGTCAAAACATGTGGAGGACTAAAAGTGTCAGAATTCAAAGTCTGGCAAAAAAGTAAAATGAGCAAATAATTTCAAAGAATTCTTTTCTTTTTAACTGTATATTGTTTAGATCATGATTAGATTGTTATGGTGTGAGATGGATGTATGTGCTGTACATCTTCAAAGGCATAAGGTGATGGAATTAACCTTTTTTTTTTTCTTTTTTCCAACATATTTGTGGTTCTTGAATATTACTCACTCAATTTACTTTTTGCCCGATGAGATTTTCACATTGGTAGTTTGACTTCACAAACTTAAACACAATACTAGATTGGAAGCTAGGTCTCATAATTTCACTGCTGAAATTGTTAATAGTAACTGTAAGTAGTGGATGCCCACTGCTGCCGAGTCCCAAAAAGGACAAAATGGCCATTTAGTGCTTTTCTTGTTCTAGACTTGATGAATTATTGTGTGAAATTATTCAAATCTCCCAAAATTTCTATCACACACACACATTAATAAATGTAAAATACAATAGGAAAACTGCAATATTAGCCAACGCGTTTCATCCAATATGAACATTTTCAAGGCAAAAACAAAATGAATTTATTAAAACAAAGTAACTAATAACAAAACAAAATGTCCTTAGCAACTGAAAGAATTTAGAAAGTGCTATTATATTCACATTGTTTTCTAAATTCTTCCAGTTGCTAAGGACATTTTGTTTCGTTATTATTAGATACTTTGTTTTAATAAATTAATTTCGTTTTGCCTTGAAAAAGTCCATATCGGATGAATCGCATCAGCTAATATTACAGTTTTCCTATTGTCTTGCATTTATAAATATTGTCTTTTTCTACAGGTTAACTCTGAAATATATATATATATATATATATATATATATATATATATGTATGTATGTATATGTATTTTTTTTAGAGAAGCCAATAATAACTAAGGAAGACAAAAAGGAAATGATTATCCACTCCTTAAAGATTAAGGAATTTAGCATCAAGTTTAAAATATCAAATGACAAAGTTGTGACTTAGACATGGAAGCCATGTGCTTAATGTATCTAGTTTTTTAAAAAGAAGAGGTTTATATAAATATGAAAAAAAAAAAAAAAAAAAATCAAACTAATCTTCTGTTAACTTGGGGCTACATTTCAGGGTACTCTTAAAACTTAGAAAATTAACAAATATCATTTATTTTTTTTATTTAGAGAGCTTAATTGATAAAAACATAATATTTTTAGAATGATTATTTCTTGCAAATAATCCATTTCTGTAGAAAAATTGAAAATTTACCCAAAATATTAATTTTATCAGCATTCCTAGAAGATAGAAAAGATACAAGGTATGTTCAAAAAGCATCCAACTTTTTTTTTCCTGTCAAAACTAATGTTGTGTAGGCAAAATGGTTTGGTGTGATGTGAGTCCTCATATGTGTGAAACTTTTAGTGCTGTAAGCTGCACCAGTTTCTGGCTGTTATACCTAAAGTACAGACATGTAGTACACACTAGTCAGATTTTTGTTTTCATGCAAGATGGCCAAACAAGCATCAAGCAGAGATATTGCATTGAGCTTTCCTGGTCAAGAACAGCATGCCATATGTTCAGCAGGCTCCCTAGTCTCTAGATTTGATGCCACCTGATTTCTAGCTCTTCCCCAAATCTGAAAATCATGTATTTGTCCTGTGGAGTTGCTTCTGCTGCTCCACCAGAATCTTGGGGACAAATTTCACTGACACACTCCACATGCACAAATCCTTCATTAAAATGGAATCTACTGATCCTGTGCTTATTCCCACTTTGTGGTCAATTTTCTGGGTTGTTATGTGACAGTCTTCCATGACTATTCACAAGACCTGCCCATTCAGCTCCTTGTTTCAGCTTGTGGATTGTCTGCCTGAGTATACCTCGCTCTCCATGTGTGGCCATATTTCAAGCAGTTGTACCACTCCTTGATCTGAGTTTTGCCCATAGCATCATTGCCAAAGTCCTGCTGAATTAGAAGATTGATGCTCGAGTACCACCAAGATTTTGGCAAAACTTGAATCAAGCAGATATTGCATCATCTTGCATGAAAATAAAAATCTGACAAGTGTGCACTACACATCTGTACTCTAGATATGAGAACTGAGAGTCTACTGGTATGAAAATTTTCACATATACACAGGAAGAGTGCCTACTCAAAGCATTTTGTCCATGGGGCATTATTAGTTTTGGTGAGAAAAAAATAGTTGGATAACTTTTGAATGCACCTCATACATTTTGGTTTCTCTCAAAGAAAAATTTGTATTGGCCTACTGTTAGTATTTGTTGGTTTTGATGAAAGAAGATGGTTATTCACAGGACAGTGAATGAATGAAAATCATCATAGTAACATCAGTGAAATTTGATTCAGTTTTTAGTGTAAAATGTATTTATGCAAGTTTTAGTCCTCATTTTCTACCATGTACATTGAAAATCAGGAAGACAGGGAGAGTAAGTCATCAGGTATTCATGCAAGTGTGAGTGGCTAAATAGTTTTATACTGCAACTATGCTGAGCAGACCTTAGTTACAGTTTCAGAGAGAGACAGGAAAGGAAGAACCCAGAAGTGTTCCACAAGTGAGAAATACAAGACAAGAAACTATCAGCATGTAACAAGAATTGAACCCCAGACCATTACGATACAATGCAAGTATCATATCACTGGGCCAGCAAGCCTTGGTAACAAAGAGGAAACTAACTAGACTCAGTATAGCGCAGCTATATATATATATATATATATATATATATATATATATATATATATATATATATATATAGATTCTTCATAAATCCCTATAAATAAACCTGTACCACTTATATAAACAATGTAATGTCTTAAAATAAACACTTATTTTAGGAGACTTCTTTATTATTGTCTTATTTTCAAATTTCAGGATTGATTTTTTCTTATTAAAATTTAAAGTGTGCCCTAGAGTTTTAGTTATTCTATCAGTACACGCAGGATTAAGAAGAAAAAAAGTTAAGAAACACTGGCACAGAGTGTCCAAAATGGTGGGAGAGTGAAAGATTCTGAGGGCTCTACTCTCCAGAACAAATGGTGCCATAAATCAGAAATGGCAACAAGCAGAGGGAAAAGAAAGAACAGAAATCTGGCAACGTTATTAGACTAGCAGAACAGAAATGTTGTGAATAGCAAATATGTTGACTATTTCTTTCTTGTGAAAGATTTAGGGCTGTTGCCAGCAGAGAAAAAAAATGGATTTGATTAACTCAGTTCATTTTCCAGCTGTTTGTGCTCCCTTCTTACTCATAAACTTGAAAAAAGCATGAATCCACCACTCCCTGTGCTGTCCCATTACCAGAATATCTTTCAAAAAGTGTCAGCATTGATATCCTGTAAGGGTTTAAGTAAAACAGAACTTATAATTCAAACTGGACTGCTTGTGTTCACACCAATGAATTTTGGAAAGGCATGAACCCATTTTTCCTTGCACTGTCCCACAGCCAGGAATTTTAAAATACCTCATCACTTGTAAGATTTCACCTTTCCAGATAAGAATGTTCCTGTTCACACTTTACTAATGTCCTCAGAGAAGACATTAATCCAATTCTGCCAGTGCTTCTTCCTCATATGAACATCTTAACAAAATGTCTTGTCACTGGCATGCCATAACAAAAAATATTTAAAATTTTGATCAATGCTATTTGTGTTTACTTTTTGCTTATACCCTTGGGAAAGGCATGAATCCACTTCTCTTCTCCAGGGATCTTCAAAACAGTCTTCATTGACATGTTATGATTTTTAAAGATAGAAGTGTAGGTGAATAATATTGAGACTTGAATAAAAAGTGACGGAAATTTTTCTGAACTATAATAAGCAGTCGAGAAATTTCAACAAACGTAAATAATGCCTAAAAGTTAAATCCACTTTGGCAGAAAAGGAGACAAGCTACTGCCACTGCTTAGAACACATCCATTAAACTGAGGAGTAAGAGTAATAACTTCAGAAATTTGTTAGCCAAAGATGTTGAGTTCAATTCTTAGGACCACAAAAAGTCAGCTTAGTTAACAGATTGGATTAGTTTAGAATTTAGTTTCTTTGAATGGAAGAATAGTATATAAATATACAGTAAATTAATGAGAAAATAATTTTCTTGTACATCAAAATGTTTACAGAATCTAAACTTTTCAAAGCATCTTCAGTCACTTTCCGACTGCTGTAACATAACCTTTTCTAAAAATACTTTCATGGTAATTGTTTTGATGATCTTTCCTCTATGGCACCTAGGGCTTTATGAATTTAAGTGCCTTACTAAAATTGGTGGCAAGGTCACATTTTACAATTGAAATGGCCAGATATAATCATAAGTTCTATGCTAACAGTTTCTTCTCTTGTACTTCTTGCTTGTGGAACTCTCTTCTAGCTTCTTGCTTTGCAGTCCATTTTGATCTTCAAAAATTTAAATGCAAAGTCAATTGCAATTTTCTGTCTTTAGTTCCTGTTCTTTTATTGTTCTCACGCAATGTCTTTTTGCTTGTGGTGAAATCATCAAAAAAAAAAAAAAATCTTTTTCATTTGTTATTCTTTTCTTCACTGATCACCATGTGCTGCTGTCTACAGTCATAAACTGATCACAAAATAGGTATGAATAATGTTAATTTTCTAGTAAAAAAAAAAAAAAGCCTGTCATTGTTTTGTAAAGATTGAAAGGCTTTGACTAGATGATCTTGTTTTGGTTGTACAAGAACATGTCTTTCTCTTCTTAGCATCTTAATGTGTTTTACCTTTTAATCACTAATTCCAGTTTATATTCAATTTTACATTTCTGCACCCCACCAGCAAGGTCTCGGTTTTATTCACTAAAATATTGCTCATAAGGGGTACCTACAAATATTCTTTTTGCAGACGAATCTTTTGGATTATTTTTAAAATAACAAAGAAAGAACTACAACTAAAATATAATTTGTATTTGTTAGGATTGAATGATTTATAATCCAAGCAAAGTTTTATAATCTGTATCAAATAACCTTCACAATTCTAAATGACCAGCTTTTAGAATTTAAATTTTTACTACAAAGTTTCCATGAAAATCAATAAGGGGTGATAGGATAAGAGTAGTAGAGAGGATGGAGATATTTTTCCAAAAAATGAATAAACCAAGCATGATTATTACTAACTGGAGTGTAAGCACTTTGTCAAACCACTCTCTTCTAACTAACTTAGTTGATCAAACAGTAGTAGCAAAAATGCTCTTATTCTCAAAATCAACGTTACTAGGGTCTAATCAATCTTCTATGCCAACTTGATTACCTTTTGTCAAAGGACGAAGATGAAGAGGAAAGAAAAGCCGTTTGGGAAGGAAGGTAAAGGTGGCAGTGCACTTGCAGTGATTCTTAAGGAGAGCATGAACTCTTTCAACCTTTTCCTTCTCAACTTCAATTGCTACCCAAGAAACTTCTGTCATCAAAAAGGAAATACAGGAAAGACAAATTGCTTACAGATGGCCAGTCATTGCATTAAAATTTCAAATAAACAATTTAACTTGCTCTTTTGTTTACTTTTCTTTTTACATAATAGAACAAAATTAATTCCTGTTGCAGCAAAATAATAAAAAAGTTAATTTTATAAAAAAAGTTAATTTTTAAAAAATATTTCAGTTAAAAGATTTATTACATATTAACTAAAACAAATTTTTAAAAAGAACCTTACAAAGAAAGCAAACTTTTAATGAAATTAATTTTTTTTTTTTTTTTTTTTACATGTTTATTTTAATTGACATTTGCCAAGTCCTATCAAAATATAGCTATGAACATTTACAGAGAAAGACAAAATAAATATTTATGAAAAATAATACTAGCTATTTACACTACTGTTGTCTTCATCTTTCTTGTCATACTCATGACATTTCAGCTGTTGTATTCTCCAGCCTTCTTCAGGTGATATACATTGGAATTTCAAACTGAACTCTATTTAGTCCACAGGGGTAGATTGTTCTAGTTAAATGCCTTTTCTGGATATCTCAGTTTCAGTTAATGTTTCAGTTTTTGTTCACATCTGCTGTGACTAGGTATTGAACTCAGAACTCTTTGGGTCAAGTCACTGGATTACACAGGATAATCCAGTGACTTAACCCAAAGAGATATCCAGAAAAGGCATGGCATGTGGAACTAGAACAATCTACCCCCCGTGAGGAAATAAAGGGTTTGGTTTGAAATTCTAATATATATCACCTGAAGAAGGCCGAAGAGTACAACAGCCAAAACATCATGAATTAATCCAGTGACTTGACCCAAAGAGTTGTGAGATCAACACCAGACCACAGCAGAGATGAACAAACCCTGAAACATTAACTGAAACTAAACCAGCCAAGCATTTACATGAACCAGGGAATAGTAATATGGAGTGCTATAAAAAAAAAAAAACAAATTGTAATATGAGCTCTAGTAAAAACAGTTACTGAGACATTATAAAAGTGTTAGTTGAATCCAGTGATTTTACCAAAAGAGCTGCAAGTTCAATACTGACTACAGCAAAGGTAACAAAAACTTGGAGAGTCAAGTTAAAAGGGAGATAACTGATATCGAGATATTCAGAAGAGGTTTGGAAATCGAACACTCTACTCTGGCGGATGAAATAAAGAGTTTGGTTCAAAATTCCAATCACCTGAAGAAGGTGCGAGCTTACAATGGTCAAAATGTTGTGAATATCACAAGTCCAAACAATGTAAGTAGTGTAGATAATTACAATATCTCATCTCAGAAATATAGACAGATATTGAAACTGAAATCCAGAAAAGGCATGGCATGTGGAACTAGAACAATCTACCCCAGTGGACTAGATAAAATGTTCAGTTTGAAATTCCAATGTATATCATCTGAAGAAGACTGAAAAGTTGTGAATATAACAACAAAGATGAGGACAACAGCCCAAACAATGTAAATAGTTACAATACATCATCTTGGACATATAATATATAGACATATAATAAAAGATATATATATATATATATATAAAAAAAAAAAAAAAAAAAATTATTGCAATAAAAACTTTACAGAAATAACAGTAATAAAATTTTTTCAAAAAAAAAAAAAAAAAGAAAAAAAAAAGTTTTTAGTGCAAAAGGCGTCAGCCAAATTAAGCATATCGTCTTACCACACCAATTCCACACAAAAGCAAAATCTCATTGTAAGGACATTGAATGAGGTTTCATCCAGATTTTACATATAAAACAATGTAGGGATAGCAACTCAAATATGTGTACCCACTAAAAATAACATTTATAGAAATAAAATATGTAAGATAAAAAGAGAATACTCAAATTTGGTTTCAGACATTTTCATTTTCTTAAAAAGAAAAAAAAAAAATTGTTTGAAACTATACATAACAGATACTGAAAAATGTAGGAAATTAGTGTCACACATTTTAATATTTCACCACCAAAATTCCCTTTACCCTGATTTTCAATGTTTCAGATAGTAAAACCAATCCTTTTTTCTAGTTTTCAATGCACAAGCTTATTAAATTGAATTTAAGTTAAAAGAAAAAATCATAAAATTTCCCTGAACTTTACTCTAACAAATAATCTATTATTAAAAAAATTCAAATGCTGTGGAGTAGCAGTAAAGTCAGTGGGGCAACCAAAACATTACATACATGAAGTTCAAATGTAATTGACACTAATGTATGCTTGTTTAGTTTTTCCACATAGTAAATAATTCAAAACAAAATTCTCTCTCATATATATATATATATATATATATATATATATATATATATATATATATATATATATTAGATAGATATCTCAGAAGAGACTGATATCAACACTCAGCATCACACTGTTCCATGCTTAAACAAAATCTTCAGGCCATAAAGATAGTGTCCAAGCACAAAACAGACTGTTGCCACTGATTGTTAAATTGAGCACATTTACTCATAAATATGGCATAACTTAAAGTCATTTTATTATATATTTAAATGCATTGTTAATTGTTACCTTCTGTCTTAATTCCTGTTCTTTTTCTTTAATAGTGTTTTTTTTTTTTTTTTTTTTACTCATATTCTCTCACAGTAGCCCCTTTTATCTTAGTGGCTTTGTCTTGATTGGGGGAGATATATATATATATATATATATATATATATATCCCCATCCCCTTGTTTAAGTTGGTGAATGCTGCCATAATCCTTGCCTTCACTTCATCTTTGGTGGTACAAGGAGTTTTGTTGGTCTCTTGCTAAACTGTGCCCCATGTATAATAATCAAACGGGGTTGCAGTCTGGGGAGTTTGGTGGCCAGATACAAGGGGTGATGTGGTTGCAGAAATTGTCTGACAGCCATGACTGGTTTCTCTTGCTTGTATGGCATGATGCAGAGTCCTGTTGCTAGACATAGTGTTTTCCAGCAGCCACCTTCTAGACCAAGGGCAGCACTACCTCCACAAGGCACTTGATGTAGGCTTCCGTGTTGAATCTGATGTCCTCAACAAATTCAGTTCTTTTCTTGTTTGAACAATCAGAGTGAGTTTTCCAAGCTGCCATACCTTCGTAATCACGATTAGACTCATCCAACTCTTTCCAAATCCTCTGCACTTTCCCTAGATTGCCACCCAAACATTCTGAAATATTTCTGTTGGAGCTTCCAGCATGAATGCCAAGCAGCAACTGTTTCCAAATTTCTGACAGATTGTAAGAAAAAGGAGCACTATGATGCGATTCAAACGGTACCCAACTTACCCTACTATACTGTGCAGTCGACAAAATCAAAAAGAAAATGTGCATGCATGAAACTAAAAATATAAAATGGCTACAATTTACCCATTGCACCCTATATATATATATATATATATATATATATATATATCTATATCTCATTTGGGTAAATGAAAGTGTTCATTGTTTACCTGTGCTATCACAGGTTGTATAAACAATAAGTTACAAATACAAATATGGTTCTATTGGGCCACAGCCTCCACGGAAGATGTCAATATCTGAGGCCAGTTTATAAAAGAAATAATTTTATTATAATGATGAAATGCTCTGTAGGTATCACTAACAGGATGCTAAGCATCATCCAAGGAGTAAAGTACTCAATTTGGTAGTTAAGATGATGATGATTAAAAACAAGAGAAAATTAAATAAGTTTCATTAAAAATAACTGAAACAGTACTGCAGTGAAGTTTCTTTCTTTTCTTTTTTTTTTATTTAATTTTTTGTGTTCTAATAATTTTCTTTTTTCTGGATATAAATTATGTAAAAACTGTTTGAATGTTCTGTATGTCCAAGTGATTTTGGTTATACTTTTAGCAATTATTACATAGGATTATTTTTACTTTCAACTGAATGTATAGATTGTTTTATATGTGTATCTTGAGTTATAGGAATGTTTTATTTTCCAAAAATGGTGA
The DNA here is from genome assembly GCA_903632075.3 of Acanthosepion pharaonis. Lineage (NCBI taxonomy): Eukaryota > Metazoa > Mollusca > Cephalopoda > Sepiida > Sepiidae > Acanthosepion > Acanthosepion pharaonis. The sequence goes on along the minus strand of CAHIKZ030000778.1, from coordinate 27,139 downwards.
GCATATTGTGGCTGTGTTCATAGTTGATATTATTGAGTGTTGGCTTTTTCTTTTTCATTAATAATGCTTCCATTATCTTTAGTCATTTTGTAATTGCAGATGATGCTATTATATTTGCATTATAAAAATTAAATAAAAAAAACTTATCTGCAGTATCGTGTCAGCCATTTTTAATGAAACTTGTATAAAAGAGGAATTGCTGCCCAAATATATTTCTCCCATATATGAGACAACTTAAGGCAATTGGATGACAAAATGTGAAAAGATCCTTGTTATACATTTTGTCTTTCAAAAGGACTACTTCAGACTAAACATATTTTTTATTGAAGAAATTATATATAAATTCACCAATTCAAATAAAAAATCCAGAGAATTTTCATTTCATTGCTACCTATGTTTCTGTTAAGATTAGACACTTCTTAAAAATCTATGCACTCTATCACTTGAGATCGCTGAATGTTTTTTTTTTTTTACAGCCATTATAGAAATAATGAATACATCTTGAAGAACAAAGTCTGTCATGGGAAAAACCTTCTTGAAATATGACGATCACATCTTCAGAAATAAAATCTCTATATCCAATTAAGAAGTCTGCAACTGGCAAACAAATAAAAATTGACTTCAGGAATCAAAACAACTGAAATAAAAAAAATAAAAAAATCAAATAGTATATTAAAGCATTGTTGTTGTTTTCCTTGTGGTGGATTTTTAATCTATTCCATTTACCTAATCTTTTTTTTTATTTGATCAAAGGGAGATGAATTTTTACAACAGCCACGCCACACCATCTGCACATTTGCGCCTTAGAAATGAAATAAAACAACAAATGCTAAAACAAACAAACAATTATAATGAGCATAGAACACTGATTTCCCCCCCTCCAAAAAAAAAAACAAAAGAAAAAAACAAAAAAAAAAAAAAACAATAAAACATCCAAACCAACCACTCCATTTAAGAAAAGATTTAATTGTGACACTGTTATTGAGACATAGATATAGAAAAGGATGGTGTGAGATTTTGATCTTATCTCAAGTGTTTCATGTTTTCTGACCAATGATAAGGTCTGTGACATATTGTTTTCAAACTGGCCACTTCCTTAACCAAAAGGGAATAAATAAATGAAGGAAAACTTGAGAACAAATGACAACAAAACCAGTTATTGAGGATATCCAGTTACAGATGGTATTGAAGTAACTGTGTTCTGGATTGTCTGTTAATGAAGACAGGCTCTTCCTCAGGTAGTTCCAAATCCACAGATTATGATGTTGGGATGGCCAAAGAGTTGGTAGGATGAAGAGTCAAGGAAAAGATCTCTTAGTCTGAAGTTTTCCAAAGTTGCCACCTATCTTTCCACCCAGACCAAGCAAGAGAAGCCCTGAATAAACACCTAAATATATTGGAAACAGGGTTTGTCTGCTGAGGTATTTGTTTTCATCTTTCATTTCCTTGTGAGCTTGCAACAGCTCTTTCCCAGTTTTTGGTTCACGCCAGCATAAACAAGAATAGACATAACATGAGATTTCATTGTCCACTTAGTGAAAAACTGGAAGGAGACCACCATTGTAGGTTTACAATTATTGTGAATAAGGAAAAGAAAATTTACCAGATTCTAAATGTAGTTGTGTCGGAAAACAACAGGGTAAAGCTAAAAGAAACACTACTCACCAAGAAATTAGAAACACCAGGACCTGAAGAATCTGTCAAGTACACATGCCCAGAATAAATGGTATAAATAAAACCACTCCAAAGACCTTACAGGTAAGATTGGATAAATCAGGGACAAAGTTAAGACTGTTCAGTTCAATGCAGTGCTGAGTTCAGCAAGAACCCAGTGTAGTGTGTTTGGTTATTTGAGGAAACTTGTCACTTGATCTCCAACAATAACTAGAGGATTTCGGTATAAAAATATAAATAATAAATTAAGTGGAAAGGAGGTGTGCTGAAGAATTGCAAAGAAGAAATTCTGGGGAAAGCAAACATTTATAGAATTAGAGATAAGAAACAAATTCTTTATGTAAATAATTTAAGAGGGGGTCTGCACTAATGCTGATAAATATGTCAATTCATTCCCCTGCCCAGGAAGGGATTTAGTGGATTATTTTACAAAATATTACAACTTGTAAATAAATTTCTGACATTGCTATTTCTGCAAACACACACAAGATTCTACTTATATAAGTATATATTAATGTGTATGTACAGGGTGTGATGGTAAATGGTCACTGTTTTATATTTTTAATTTCACACATGTGTTGTTTGTTTTTGTTGACTGAACAGTATAGTAGTTTCAGTTGGACACTGAGAAAAAGAGCACCATGACACAATTCACTCAGCCAGAAATTTGGAAACAGCATGCTGTACTGCTTGGCATTCATGCCAGAAGCTCTAATACAAACATTTCAGAGTGTTTGGATGTCAATCTGAGGACAGTGCAGAAGATTCAGGAGTTGGATGAGTCTAATGGTGATTATGAAGCTTGGAAAACTCAGATTGTTCTGATAAGAAAAGAGCTTCCGAATTTGTTGGCAAGGGCCTCAGACTCAACACAGAGGCCTACATCAAGTGATTTGAGGAGGTAGTGCTGCCCTGGGTCAAGACAGTGGCTGCTGGAAGACCCTATGTCTGGCAAAAGGACTCTGCTGGCCTGGGTGAAGAAGGTGGCTGCTATATCTGGCAACAGAACTCTGCACCATGCCACACAAGCAGGAGAACCCAGTCATGGGTGTCAGAAAATTTCTGCAACAAGATCACCCCTTACATCTGGCCACCTAACTCCCCAGAATGCAACCTTTTGATTATGTGTCAAGAACAGTTGAGCAAGACACCAACAAAACTCCTTGTAGCAACAAAGATGAACTGAATGCAAGGAACATAGCAGCATTCACCAACTTAAACAAGGAGACTATCCAGAAGAGTTGCAAGAGATTCCCAAGTTGTATGGGGGGAATGGTTGAATCCATTCTTGATTTTATTGAATAAATTTATTCCTTAGTATTACAAGATATTTTTTGTGTAAGTTTGGTAAATATATCTGTTAAAATGAGATGTCAGTGAATTTTCATTTTTGCATAATTTAGACGACAATTTGTCCATCACACCCTGTACATAGATGTCGGCCGCCTTCAAACTGGCCTGACCAGCCATATGAATTATCAGAATCTAATTTATCCTGCACAATTTGAAATAGAGTAGGTAGATCTCAGCCTAGATCAACTAGACATGTAAAATCTTACAATATCAATGTACATTCTAATAAGTAATGGAAACTAGAGATTTTGTGCCATTTTATGGGAAAAAAATTAAAAATTACTTGCGAGCCTTAGTCATACAATTTATTGTTCATATTTCACAGATTTCCTTTCATTTAATATTTTTACTGTGAAACAATTTATATATTTTTTTTAATATTTACTTTCTATGTAATAAATTATCTTGGATAAAATGTTAATAAAATAAGTGTGTGTGTTTCATTGATTTGCTTTTATTCATTTTGTTTTTTGCAGGTCATTTAAAGCCAGAAATTATTTTTAGATTGTAAGAATATTTTGGGAGATAATGATTTATTGATACAAGTCTTACTAATTAACCCATAGCTGGGAGGAGAAGTGGCAGATTCATAGGATTCCCAAGGCATGTAAGTTAATATAATGAACATGACTCAAATTGGAACTCAGCTCCCTGATTTCCAATTTTGAAATGCACACACACATATGAGGGATGACTGGAAATTTCATAGGCTGACCAAGATATAAAGACACCAGTTGATAGTCTAAAAGACATGCAAATATACCAGCTGTTTTATTCCAGTACACTTGTATTTCTATCTATTTCAGCCTATGAACTTTCCAGCTAACTCTTGTTCTGTGTTTTTTCATATTTTTCATTTAGTTGATGTGTGAGAGCACAAGTTTTTTTGGAAATCACAAAAATTTTCAACTGCTCCTGCAGCCTTTGTCAAAATAAGTAAAAATTTTTTTGATTTCAAAAACACCTTATTGTGCTTCAGTATGTCATAAAAAAAAAAAAAAACACAGACAAAGAATATCTTTGTTATCAGTTTTTATATAACATAAAAGGAGCACACAGGAAGATTCGCGATCAATATATATATATGAACATATTGATTTATGTGTATATAATATATACCTATTTTTGCAATGCACATGTATGACTTGGTGTAAAAATAGTGTAAATTTTCAGTGTAATAGTTGCCTTAGGTGTTCAATTTAAAAAAATTTCTTTTTTTTTTCAAATCATTTTGCCCCCAAGCAAGGTGATAATGCCACTAAGATGCAAAGGGTCACTAGGAGTGGAAGAGAATGACAAGATCTTTGTGAGGCAAAAGCTATTTCAACAGTAAAAAAAAAAAAAAAAAAAGACCTAGTTTCCATTCTAGTAGCATACTTAAATTTATGCAGTCAAGATACCAAGGAGGAGAGTTCATTAGGACAACTGCCATGATGAGAAATAGTCATACTTGTTTAACGAGTCAACTGCACTCATCATCATTATATATAAACTTTTGCTTATAAGTGTCATATGACAAATATATGTTTACATTTCCCAGCATAGTACAAATCTGAAAAACATGCTAAGATTTCCAAAAGGACATTGTATACCTAAAGAAAAGATTGCATCAAGAGGCAGAACCTGTATTCTCACTTAGTGTTTGAACAGAATCAGATAGCCTGGTTCAAATAGGCCTTTATTTAATGTAATCGACTTGATAAAGATATTTGCTGCACATTTGTTTACAAAAGCCCACTGGTACATCAAACGATCTTGCCTTAGCACAGAAGCATAATCATTTCAAAAATCATTTTTTTCTATTTTTAAATAGGTTATGTTTATCAGTACAAATAGGAAGAAATGTAAATAAAGCAAGTCAACAGCAAGACACCAAACTATGCAAACCAAATTCAGAGAAATTCAGTTACGAGATAAGTTTTGGTGCCTGTATTAATTCATGTGAATTGATGATAAAGATTTTGTTTGCATTGTTTATTTTTTTGTGAGGAAGATATTCTCTTTGAATGTCAATCGAATCATGGATGAACCTTATAAAGATTGATATAAAGATCTGAAAATCCTTTAGACACAATTTGTATCAATTTTGAATTTACAATGGGCTGTTTCTCCAAACTCAAAAGAATGCTTAATAGTAGGTGAAGTTATTAACTACTAACCATGTAATAGATATGATAGATTAACATGGGACACATAAGACACTGTCAGAATGATTTAGCCAATTAGGGCAGAGTGCTAGCAATCTGAACATATTTGGAGTTAACCAGCAAATGACTAAATTAGCTTCAGTTCAAGATATTACGTAAGGTCACAGAATATAAATTAGGTTTGATAATGTTGTGTAGAAAGATGACCAACCTTCACTAAAGTGTTGAACATGAACTCTTCCATTGACTATCAAAATAGTCACAAGCAGGGGGCACAGGAATTGTAGAGTGTCACACTATGATATTCGCTAGTATTGTAATATTAATCCACATGATTAAACAGTTCTTTCATTAATCTTGTGTTCCAGTGTTTTTCTTTGGAATATAATTAAACCAAAATATGAGTTGATATGAACATTATAACAGTTTAAAAAAAAAAAAAAAGTGTTACAGCCATATCAAGTTGAAACAACAATTCTCATTCGATCATCAAAATTAAGCAAAGTTGAGCCTGGTCAGCACTTAGGTGGGTGACTACTTGGGACTACCAGACAATGTACATGACAGGTCTAGCAAGATGGAAACAGATACAATCACACTATTTATACTGACTGCAGACATCGATATGTGGAAGTGCTTGTGAATTTGACAGGTTACTAAGAGCTACCAGGTTTTTTTTAAAAGACTGATATGCAGAGAGAAAAATAAAATATGTCTTGAACATCAAAAACATACTAGTTTACTTAACTCCTTCAGAATACTTGACATTAAAGAATAAAAATGACATGTGGACTTCTTTTCCCTTACAAGTGGAATTCATTTCTCAATTCTGTTAAGGTTTTAGACACCTGCTGTGTTGTCTCATTATCTCAAATATTTAATATTTTCACTTTGGCCAAAAATACAGTCACTCCTTACTTAATGACCAAGGTATGTTCCAACAAGCTGGTCATTAAATGAGAAGTACCGGACTGCTATTTCCAACATATTACATAATTAATAGGCTTGTATCAATGTCACTTTTGCATCACCAGTAATATTTTTAATTTATTTCTAAATGTTTATACTGTAGTGCATAGAACGGTAAACATATTTGTGAGTCAACTCTATATTATTTACATTACTTCAGTTTACGTACTGTAAATATGGAACAAGGAAATATTTTATTTATTTTGATTCATTTTAAAGAAAGAAAAAAGTCACAATCAAAGTTTTTGTACAATATACAACACAGCTAGTTGGATTTTTATTTTTATTCTATGAGATTTTATTCCTGGTCATAAGTGCAGAGACCATTAAACAGGTAAGACATTAAGTGAAAAAGTGACCGTATTGCATTAGATAGTGCTTAAAAGTAGAGAAGGGTGGTAAAGTCAGTTGACAATGTCAAAGAAAAGAAAAAAAGAAAAATATGATTTATCCCCATTTACAAGGTCAAATGGTCTCATTTGGTGATCTTGTTTAAAAACAAAACAAAAAAAAAAAAAACATTGATTTGTGATGAGAAGTTGAGTTAATCAAATATTAATATCATGAACTTCCACTATGCTTTATATAGTATCATATAACTTACAATATTATTTACCCTAATTTAAGGCAGCAAGTCATATCAGGTTAAATAAAAAATACACAAAATTGCAGAATTAAATAAACATGGGCATTTACTAAACCTGGTTTAATCTGACAAGTCAAAATGAGGTGAGAGAAATGTAAGATTGTGTTGCACCAAGTTTCCAAAATCAAAGAGATTCATGCTATTCTAGTTATTTACTTGAACTGTAACATTAATCATTTCAAAGAGAAAATGTTTTCAATGTACTTGGTTCAAATTGCATCTGAATGATCATTAAAGCATCCCCTCCCCAAATTTATAGAGGAATCCTACAGATGAAAGCTGGGATTTCTTTGTAACCAATAAAAATGAATCCCTTCTCATTCATCCACCATATTTTTGTTCTTGCCTTGAAGTCAGAGTGCAACAATCATTTGACTGTATCCCTTTTGCATACAAACACTATTCTTACTTTATGAACTACTTGCTTTATTATTATTACTTTGCCTTGTTTTGACTTGCATTTATATTGTTTGCTTAGTATTATTTTGCCCGGTTATTTTTCTTTTGTTATTGTTTACCAGAAAATTTTTCAATTCCATTTGTTGAGCATTTTTGCAAATTCCACTTAACCATGGCCAATTACTCTACAGAATGTCTAAACAAAATCTTTCTTTCCCAGTATGTTATGATGTGTGATTTCATATTTATCAATCCAGCGGAAGTCATTTATCTTGCATACCAAGAGCTGCCCTACCCTTACTGCTTGGGCATTTATATAATCTATGCCATTGCTATGCTAATTACTCATCACTTCATTGAATAGTGTATGCCCCAATTTATATCATTGAGCATGAATTAAGCCAACTAACAAAGAACATTCTTGCAATATTGCAGTGACATTGTATTTTGGTTGGGAGATCCATGACATTGTGGTGACTTTACTATAATGTTACAAAGAACTGTAGCTGAAAAATTCAGAATACTTTTTCTTCATTTAACAATATGGAAAGAAGGCATCAAATTTCTTTATGTATTTTTTTTTTTTTAAATTGAGAATGATAAATGTACATTCTAATATCTTCGTGGAATTTATTAGTTATTTCCTGTAAATGTAATGTTAAAAGGCAACATATTTGCAATGTTATAAAATAACATTGTGATCAAATTGTAGGGGGTTTACAAAAAATGCTTTTGTTACCTGTATGTAACGTTGCAAAAATCAGTTCTCAACTATGTATTTATGCTGATGACAAATATTTACAGCTGTCTCAGTAACAAGTCTGACAAAGTAAAACTGGCAAAATGGGCAACTGCTCTTGAAAAGACTTTCAATCAGTGGTTAACTGGGGTAAGGGATGTCTTGTAAATTTTAACACCTTCAAGGCAAAACTGCTTTCATTTAATCACCATATTGAACTTTTTCTGACTACCACCAGCATGGCTGATGCTAACCTTCAGGAGGATGCCTTCTTGGTCTTGTGTTTTCCACTGACATGAAGATTATATTGAATCAATTGATAAGTCTGCTGCTAGGAAAGTTGGTTCACTGTGTCATACCAGAAAATTTTTCTGGTCAGAATCCATCTTGCATATTTAGAACACACACAAATTGTACAAATCGAAATTTTAAACATTGTTATTATTCCCCACCCCAGGCAATTTGTATATATGCAAACTAGTTAGGACTATATGAAAACTTTGAGGTACCATGGTGGCTATAGTAAGATTGGTAAGAATGTGTTGTTTTGGTTTGAGGAAGCATGGTGGAGTAATGGATAGTGGCTCAGATTGAGGAATTGGAGAGCCGTTCAAATTCTAGTCAAGTCGATTACATTCACTTACATGCTAATACTCTTAGGAAAGGTATGAATCCTCTTTTTCTCCCCACCCCCAGCTATGGGTAAATAGCAGGACAGACTGGGTTCTTTTGACTTGGATGGCAATTGGTCTACCACAGAAAGAAATGGCAACCTATTGCAGGGAAAAGAAAAATCTGCTTTGTCAGTCATGTATTGAAAGAAACATGATCGCCTAAGCCTGTATCACACATGGCACATAACTGACTGACTGTACTATGTTTGGGTCAGTAATCATAGCTAGCTAAGTTTAAGATAAGTTAAATTGAAGGCCAGCTTTCCTCTATCACCACTTTTCAAAATAAATATTGCTCTCCTCCTTGCTGCATCAATTTAAGTGTGCTCACCATTTTAGTGTTGAACTAGGCAGATGCAACTGTAGGTTCTATTTTAATAGTTTTTCCTCACACTTCTCACCTATGGAAGTCCTTTCAGACTTCTTGCTTCCTTGCCAATTACCATATTCTGTCTATATGACTCCTATTCTTTTTATTTGTCCTTTCTCTCATGAACGTCTTCTCATTCTCTTTCACTCCCAGTAACCACTTCTGTCCTTATCACCTTGTTTGGGGGGTGAAAAAATTAAAAAATAAAATAAAAATTGTAGCAACATAATTTTGTGGAAATTCAGATACAACTACAATTAAGGATGGAACTATAATAACACAAGATGTTAGAGCTTTCTTTGATTTTAGACAATCTAAATTATAAGGCTGGGGACAGTTTTTGATGAAGGGCCTAATCAGTCTAGGATTAACCATCAATTTTTCACTATTTTACTGCTCAAGGAGGAGAGCAGTAGAATATTTCTAACAGCAGAGGTGGCTTACATATGACAAGCAAGTAAGTTGCAAGCAACTGTTTTACACAATCAACTCCAACTCACAGAAATATGTTAGCAGAAATTGGTTTCCATTTTCATTTTATATTTATGCTAGTGTCTGCTTGGATAATCAAATTCAATACATTAAGATAAGTTTCATTTTCTAAAGTCATATCTGATTCAAATATTTTTAATTTCCCTACCCTCCAATTTATGTTTGGAGCAGATGTTTACTAAAACGAATAAAAAAAAATATTTTGTAGTTTCCCAACCACCCCACTTTTTTCTTTTTTTTTACTTTCCTTTCAGGACATAGATGATCATGACTCCCCACAACTTCCTGTTGCTTTAAGGAACTCTTACCTCTTTACCACTGCTCAAACTCATCAAGTAGGTTACTCCCTGCCTAATTCCATTATTCCCAGTAAGGTTTAAACTCCCCAAGCTTCGTTTTCTAATTATGTCTCCCAGAAATTACAGCTGTCTCTGATTGAAAGAAGCATTTTGCTCATCATTCCTATTAGATCTTGCATGTTTCTCACATGCTCTGTCCATGTTATTCTCAGCATTGGTAGAAGCATATCTCTAACTTCAATTCTTTATCTGCGAGATTATTTAAAATGAATTGCTATTAAAGAGATTAGATATTACATAATAGTCCAACACTGTTTTTCTATCCTTTAAATGCTTTGCACTTGCTTTTTTGTTTTTTTGTTTTTTTTTCTTCTCAGTCAAGATTTTTAGTGCTCTTTATATTCTGTCTAAATTTCTGGGATGTGGAGTTATCCTTATTTATAGTCAGACTAATGTCCTCATCTTTGTTGTTACTGCTACAATGTTTTAGACATAACTTTTTCAAGTGAGTCAATCCAGGTAACCTTCAGGGAATTTTGAACTGGACTCTTTATTTAATCTACAAGAGGTAGATTGCTTAAGGATATCTCACCTTGTTTTTTTTTGCATTTTTTTTTTTTTTTTTAATATTGCTCAGTTATAGTGAGCTCAGTTTTCTTGTGTCAGCACTGGACTAACAACACAAAACTACTCACAATCAAACCATTCCTAGGTGAATGAAAACAAATATCTAGAAAAGAAAAGATGAAATTATGCTAGCTTGACTACACATATCTCACCCATTAATACTTGCTGAAGAAGAAGGATCAACCAACATGTACAACATGTCAAGCTGCACTCACGGTGAAAAACATTTTAACTGAATGCACTCACTTAACCCCTGTAAGACAAATACAACAATGAAAACAATATGAGAAAACTATTTGAAAATACAGAAACTGTCAACATAAAAAAATAGGTTTGTACCAAAACATAATAATACCTACAATAGACCATATGCCCCAAAAAAAAAAAAAAAAAAAAAAAATAAAATTGTGTACAAAATATCAGTGGTTGAAACTATAAAATTATATTCAAAATATTTAGATTTCTGCATTAAGTAACCCATAATGGTGCTGATATGCCACTAAACAAACAAAATCTCCACATGTCAAATGCCCAGTCAAAAGGTACAATGGCAGAAATGTTGTGATGATAATGATGACGACATTAGTCAGACTGTAAATAATGTTCTTTGTTTTGTAACGGAAAAATCATAATAAAAACATTTAAATTTTGTCCATGTTTCGACACTCAAATAACAAAAATTGATCACATGTATTTCTTCTGTCGTACTTTAACACCCATTAGGATGAGATAAAGTCATTTTTGCCTATTTTTTTTTTTATCTTCAACCTGAATGCACTCTTTCTGTAGCAATGTAATTAACAAGCTCACTTCACAGAAACAATTCCCTAGTTTAAGGAGTATCAACCCTAACACCCAACTACTGTACTCTTGTACCAGACTAAAACAAATTAGTAAATATAATTTTTTCGCAAAAAGTGCATCTGTTACTAGAAAAGATATTTGTTGATGTTTAGCTGGTTCCAAAGATCTGACGTATACTGAGTTTGATTTCTACATTAAACTAGTTGAGCCATATGTTGAAGTCACTTTTGTAAATTACATCATTACACTCCTAAAAACACCACTTCTCAGACACTTTTGAATAGTAAGATGAATTATTTTCCTTATTAACCCATGACTTATCTTTTATTGTTGCTTTTGGTAACTTTCTTGATTGATTTATCTCCGACCATTAGAGTAAATAACATCAAACAAGAAATTCCCAACAAGACAAACTTGCATTCCACATCCTAACAGCTTGTCCCTCAGGGACAACACCTAAACCAATTCAGCCACAGAAGCTAAACACCACAAAAGTCTAAAGTCATATTACCATCACTCCTATTTCAAACACTTAAAAAAAAAAAAAAAAAAAAAAAAAAAAAAAAAATTCAGCGTTAGACTATTCCCAATCACAAGTCTTATAATCTACAAGGATCATTAGAGCATCATTTGTATTGCAGCTGTAATAGCAGTAGGTATGCTGAGGGTACGTTAGTAGGTAGTAAAAACTAGAGTATAAAGATCTGGATTAGAGTGGTGGCAATCGATCTGGGTATTGAATTGGTTAAGGCATTGTCCATAAAAGATGAGCTGCCAGAAAATGAGAATCTAATACTTTAAATTTTATTTCATGCTACTCTTATTCTGAAACTATTTCCTACATGAATAGGGTCTATTTCAGTAGGCTTAGCACATTAATAAATACAATATGGGTGTCATATACAATTGTACTTGTAAAACTCTTGATGATCAGAGATTGGTCACTGATCTCTCATCCAATCTAGCACTAACTTCCCAGTAAGGGGAAACTAACTAGTTACATTCAATGCCTCAAAAACCAAATTAGTTAGATTCCATCATCACTGATTAGGCCCCAAACTACTGCCAATCATGTTGAATGTATGTCCCCTTGAGGAGACACCATCCTTTGAGAAACTATTGGGCCTTAAACTCACACCTGACGTCAAATGGAATTCATACATCAGTAAAGCTGCAGGTAAAATGGTCGGCTCCCTGTACCACTCCAGTAAGTACTTGACTCCTCATACTGTCACCTACTTTCACAAGAGCCAGATAAGGCCAAAAGTAGAGTACTGCTGTCATATTTGGGCAGGAGCTGCCCAGTCCTCACTTTCCAGTCTCAATAGAGTTCAAAAGTGTCTCCAAGTCCTTGTGGGTGACAAATTATTTTCCATCCTCAAACCTCTCTGTCACAGGTAGGTTGTGACAAGCCTCTCACTGCTCTATTACTATTTCCATGAAAAGTGCTCAGACAAACTACATTCCTTAGTTCCACCAGTTCTAACCTTCACGACTAGAACCCACTATACCACTCACATTGTAGCAAACCACCTACACTTCATATTCTGTTGCTGTGAAACCAACTCCCAAGAAGATGTTTTCACTAATCAATACAATCTTAATCTGTTCAAGTCTAGGGTTAATCGTTATCTTCCTCTTAATATAACCCTCTACATGGAGTGGTCCCCGGGCCTTGTACAGGGGGAACCTTACTGAAAAGAAAAAAGGAAATGAATAAATAAAGAAAGAGAATGACAGCAAAGCTTCAGCAGCAGTAAATAATAATAATAAAAAGCCGAAACACTGATACTAACAGCAAAGAGTCCAAATGTAAATATTTTAGTGAAATTTTCAATTTCCAAAATTGTTTTATAATTGTAGTTTAGACATATGGGAGGAGGCATCAATTTAAACTGACACCAAGAGGATATGGGCTAAAAATCCATCACTCTAGCAAGGTTAAGCCTCGACACTGTACCCATATGTTGCTTCCTACCAGTCAGTAATGCTTAAAAGAGAGAAATTTTGTTTTGGAGGCGTTGAAATTAAGAAGCTAGTTCTTGCCCAATTTATTGGAGAATTTAATTTTTTTTTTCTTTAATTTTATCATGTTTTGTCCAATTTATACTAAAGTTTTTTTCTCAAGTGCTTGTTACATTTGTTAATCAGCTACAACCCAAGAATGTCAAAATAAACCTTCCGATTGCCTGGAGTATATTGTTCTCATTTCCATATTTATCACAGTTGGTATCCTTCTGAAGCAGTTCTCAGAACTCTTCAATCTACCTTACTGTAACTAGCACATACAAATTAGATAAAAAAAGTATTGCTGTCATAGCTACCCAATTCTTACTTCCCAAACTTGACAGAGTTCAAAAGTGTCCACATGGCCTTGTTGGCGATTAATTATTTTTCATGCTACAACTCTTTTCCCGTCAAATGAAGCACTGCAAACTTTTCACTACTGTATTGCTATTTCTATGGCAATTGTTCTAACAAGCTACATTCAGACCTTCACAGTTAGGACTTGTCATGCTACATATACAGAGTCAAATCATCCCTTCATATTCCATTGGTAAGGAGGAAGTTCCACTTAAACAGCTTTTTCCACAAGAACTGTTGCTTTATGGAAGAAACTCCTACATATCCTCATAATCTGTACATACCTCCTACTCGTGTAGCCATACAACAACCTTATTCAGTAAATTTCTACCTTAAGTGACTTTTTGGCCTTGCATTGGGTGAATATTTTTAGATAGCAGAGATTGGGGGGGATTACGTTTGCACAAAAGCAAGTTGAGTCCTGCCTGACAGAGGATCTTTTGTCATGATTTAAGGCAAGGTTTTACAAGGCGGGATACTCTTCATGATGCCCGACTCCAACTCTCACGGTAGTCCACCGAGTGCTTTTATCAAGATATCATCTCTAGGAAGATGACCATTCAAAACTTGAAATATAATCCTAGTCTCTCTGACACACACACATATATATATATATATATATATATATATATATATGTGTGTGTGTGCTCTTCTAAAGTTCCTTGTTCCTTTTGACAGTTCTTGTTTTTCATCTTGCAGGGTAATATGCCACCTTCTTACCAACAGAAAAGCTAGTGGAGGAACTGGTTTAAACACTAACCACCCATCCATGTGGCAGGTTGTACCGGATTACATGTTATCAGAAGCAAACCTAAACTTGATCTGACTTTGATTTTAGTCTTTTTTAAAAAAAAAAAAAAAAAAAAAAACACACTCATTGATTGAACTTGAACGCCTAACTTCCAAAGAATCATATGAGAGACATTAACATTCTATCCAAAAAGTACATTTTTATTACCCTTACCTCACTTCAAGTGACCTGTCCACTATGACTGCCATCTGCTATCTTTTTCTGGCTGAATATTAAAAGACCAAATAAATGCTCTGCTCCAATCGACTTCAACAGGCAGCTTCTGGAAGGAGCCTGACAAGTGAGAATCAGTTGAGAGGAAGTGGTGGTAAAAGATTTTCAAAGAGCTATATGACTTTTTATGTGCTTTCATATCAATCAGATGAAAAAGAACTTTTCTTCAACAGCTACAGACCTAAAACTAGTCTCCAATAACTCATTTCTGTTCCCTAGTTCTAAACCACTGCCAACAACAACATATCTTCATTCCATACCAATTCCTCTTTCCAAGCAAAGGCAAAAAAAAAAAAAAAAAAGACATGACTTTGGTTAAAAGAATGCAAATCTCATTATCTAAAAGTTTTTGTTTTTATTTTTCATACATGAGATGGCAACAAAACAGTTCAACCTAAGAACTACTGATGTATGGCCGAGTTAATGGCTTACCAAGACACTTCATCCTTCCTCCACCCCTTTTGCTTACAGAAACAATACTGATAGTAATAAGGTTGCAAGAGATTTTGGTTCACATAACAAAGTGTGACTTATAACAGAGTTTTTATAGCAATATATACATTTAATGAGTGTTTACTTATGGATGTGGGAGGTCTTGTTCTTATGAAGATGATCGCAGTAAATGAAGAGGGGAGTGTAATTGGCTATCCACAGAAGAAAGAGAAATAAGAACCCATTACTGGAAAACTTCAGAGTATCTCGGTAAAGGATTCAACATTTGGAAAATATGTAAAAACTTCTTTCTCTCTTAAGACAGGTTTCATAAACATACAGTTATCTGGATTTGTGTGTGTGTATATATATATATATATATATATATATATATATTTAATTCTGTCATTTTTCTAATATAGTTAAGAATTACAATTATTAAAACTTAAAAAATATCTTTAAAAAGTGAAAAAGCAAAGAGGAAATCTCATACAAAATAGGCAAACCTGATGAGGGAGTTGTACAATAGACACTGCAACCAGAAATACTCAGTTTTTCAATATTTTATATAGTGTGTTTATGGCAGAATGGTTAGAATGTTTGCTTTCTGACCATGAGACTTATGTTCAAATCTCCCCACAGTTGTTTTGTCAAGAAGGTGACTTCTTGATGTCTGGCAGGGGAGCAATTGCCTCTGGGTGTTGACTTAAATGTCCACTTTTCTATTTACATATGCTATCCCTGATATTGAGCACTTTAACCAATAAATACAGCATACCTTAAAAATATATTTTATCACACACAAACATATCTATATATATTGTTTGTGCATGAGAGAGATCTGATCAAAAATGATTGCGACCAGTGTTAACTATAATCAATTTGGCATTTAATCTCCTTCAGAATAGTTTCCTTAGCCACACACTTTATCCAGCAGCATTTCCATTGATGGAAACATTCTTGGAGCTCCATTTTTAGGATAGCAAACAGCTGCCTTGTCCCATTCTCTTGGATTTCCTCAACATCTTGTTTCTTTCAAATGGTAATTGATTTTTGAAGAGGAAAAAGTTGCAAAGGTGAGATCTTGGTAATATGATAGTTGCCAGATGTGGGGAATGTTGTGCTTGGTCAGAAACTGCTGCACAAGTCATGGTTATTGATAGAATCTCTGTGGTGTGGTGAAATGACCACACTCTACACTTTTAAATAGTTTTAAGAGAAACTTTTATAAATTTCAACCAACTGGCGCACTAGCTATTTGGTCAATGAATGCCAAAATAAAAACAGGTATTTCTACAAAATATTTTATTAGGATTTGAATATACTCCTAATGCTGAGAAGTTAGCCTCCAAAAGAACCAACCTCTGCTAATTACATCTCTTTTCTACTCCCTGTAGAATTTTTTCAATGCTCATGGTTGCTAAAGGTTGATCTGAAACTAATGTCATTCTGTTACCAAATAAATGTTAATTTGCATACAAATGTGTCCCAGAAAGTAAAAAATAACAATGTTAATGGCCTGCCTTATGGCTAAGATAGTTCACTGCTTTCCTCTGTGATGTAATGGAATAACCTGTCACCCCCAAGAGTGACTACACTATAGGTAGCAACTACCTATAAGTATAGGTAAGTCAACAGACTACAGAGAGTAGCTGGAATCTGTTCCAGCTAGACAGTCAAACTCTCTGTCTTCGGATGGAGAGGAACCCGGACAAGGCTCCACCAAAGTTCGGGGCAGTAGACTGACATTGAACCAGTTGATACACGTTCAAATAGGGAATATTTTTGGCCAAGGCTACAGGCTTGGATATCCCACGTTAAACCCGGCCTTGTGCCACATGTAACCCTCATTAGCTAAATATACTAGCTGGGATCTGTTGAATACAACTCCGACTTACGCTAGAACTACCGACCTTCCAATAGCAGCACTCACTACTGGATTGACTTGCGATGACCATGTCCATAACTGTGACCTTATTTCTTATTGTACTGGTTTTACAATAAACCTTTACTTATTTACCATGTTTGTCAAGTATATATTCCTATTAGCATGGAATATAACACTGTGGAGTCATTGGGTCAGTGTTCAAGCCCAGGATACAGAATTATCCAGCCATTATCGAGGATATTTTTTTTTAAGTTCTAACTGAATGCATAGATTTTTATGATAATGGCTAAAAGAGTCGCCAGAAGTACTCAGACATACAAAACATTCAAACAATTTTTACATGCATTATGGCTACAAAAGAAAACACTTATATGAACACAAGAAAAATTAAAAAGCTTAAAACACAGTACATTATCAGTTGTCTTTAATAAAGCTTGTATAAAAGACGGATTACTGCCTAAATACACAAAATATATATATATATATATATATATATATAAAAATCACACACAGGCTTGCAATAAAGTTACTATACAGTTACTTACATTTAAGACAAATCAATTAATCAACAGTCCAAAAATTTATCATTAAAATGGTTCTGGTTAATATAGTAAACAATAGTAAATTAATTACCAATACTGTTCAAACTGCAAGCAATCTGCTTCAATGCTTTGTTTTTTATTATAAGTAACTGTATACTGACTTTATTGCCATGCTGTATATATTAAATTTTTTTTTTCTCACTGGTAGCACAATTCAGAGTTGCATGCACAATGCAATCTTCAGGTGTTGAGTTAAAGATTGCACTGTGCATGAAAATCAGCCATACTACCTGTGAGGAAAAAAAAAAAAATGTACATTTATTAATATATAATTTATAGCTCCATTATATTGAGTGCTATTACATTAACACCAGCGCTCAATATAAATATGTGTGTATATATATATATATATATATATATATATATATATATATATATATATATATATATGTGTGTGTGTGTGTGTGTATATATATATATATATATATATATATATATATGTGTGTGTGTTTTCATTAAAAACAATAGACAAGGTACTACAGTTAAGTTTTTTTTATTTAATTTTTTCTTTTTTGGACACAGAGAAAAAGAAAGCTCTTGTGCAAACACAAGAAAAGTTAAAAATAAAAAGCTTAACCATAGTACCTGTTATTTTTAATGAAACATGCATAAATGAAGGATTGCTGCCTAAATACATATATATATATATATATATATATATATATATATATACACACACACAAGCTAAGTAACTACCAAGAGAGTATACTAAAAGGCACACTGGAGAAAAAGAGCTCATTGTCAAAAATGGCAGAGCATTTATGTTATATTATCTTAATCTGGCATACACCCGACTAACCACACCTATTAGTTTCTTACGCACAGAAACTAATAATAATAGGTGTGGTTGGTTGGATATATGCTGAATTTTAATAACAATGTGTGTAGGAGTAAAACAAAATTTTATACAGCAATTAGTAATCTTCTCAATTCTTTTCCTATTTCAGTGTCGATATAATTTCCTTTTTCAGCCTTTGAACAAACACACAAAACTTAATCATCATTATGAGATCAATGCAAAAGCAGACCCCACACTAGTAAACTAAATTAAAATGGAAATAAGTTTATTCAAATGTATTTGTGTTGTTTAGATTGTTGTCCTCATCTTTGTCATATTCACAAGGTTTCGTCTGTTGTACGCTCTGGCCTTCTTCCAGTGGATGAAAGCATTGGTTGAAGTAATCCAGTGACTTTACCCAAAGAGTTGTGAGTTCAATACCTGGCCACAGCAGGAGTGAATAAAAATTGGCGAGTTGAGTTACTAAAGGGAGATAACTAAAAGAGATATCTAAAAAAAAGGCACATGAAACTAGAACAATCTACCCTGGTGGACAAAATAAAGGGTTCAATATTTGAAACTTCAATGTATATCATCTGAAGAAGTCCAGAGTGTACAACAACCTAAATGTCATGAATATGACAATAATAAAGATGAGGACAACAGTCCAAACAATGTAAGTGGTCTAAATAGTTACAATACTTCATCTGAGAAATATAGATATCTTAACAGTATTGTGCAAACAAAATGTCACTATGATGTGCAATTTGTGCCATGTTAAGGTAACAAAATACATGCACAAATAGAAATTGGATCAATATAGATTTATGGCTTTTTGGTGGGGAATAAGAAAGTTTTGTTTTGATTTTTTGGCTGCAAGAAACATTCCAAAATTTTCTTACCCTCCTAAATATAGATGCGGGGGGGGGGGGTAGGTTTAGGAGAAAAAAAAAAAAGGAAGAAAGCAAAAAATGAAAGCAAGGAACAAATAAAAAAAATAAAAAAATAACAGTAATGATTAAGTGGATTAAAAAAATAAAATAAAATAGAGGAGTTGGGAAGAAAGAAAAAAGGCCACCTTAGCTGACAGATTGTTGATGCCAACTTTACTCAAAACATATGGAAGCTCATGTCCCCAGTTATCTAATTTATTTCAGTGTTTCTGGCTTTGATGACATCAGCACAAATTAGAGAACACGCCAAATATGATGAACCTACCCATTCAACAAGCCAAATCCCACTAAAATTAAATAAATAAAAACCAATATCCAATAAGGAAAACCCTAAAAGTAATTCTGATGAAAAAAAAAAAAAAAAGCATTAGTTGCTTTTGAGTACCCACCTAAACAACATCCAAGAAAAAAATTCATCCATCTGTTAAACAGATGTCATTTTACGTCTGTCACATTTCTTATCAGAAAGACAGACACACTCAAATATAGAACAAGAGAGGCAGACATTTGAATCAGAAACGAGAAAATTTAGCAGTCTTTCAATCACATCCAAAGAACTACTACATCCTTTCATCAGTACAAAACTCACCAGGAAAAAGGGGTTAGCAAAACAATAAAGATGAGGATACTAGTCTAAACAATTTGTGCAATAATGACAACACTTCATAATTTCTGACAATATGAGGAAAAAGAAAATACAACAAATAAAACAATAGTCAAGATAAGGAATTAGATTGTCATCTGTGTTATTTTTCTAAATTTTTAATAGCTGTATTGGCTTCAGGTGTCTGTCATATCAAATAACATCCTTCTGAGAATGTTTTAAAAAAAAAAAAAAAAAAAAAAAAAAGAAAATAAAACAGTTTATCTGATCTCCTGAGATATGCCTTCTCAATTCTATACCTGTCATGTCTGGTCTCCTACATGGAAAATTTAAAAACTAGACTTAATTATTCCTCCTTATGTTGCCAACATTCATCTCCACTGAACCAGTATATATTTTTCTGCATAGGCTAACCCAGGGATTGAGCTCAAGTTCCAGGGAATTAGATGAGGCTCTCCCAGCATCTTATCCATTAGGTAATGGAATTTTGAAGCCTTAAATCTAAAACCCATTCTTTCATATTTAGAATATTTAACACAAAGATATTATCAGTCTATTGAATGGAGGATTTTGGCATAACACATGGAGTGTGCATTATAAAAGAAAGATTCAGGAAGTTTACTTTCATTCATAATTTATGTTGGTTGATTTTATTTAGCAGCATATCAACCTCTATGGGTTATTCAATGCCAAAATCTAAATATTTTTAACAATTGATAAAATGATTGTTGGTCCTTCTGCTTTAAAAAATCTTAATTTTACTATAAATAATACTATTGATAATGTTGCTATATTAAAAAAATGTATTGCTGGTATTCTTACTATAAAAATTTATTCTTATACTTTCATAGTGTTTTGTTTTGGGGTTCTCTATTTTGCCTATAGCAGGGTCCCTAACAGGCGCTAATACCACTGTTCAGGGAAGACCTGGGATCAACAGCAACCATGCTCCTCAACCACCCTGGGTATAATGATAAACTGTATCCGATAGCAAGGCCTCTGACCAGAGGGTTTTGAGGAGCATGGAAACACCTCTTTCCATGAGGTGATGGTCCCAAATCCACTCTGACCCGGGGGTGGTAGTAACTAAACTGGTGGTAAAACATTATGAAAGTATTAAAAAATTTAGAGTAAAAATACCAGCAATACATTTCTGTTAGGGAAAAAATATTATCAGCAGTACATTTTTTGAGCAAAGAAATTATTAATGCTCCCAAGAAAATTAAATTCTGACATTAAATGACCCATAAGGAGTTGATGTGCCAAAAAAAAAAATAAAATAAAATAAAAGTCCTCAAAAACTTCAATCTTCCAATCAGAGTCCTTGATGCTAAATGTAGTCTATCATCATACCAAGGACGGATTCATAATTTAGTTTTGTGGGCCAACCAGCATAAATAAGTAATCTGAAAGGTCATATTTAACACCAAGAATTTGCCATTAACAAAAGAACGAGGAAGGGGCAGTTTCCACTTTTCCCTCAATCCCCCAGTATATATATATATATATATATATATATATATATATATATATATATATATATATGTGTGTGTGTGTGTGTGTGTGTATGTATGTGGACACTGAGGTCAAACCAAGCTGTGACAGTGTTTCATGGAATCTTATATATTATATATATATATATATATATATATATTTAAAAATCAGTATTGCCACTAGCATCCAAGGTGTCACAGGGAGTGGAGGAATTAGCAACAGAAAAATTAGTAATGAGGAGAAAAAGAGTAATCAGGAGGACAACAGTTAGCAATTGGACATTGCACTTAAATTTTTGCAGATGAAAGTTGACTGGAAAGTATGGAGCTGGAAAGGAGTTCCACAAGAAACTGTGAACATAGAAGTTACAGCTACATCTATCTATCTCAACTGTAAATTGAGGAGATTTAAATTCATACAGTCTAGGTACCATAGTGAAGAGCTCATCCAAACAATTATCATGAAAGTATTTACAAAAAAGGCACAGAGTGGCAACCTGACAGCAGTGGGCAAGTGACTGAAGCCAAGCTGCCAGGTAAGATCTAATAATATTGCTGATTCTTCTTTGGATCTTATCAAGGAGCTTCAAGTAAATATCAGGGGCATCAGACCATATATGGCAGCAATATTCTAAGCATGGGTGAGTGGTAGACATAGACAAGCCATCTTTTGCCCCAGTTAATGACAATCTTGAGGTTGTTTTGTACATCAGATGCCATTTTGACCTTATTGGATTGATCAGCCTTACTATCAAGATTGGAGCTAATGGTAGTGTCCTCAGCATATATGCCAAGTTGAGTGTTGATGTCATCAGGAAGGTCATTAATGAAGATTAAAAACAGCATAGGATCAAGGATGAAGCCCTGGGGTACATCCGCGTTAGTACAAAAGGATGTAGAGGAGTGGCCACTCAGGACAATTTTCATTTCATGATTTGATAGGAATAACTGGATCAGCTCAAAAATGTGCCCGGAAATACCATAACTTTTCAATTTGTGGAGAAGACCTGAATGCCAGACCCTGTCAAAGGCTTTTGAGATGTCCAATGCTATAGCCTGGGCGTCAACCTTTTCATCTAGACCATGATAGACTCTTTCCGCAATTGTCATTAGTACATCAGCAGTTGACCTGGAGAAACGAAAGCCGTAGTGCTTGTCTGAGAAAAGATCCAGTGATGAGAGACCAATTCTGCATTGATTATGTCCTCTAGGAGTTTCTCAAAAAGAGGAAGGAGGCTAATAGTTGGATGGGTCGAACGGTTCACCAGAGTTCTTAAAAAGTGGAACAACAAAGAGAACAGGGGCCAGTTCAGTGGCACACTTCTTAATGACTATTACAGGGATGCCATCAGGTCTACATGCTTTGTGGGGATCAAGGTCAGAGATGATAGCAGAAACCATGGAAGGGGTTATATGCATATCAACTCAACAGAGAATCAGTTCTAAGTTGGAAGTTAGGCAGGGATACTCGAGATGA
The DNA here is from genome assembly GCA_903632075.3 of Acanthosepion pharaonis. NCBI lineage: Eukaryota > Metazoa > Mollusca > Cephalopoda > Sepiida > Sepiidae > Acanthosepion > Acanthosepion pharaonis. The sequence continues at coordinate 4,331 of CAHIKZ030000778.1, read as the reverse complement.
GTTAAGAGTAGAGTTTGAGGAGACTTTATGGACAAAGCATTCAGCTTTGTCAGCAGAGGATAGCACTTCAAATCAATTGAAGGGAGGGTTTGTCTGGTGTGAACCATGAAGAGGACTGCAGTTTCACCTGGTATTTTGGGGAAGGGATGAAAGTGTCCATGTCAGCTTTGACACAAGAAGAAACCTCAGTGGTGCAATTTTCAATTGAGAGGTTGAAAATGCCAGTCCAAGGGGTGCCACAAAGAAAATCCCAGAATGAGTCCCAATCAGCATGCCGTAATGGAAAGATGCCTTATAGATAGGGAGTTCATGTTTAATGGATGTTTGGAAGGAGATAACAATACCTACCAGAGTGGTCAGAGTTAACAAGAGGGCAGTATAGTGAAGCTCAGCAAGAGTGAGGAGACGAGGTAAAGAAGCCTACTGCCCGGTTTGGCTAGGGAAATAAGTAGGGAAGTCTGTGATTTGAGGGAGGGATTGGGTAATGGAAAAATTTAATCTCGGTACACCGGCAACATCAGTATCTTTAGAATCTTTCAGCCACATGTCATGGTGAGCATTAAAGTCACCAAAGACAAAAATGTTCGGAGATGGATGGAGAGAAAGTACCTTTTCTATACTGTCAGCTATTGCATCTAATATACTGAAGCCTTGGGAAGAGAGGGAGTGGTAAAGGAAAAAAAGAGAACTGACAGAGTTTAGCAGCAAAAGACAGAAGGATATGAAAGAATAGTCAGCAGCCTCAAGAGACAATTCCTTGGTCATCGGAAGATTATCCTGGATGTAAACACTAAGGCCATGCATGTGAATGCTGGAATCTTTTCAGCAAAAGGGAAGATAGCTTCCAACCAAGAATTCATTGATAGCAATGGAAGAATTCAAGTTGTTTTCACAAAGGTCAAAGATATCTGGCAACCTTTCCAGGAGAAAAGATTATACACTGCAGAAGTTGTAATGGACATCACAAATATTGGAGAAAGTAGATTAGGGGTGGGTGTTGTTAGCTGGTTTAGTTTTATTTCTTATTGTTGTGATTTCCATATGTTTTGAGGAGAGAGAAAAAAAACACTACAATTGCCAGTCATCAATGACAATACAAACCTGCCAGTGTGCATATATATTGAATTTGATTTTTTTCTTATTAAAAAATTCATTATCTACTAAAAAAAAATTTAAGACAGCTAACCTTATCGTCAAAAATAGCAACACACCAGCTACATCAAAATTACAATGAACAAACATTATTTATGAATTCAAATGCCCTTTAAGGAACTGTGTTCCTGATCAAACCAAACTCAAAGAATTACATTGGTCACAACTACATGCCTATCCAAATGCCTTACATTAAACCTATCTGATAAGAGCTCTATTAGAACCCATTTAAACACATACACAAACATTCAAAACATACTAGTAGAAAATACAAACATAATAACTGCATACACCTGTAAAAAAAGATTAAAAATAATGAAGCCCTAATAATAAAAAAGAAAAGGCCAACTCTTAACAATATTAACTATAAAGTAGGCCACAATGAGCTAACTGTATTCAGAAAATAAAATCTCTCTATAACACACTAAAAACATATACATAATGCACACACTTAAACTGAAAAATAAAATCATCCTTGATAATGGCTAAGAGTATAGCCGAAAGCACTCGGAACTATAGAACATTTGGATAGTTTCTACACTCTCTGTGTCCAAAAAAGAAAACTTGTCGAACACAAGAAAAAATTAAAAAGCTTAACTGTAGTACCATTTCTGTCATTTTTAATGAAACATGCATAAATGAAGGATTGCTGACTAAATACACAATTATCATATATATATCCATATAAACAAATACACAGAGTGAATCAATAGTTTCATATACCAATATTTCTTTTATCTAGAAAAATATTGTGTAAAATAAATTGTTTTTATTAGGCTGTGAATCATGGCATATATGTACACACACACAAAAATAACTAGTCCGAGACCCCACATTCTCGTATGTATACAAAAGAAATTATATATTATTACACATAGCTGTTGAATGACTTGCTGCCTTTAGACACATCCGATTTATTTTGTCAAGAATAATGACACACACACAAAAAAATAAAATCTACTTCCTAATACACACACAAGTTGAAAGTTTGGACTATACAACATGAATTTTGACAAATTTATCCACACATAACACTTGTGAAAGGATATACAAGTGCATTAGATGAAAAGAAAATCAGTAAATTTAATAGACACAAAACATCAATTGTTTTTTAACAATAGATGTTTAAAAAGAACAATTGCTCCCAAATATGCTAAATTTAAAGCATATATAACACACAGAAACAATAAAGGCGGCTTGACTTGATAAGTTTGAACAACTGGAAATTAACTTTTTTTTTTTTTTTGGTAAATAGAAAAATACAATCTATGCAAGTTTTTACTTATTTATTTTTTTTTTTTTTTTACATCACAACCAAAGGAAAAGAACAATTGTGTGTCCCAGGCAGGATTAGGCAAAATCTCTAATTCCAAAATTGATTATCTCAGCATTTAATCAAAAACATACTTAGCAAGTATATGATTACCATCTCCAAAATGGAGTAATGTTTACATTGTGGCCACTAATTTCACTCAAAGTACTGTGACTAGTTTCCTTAATGGAAGAAAGATTTTTTTTTTATATGAAGAAATGTAAATGGAATTTGAAGATTCTTCCTGCAAGTCTCAGAGGTCAGTTTTTAGATGAAACACAGTGTTTAGCAAGCACATTTCATAGACCAATCTGCTTATATATTTCATTCATTCCTTCCTGGATACTCTATTCCAGTGGCCTTGTGCCAGACGAAGTTAAACTTATTAAGAGTGATGTTAGCAAGCAAATCTCAAACCATTTTCTGTTGGAATCGTTCCAATTCTTCTATGTGCCTTGTCCCTTCAGTACATAGGCAATCATGCTTCTCTACAACTTCCCATCCTTTGTAACTCTTACTAAGGTTTGTAAATTGCTAAGCAAGATTAGTAAATGACATTATAAAGGTTGACTGTATCTACAGGTTGCTTTGTTCATAGTAAATTCCCAAATTCTAGAAACCCCAAGAAAGAACACAACCTTCTAATCTTGGAAAGGTTTTACACCAAACATAAAATTCAGCAGACAACTGAGAAAAAGCAGCATAAATTTCTCATTTCAGCTAAATTTGTATTAAGAAAACATCCAAAAAGATAAGTTCAATAAAATTTTATTACTTCAAATGTTATTTTTAGTGGATACCCGTGTTTGGAGTAGATGCCCCATTTTTTTATCCTAATTTAAATAGTGTGCATTATATCTATCAGCCTGCAAACTTGAGAAACTTCAATAAAGAAAATGTGCTCTTTGACAAGGTTCAAAATTGCATCTCCCTTTTGTAGGAGAATCCACCATTTGATTTAGCATCGTTTGCACTGAATACAGAAATGAGCATTCCTTAGAAGTGCAGATAGAACGTTGCCGGGTTGTGACATTCCCAATAGGCAAGCAGTCTAATGGCATGCCAGATCATATGGTGATTTTTTCATACGTAAGGGGAACACAGGTTTGGACACTGCCATTTTGTTTTCCCAAGTGCACAGGGAGAGACATAATGAACACTGTTTAAAATAGTAAGAAAATGAGTCATCCATTTCAAACAGGAGTATCCACTGAAAATGACATCATATATATATATATATATATATATATATATATATATATATATATATATATACACACATCCAAAGATTTGCTAAAAAAATCATAGCATGATGAAAAAGGTACCAAACATGATAAAAAAAGAAAAAGGTTTGTCATCAAAAATGTCTTATTATTAAGAGAAAATATTCAATTTTTTCATCATTTCTAGCACATTCAAAATTTTGGTTAAAAATTTTTTTCTTGCATCAACAGGTGAGCCAAAAATTAGTATGGGAAATTTAGAGTCTTTTGTTAAAAAAAAACAAAAACAAAACAAATAATTGTTGGATTTTATACTTATTCAGAAATGAAATTATTTTTGAAAATTATATTTTGAAAATGAACAATTCTAGTAAAAATTTTTATTTTAATTAGAAAAATTTAAGTTTAAATCTTTTAAAATTCTGGACTAATATCAGCAGTTTTGATGGTATTAAGTTAAAACTACATTTACATAAATGGCAAAGCTTAATACAAATCATCAAACACCAATATTTTTAAAATATTTAGAATTTTTTTTTTTTATTAGTGTATAAAAAGGTGCCATTTTTTTTTTTTTATTCTAAATACAGGCAACCATTTCATTTCTAGCTTATTGGTCTTTTGATTTATCAGAAATCACTTTT
>CAHIKZ030000777.1:502500-724680 GCA_903632075.3 Acanthosepion pharaonis | reverse complement strand
ACCCAAAGGAAATTGGAACTCGGCTCCCTGATGAAAAATACCGAGACATTATCCATTACACCACTCGCACATCCAAGCTCATAGCACCTGGTATTCTCTCTCCCTATACGGAAGTGACTTCTAGAAGGTATCGGCGTAGAGAGAAATTATTATGGCGTGGCACTGCTGGGGAGCGCTATGAAAACCATGGATTGACTATGTGAGTGAAATTAGGTAGAAGATATTATATAAAAGCAACTTTGTGGGTGATAGCACGAAGTCACAAGTCATCGTAACCGAGGGTTTGAAATCATACTTATTATAAAACCCAGGTTGTGTGTGTGTGTGTGTGTATCTGTTCGTTTATATATTGGATCGGATTTCCTACATTTTTCAACCGATTTCAACAAAACTTCACAGGACTACGTAAAATTACCTTGCGGTGGTTCTGACAGCGCCAAAAATTGGAAAAATTTTTTTGTTTTTGCACGAATTTTGAATCAATTTGAAAACACGATTAAGAGACATCACTGTCGCGAGAATGAAAGGAGGACTACTCATATCGAGTTATACTTATTATAAAACCCAGGTTGTTTGTGTGTGTGTGTTCGTTTATATATGGGATCGGATTTCCTAAATTTTTCAACCGATTTCAACAAAACTTCACTTTTTTTTGCCAAGTAGTGTTTCTTATTGTCTTGCACACTTTTTTCTTTATTTTTACATTCAGAATGCTTTAAAAATTCCATTTACAAGACAATTGTTTATAATAAAATTCTATTCAATCGGTAGACTCATAACGAGTGAAAACTATGTTTTTGTTTGAGTTTGGGTTTGACCAATTCGTAAAAAAAAAATAAATAAATAAATAAAAAATTAAAAAAACTAATTAAGACATGCGTGTCCGTCAATTTTAAACAATAATTGTCAATTTTATTTTTCAGTCTTTATGATTGTCGATACTTGATCTATCTCTTACTGTTACATCCCCGGGCAACGCCGGGCTCTACTGCTAGTTAATGATAGATTTATGTGCGGTACAATGGATAGCGATTTGGAATGAGAAGTCAGAGCCAAATTCGAATTCCAGTCGAGTTCGTTGCATTCACTTATGCGTAAATAATTTTGGGAAAGGTATGAATTCTTCCCCCAGCTATAGATTAAATAGTGTGAATTGTATCTAGAGAAATCATTGTTATTGACAAAAAATGTGTTAATGCAATATTCACTTGCAAAAAAATATTCTTGCAATTCAAAGGGTTTCGGTTTTAAATAACCCAACGACGGTTGACAAACCGTAAAAAGCAAAGAAATCAATCAGTCGCCATTGCAGAGTGTCACCTACGGAACGAGCTTGTGTAAATTGATGGCAGAACAATTTTTTAGAAGAGTTTTTAGGGGAGATAGCAAAAAGACAAAATTTACTAAGAGTTACAAAGGACAGGAAATTGTGGAGAGCCATGACCGCCAGCGTCCTAAAGGGACATGGTATATAGTGGAAGAATTCTGCCACCTATTCACTGTTTTCTCTCCTCTGCTTCTCTTGCCTTTATTATATCCTGAGAGTGTTAAATTCTCTTGACCTTCTTTCCTCGTTATATATCACAGAAATTTCGACTGGCTTTTTTTTTTTTTTACTGTAAGTCTAGGTTTACTATTTACATTATTCGGACTATTGCCCTCGTCTTTGTCGCCATATTTATTACAACGTTTCGGCCGTTGTACTCTCCGGTCTTCTTCAGGTGGTTGGAATGTCGAACTGAACCCTTTTCTTCGCTCAATGGGGTAGAATCTTCTAGTTCTACGTGCCATGTTTTAATGGATGTCAGTTATCAGTAATCTCCTGTTAATTCCCCTCTCCAAGGCGTTAGCTAGATCCAGTGACAGGAACCAAAGAGTGTGAGTTCAATACCCGGTTAAGGCAGTGGAGAACTTGGAGAGGGGAATTAACAGGAGATAACTGACAACTGACATCCATTAAAACATGGCACGTGGAACTAGAACAGTCTACCCTAGTGAGAAAAATAAAGTGTTCAGTTATACATTCCAACCACCTGAAGAAGACCGGAGCGTACAAAGGCCGAAACGTTGTAATAAATATGGCGGCAAAGATGAAGACAATAGTCTGAATAATGTAAATAGTGTACATAATACCTCATCTCAGAAATATAGACAGATACTGGAGGATCGGATAAATATGGCGGCAAAGATGAAGACAATAGTCTGAATAATGTAAATAGTGTACATAATACCTCATCTCAGAAATATAGACAGATACTGAAGTCTAGGTTTCTCTGATGTTCTTGTTTTCCTTAAAATATCCTTGTAGCTACCATTTTCAATCTATGGTGTTCTTACTATTCATTGATAGAATCACATTCCTATTATTTCTTTAATTCTCTTCTGTATCTCTGGAGAGGTTTTCTAGCATTCACTGACAGATAAGTGGTTAGATATTATATCGCAGTTGAGCATTTTTTTTCTAACAATATGTCTTAATACTTTAATAGGTTAGATCTCTTTGTAAGTAAAATATAGCACGCGCATTTAAAAAGTTTCACACTACGGTGTACATTGATAATATAATTTGACACTTAGATACAACCGTATTACGGAAGATATTGAACGGAAACAAGCGACGTAAGACCCATGAAAAATCTTAAAGGATTTTTCTCTCCTTTTGAAATCCGTTTGCTGATTCACCTGGGTTTTCGTAATGAAGAATATTGAGTTAAATGCCCCCCTTCCAATGTCTCTGCACCTGCCACTGCCGCCATTTGCTAAGAAATTAAAATTACAACAAAAAGACATTTTTAAAAGTAATGTTATTAGTGATTCTAAAATTGTTACTTGTTTGCGTGGAATTAAATTTGGAGTTATTTTTGGGTTGTTTGAAATTGTTAGCATTTGCGTAAACTGCCAACTTTTCGGTGCTGGAAACAGAAAGCCAGCAAAGCACACCATTATATCGATGGTGTTGCCCCGTTTCCTTGAAATCTCATCAAGGTTTGGACGCAAAGTAGTTTGTTTTTTGGGCGGCTTTTTTTTTTTTTTTTTTTTGTATTTCTCAGATTTTTCGAAGCAAGATGACTCTGTGTAATTAGATTTTTAGAAAATAAAATATAATAAAGGCAAATGTTTCTTGAAACAGATCAGTTTATCTAATAAAACGAAATTCACTCTGGAAGCTACAGCATGGAAAAATAATTATTAACATTTGAAATATTTCAAGACAAAAAAAAATGAAGGTAATTGCTAATGTCGGCCTATTTTGTGCATTATGAGACAAATCTAATGCTATGGCAAGTCACTAAATGTTATCTAATTTCTTTAAGTCCATCTTGTCTAAAGAACACCAGATGCAACGATGTCACCAATGAAGCGTTATCCGAGGACTAGTATATGCTGGTAGCGTAACGGTTATCGTCGCGGAAAGTGGAATCGGCTATCCGAGTTCAAATTCTACGCTGCTGCGATCACTTTCGCACTATTGCTCTTGGGAATGACATGAGTCCCAGCTAGAGATAAAATAGAAGGGTAGACTTATCTCTCTAGCCTTTACTGGCTTTCTAAGAGTAGAACAGCAACGGATAAGCACTTCGCAAGAATTTATGACAATTCGCAGACAATACCGAAAAAGGAATGTATGGAGAATTATTATCGTTTACGTCCTGGTCAGATTTTATTTTGTTTTTTTTTCTTTTGTTTTTTTTTAAAGAAAGGTGATATGTATTATCGGAACTAACACGACCTATCTCAAAGCGAAGGTATAGGTATATAAAGAAAGTTTTAGTCTAATTTACACAGATATTTATTTTTCAATATAAGCTTCCTTGTCAATGCACTTAATCTATCGTTCCTCCATAGAACCCATAGATCTAAAATTTCCAGAACAAAATCGAGTTAATTATTCTACCTGGCGACAGACTCTTTGATCCACCCGCGTACACACTTTCATAAGAATAATACACAATACATGAAATTAATTTAGTCCTGGGTATGACGATAAACTAAATCCGGCAGCCTCTGATCAGAAAATTGGTGGTTTTGAGCACTACTTCTTAGTTGGTGTTGTTCCCAAGTCCACCCTGACCCGGGGGGGGGGCACCTGCTAGGGTCCCAGCTATAGGCAAATAGGGAACATTGATTACATTTTATAATAAAACAATTCCAGCAATATATTTTCATATAAAAAAAACACCAACAGTACATATTTATAATTACCAGCAATACATCTTACTGGATTGAATGCAAACAATTGAGACAAATTTATTGTTCAAAATATTTAGATTTTGACATTAAATAAGCCATTAAGGTTGAGATGCCGATAAACAAAATCAACCAACCAACCGAAATTAATTGATCATCGAAACCAAACAGACAGCCATAATAAATCAAAAACTTTAATCTATAAACTATTGGCTGCTAGAGAATATTTCGTAATTACCAACAAATTGTTCATGTCAACTTAAGAGTTATAATATAAAAAAATTGACGACCTGGACACTCAAAATTAAAGCAAACATTTGATATTTACAAACTATTTTCAAATACTCTCGCATTACATAAAACAACAGACATGCAAGCTAAAAAAATAGAAGTTGTATAACTTTTTAATAGAAAAGTTAAATTTTAGAGACTAGAGAAAGAAAAAACAAAAAAATATCATTTTTGTTTTTTTGTTTTCTCTTTCTCACAACAATCTGATCCCTTTTTACATTCTGATTCTTAAGTAAACAGGATAAATAAGAAATATTTGAGCTTCCATTTTCTATCCTTGGGAACTTGTCTGGACAACATCTCAATTATTAGGCTTTAAAAGACAATCCACAGACGGAATTCAAATTTAGTCACATAGCTACATTTATTTTACCGTTCACTTAATACAAGGGTTTACGGCCATATCATGTTCAAACCGGTTCTCCTAAGATAAACGAAATTAAGCAACGTCGAGCCTGGTCAGTACTTAGATGGGTAACCGCTTTAAGCTTGGATGTGCAAGTGGTGTAATGGATAACAGCTCGGAACTGGAAATCTGAGTGTTGAATTCTAATTCCAGTCGTGTTTGTTATATTCACTTAGGCGCAACCCTCCTGCACCCAAGTATGGGTTAATTAGTAAAACCTGTATCAGTAAAAATCATTATTATCTACACAAAACTCTTACTATCTAAATATATTTTCTGGCTTTCAATAACCTGCAAAAAGCCGTAAAAAATCAATAAAAAACAATACAAGGCTCAAGGGTCACTCAAGATAGTGAGCTACTGAGTGACATTTTTGTAAAAGAGAGGGAAGGAGGAATTAATAAATGCATTTTATGAGGACGTGTTGGATATATATTGGCTGATCCGTGACTTAGAGACTAAGATTGGAGTTGTCAGGAAAGCATCCTCTCGGGAGTTTGTTTCACAAATTCATAGTTCTGCGGAAGAAGCTATCTGTTATCAAACGGAACACGAAGGAAATGGGGATCATTTGCCACCGTTAACATGGCGTGGTTGGTCCTCGCTGTCAAAGGTGTGAACTGGTGGAACTAAGGGATGTAACTCATGCGAACATATACCACAATAATAGCGATAGAGTAGTTAGAGGCTAGCAATGTTTTATCTATGGGAGAAGGGTTGCAGAGTGGAGATTAATTCATCACCTACAAGGCCGCCAAAGACTTTCATAAATAAATACAATGTATCTAAATACAAATTAAAGGCATGTCATAATAGATTATTCCTTAAATACAAATAAAGACATGTCATAATAGATCATTCCAACAATGTTTTCCAGCAATTTTTAGCATCAACTTGAGATTTTTCTCACTAAAATGTTGATTAATTTAATACATTCAACATTAGGAATAAAAAATAATGAATTTTAGATAGGGATTTTTCAAGATTTAGCATAAACAAATTCACGGATTTGGATTAAAAGAAATCTTCAGAATGACGTCCAAATCCGCGAAAAATGTTCATCTTTTAATAAGTCAGTTGTGCTTAATTTAATTTGAACGAAATCACGTGGTAGAGATAAACACTTAGTTGTGGAGCAAGCTAAGTGAACAATAATCCAACCTTTAGAAAGAGAGCTATTTATGTTGCCATAGAGCATCTCATTGTGCTAAAGTGGGATAGTCCATTGCTTGGGCTGTGATTGGCTGCTGGTACCTGAGTGGAGGTATTTCTATATAAATACCAGCTTGATTCAGCTGTTAGTTTGCAGGGTTTGTATTAAGTTACAACTTGCTTTATTTTTGTCTGCCAGCTGGACGCTAGCTGGGACCTTTACACCGGTAAGTGCTGTTTATTATTGTTATTCTACATAGATAAATGTAGGTAGAAAAAACAGATGTCGATAAGATAGTGACTGTCACAAAGCACTTCTTACATCGCAGGTCTTCTTTCAGATAAGCAAAATGGCTTTCGCTTCTCTAAGTCTACTGTTGATGTGTTAACGATTATTGCTGAAAGAGTCTATCAAGTTTTAGATAAGAATGGTGATGCTCGGGATGTTGCTTTGGACACATCTCGAAGGCATTTGGAAGGGTTTGGCATACTGGTCTTCTTCACAAGCTGAAAGGCTATGGTATTTCTGGACGACAGTCTTTCTTATCAAATTGCAAAACGAAGGTTGTCTTGAATGGCTACTCTTCTAAATCTTTTTTTGCAGAAATGCAGGTGTTTCCTAGGGCTCTCTCCTTGGGCCTAAATTGTTTCTAATTTTCATAAATGATTTTTCTGGTGCCATCTGTTCTCGACTCGGTATCTATGATGATAACATATCTATTTACTCCTGTTAATAGTAAGTCTGATCGGTTCGATACGATCAAATTGGCATCTATACCTTTAATCAACATGGCTGATGCTAACCTCCAGGCGAGGCGCCTTCTTGGACTAACTTTTTCAGCTGACATGAAGTGAAAATAGTATATTGTATCAATTGCTAAATCTGCAGCTGAGAAAGTTGGTTTCACTTCAAAATTACTATGATCCTCACCATCTGCTGCAAAGAGCTCATCGTAAACATTGTCATTAAGAGTTTCGATATATGGGTCCCTGTCCAAATCTGGTGAATCAGTTTCGGCTTCATTTTCAAAGTCATACAGCATGTCATCTTCAGTACCATCAATTGCATTAGCGATTTCGCAGTTTTTGAAGGATTTGACAACAGTGATTTATTTGTTTTGTTTTCATTCGTACGATTCGAAGAATTAAATTGTTATTGTTATTTCCATAAAGATTCATGTTAATACATTATTTTATCCCTTTTGATTTGATAACCAAAAGATAAGCAAATCAACAATTGTAATAAAATCAGCTTTATTTTATAGGCCTGATGGCTACTGGCAACGTAGTCTAGCCTACGTTTTTATATTAGGGATATCAGACAGTCATTAAAATTTACCGAGGTTTTGGGTCTCATCTAAAGGTCGCTTTATACGTGGAAATATACTAGGATTTTTTTTTTCTGCTGAAGCCGATGATTCGATTTCATTTCGAAAACCATTAACGTTGCATTTAATGAAGGCGCAATAAATTTCTAATTATATAACATACAAGCTTTATTTTACAATAAGATATACGGTATGTTTTGCGGTGGTAAGTAACAAAACATTTGAGATGTCATAAAATCTTTATTTCTCATTACAGAATACGTAAGTTTTGTTTTCATTCGTACGAGTCGTAAAAATGAAATAGTTAATGTTATTTTCATAAAGATTCATGTTAATACATTGTATTTTTCTATTCCTTTTGATTCGATAACGATAAAGAGAAGTAAAACAACATTTGTAATAAAATCAGCCTCTTTTTTTTTACACTCGTAGGAATCATTGTGATGGTCCTAACTGCTACTGGCCACGTAGGCTACACTACGTTCTCGGTCGTCTTATACTATGGATATCAGATGAAATCGCGAAAATTTACCTAGATTTTGGGTCTCATCTTATCTATAAGTCGCCTTATAAATGGAAATATACGGCAAGTATTCCCGCCTTTATCATTTCTTCTGGTCAAATAGTTTCCTCGACATCATACTTATTATAAAACCCAGGTTGTGTGTGTGTGTGTGTGTGTGTGTGTGTGTGTACGTACGTTTATATATTGGATCGGATTTCCTACATTTTTCAACCGATTTCAACAAAACTTCACAGGACTGCGTAAAATTACCTTGCGGTGGTTCTGACAGCGCCAAAAATTGGAAAAACACAATTGTTTTTGCACGAAATCAATTTGAAAACACGATTAAGAGGCATCACGAGAATGAAAGTGGGACAACTCATATCGAGTTATACTTAAAACCCAGGTTGTTTGTTTGTGTGTGTGTTCGTTTATATATGGGATCGGATTTCCTACATATTTCAACCGATTTCAACAAACTTCACTTTTTTTTGGCAGGTAGTGTTTCTTACTGTTTTGCACATTTTTTTCTTTATTTTTACATTCAGAATGCCTTAAAAATTCCATTTACAAGACAATTGTTTATAATAAAATTCTATTCAATCGGTAGACTCATAACGATTGAAAACAATGTTTTTGTTTGAGTTTGGGTTTGACCAATTCGTAAAAAAAAAAAAGCTAATTAAGACATGCGTGTTCGTCAACCTTAAACAATAATCTTTGTCAATTTTATTTTTCAGTCTTTATGATGGTCGATACTTTATCTATCTCTTACTGTTACATCCCCGGGCAACGCCGGGCTCTCCTGCTAATAACGCCTAAATTGATACTGAATAGAGTTTGTCGTTCTTTATATTTAATTTTCTGCAAATATAAGATCTTCATACGCGTACATCTTCGCCCATTATGTAATCTTAGATCCGCAATTAAAAAGTCCGTTATAAAGATGACAACATTTGATAAAGACTATTATTTGTCATTCATAAATTCTCTCAAAGAATTTCAAAGATAGCGACTTACTATTATTACGACAAAGACGTGAAAATTTCTCAGCCCGACCAAGAATTCCTTCTTGCCGCACAAAAAAAAAATCGGATACCTGATCATTTGGTTAGATTTTTTAAACTGAGTTGGACCGAGAGCTTTTCAATATCCCCTGATATATAATGAATTATTCGATTTCTGAGGCATGAGGTTTCAGGCTCCATAATTCCACTATCCGATTATCCTTTGGGACAGTGGCAGAGACAAAAAACTTCTAGCGGTCGTGAATAAATGGGCCGGGAAAATATAAGTCGACGGCAAAAATTATTTTACATAACAGAATTAACTGATACAAAATATAAAAACAATAAGGGTCTTCATTTCTCTTATCTTTAATTTAGCTAGTCACAAATACTGACCCAAGTATTCGAAAATAATCCATTAGCCAAAACATCATGTTTTTACACACCGTGTACTACAGTCAGCAAAAATTCTACAGTTTCTCCATGACGTCCTAACAGGACTACATATTTACAATTTATTTTTGATGGGAGATGTTAGACAACAGACATTAACAGTTATTAGCTTTAGAAACAGTACATTTGTAAAATTATATTTCACCAACACCAGATGGAAGAATAACATCCATAGACACTCACACACACTTCGGCAGTACAAATACTAAAATTGGAACGATACAGGGAAGATTAGCATGGCCACTGCGAAAGGATGACACGCAAATTTGTGAAGCGTTTCATACTTTTGCAAAATTATGGAAAATAAAGAATATTTTTTTAAACAATCCACATTACAACAAAAAACGTATGCTTTTTCTCTCTTCTTTTTAATATATGTGTGTGTGTGTGTGTCGGTGCGTGTATGTGTGTGTGTGTATGTATGTAAGCATATATTCGTGGTCGAGAACTTTCGCTTCCTGTCCTTTTTGCTTTTCTCACCAGGGTCGATTTGTCAGATAGGAGACTTCCTGATGTTATGGAGGGGGGATGATCCCAGCATGCGGAACCTTACCACGGGTTAACCCAAGCCGTATGAGTGAAATTGCGTAGACAGAACACAAGGGGGGGGGCGTCGATTGCTGTCCTAGAACGAAGTAGCAAGTCATCGTGACCGAGGGTTTGTGTGTGCTGGCGTTGTTCAGATTGTTGATAATGCTACATAACACGCTCTCTCCCTGTACCTAAGGTGCGCTCAGCATAGTTTCAATATAAACTACAGTTTGCCTCTGTGGGTGTTGAACAAACACAAATGCGCCTGAGCGAGAGTCTGCAATAGGGATTGGCTAGCCACCCTAGTAGACGGGTATCCTCGAATACGAGTGGCCAGCTATTATTATCATTATTATATATGTATGTAAGTATATATGTATAAAAGTATATGTATGTATGTATATAACTATATATGTATGTAAGTAGTTTATGAAAAACTAGGTAATCCGTATGGGTAAACCCAAGGATATATATATATATATATATATATATAATGTGTGTGCGTGTGTGTACGTAAGTAGATGTATTTGTATGTAATGTAAGCATATGTATGTACGTACGTAAGTATATATCTATAATTCTCAAAATGTGTGTGTGGCCAGATGTTGTTTATGCATTTCCACAGTTTTCATTCAATTTCGATGATTTTTTTCTTTATTTGATAGATAATTCTTCAGTGCCGGTTTTGAGTCCAAACTTTTGGCGACAATGGCTCTCCACTACTTCCTGTCCATTATAACTCTCAGCGACGTTTTACTATTTACTATCTGTTCTTGGATATATATCATTCATAAAAACTTTAATAAAAGTATTACAATAATATATATATCTATAATTCTCAAAATGTATGTATGTATGTATGTGGATGTGATCGGATGTTTCTACATTTTCATCTGATTTCGATTAATTTTTTTTGTTTGATAGATAACTCTTCATGACCGCTTTTGAGTCCAAATTACACATTTCCCTTCTCTTGGCCAACAATTCAATCACTCTCAAGTAGGGTAACCTTTTTCGTTGTATAAAGTCTATTACTAGAGTTTTAAGGGGTCGCTTTCAGTGTCATTTATAGCCGGTCCCAATTTAATTTTTTATTGTCCTGTCAGTTTTTGCAGTACGTTCACCGTAGTTATAAGCTTGCTTTTTTTATCACTCAGCATTCATTTTTCCAACTTTTCCTAAAGTTATTCGAGCTTGATGATCCCTGTAGCTTTACAGCGTTCTCTTCTAGCATTTGCCCATTTGACAATTCATACTTGCCTAAGACATGCCACCAAAGAAAAGAACTTGCCTAAGCCGCAAAATCGCGAGTTGCCAGGTCTGCCATGCGAATAAGAGATAATGAACCGTTTTTCAAAAGTTCAGTCTACCTGTAGCGAAATGCCTCTTGGAATGCTTCAATCAGAGCCACTGAGTCCGAACATCAACGTAGCTGTCGTGTTTCCAGCAGAGTATACCTAAAGACTTCTGGCCGCGAGGCTGAAAATGATGATCAGAGGACGCAACGGCTGAGGAGAAATGTCTCTTTAACTGCTGCTGCGCGTGAGGCTGAAACTGCTGGTCAAAGGACTCAACGGCCGCAACCTCCCATTCAAATCGTTAACCCCCTATTTTGGGATGTGCCTCAGTTGAACCCAATTGTTGTTGCTAATATTGATTTTCGGGTGGTAGACTTTAAACTTAAAAAAAATGCTCCAATTGAACGGCAAAACTTCCCAGTAATGAAAGATCCGGTCGACGACAGGTTATACAGCTAGTATATATATATATATATATATATATATATATATATATATATATATATATATATATATATAATGGACTCTCCTGTCGGTTTCGACGTATGAGAATCTGACAGCTTATTGATTCAGTTGTGTGATAATCTTAAGTGGCATTCAAGACCCGCTAGTGAATTACAAAGGAGGCCACATATAGAGCAAGTGTGAGGATTGTGAGATGAGATCACTGTTAGATTGGCTGACCTTTTAAATCTTGCTCTCACTTCTTGTTTATGCGTGAATATAGGTAGCATGTAAGTACGTACGTAAAGTAAAAAATACATGTTTGTACGTAAATATATATATATATATATACGTAAATATATATATATATATATATATATATATATATATATATATATATATATATATATATATATATATATATATACAAGTATATATATATATATATATATATATATATATATATATATATATATATATATATATATATATATATATATATATATATATATATATATATAATAAATATATATATATATATATATATATATATATATATATATATATATATATATATATATATATATATATACATACATGCATATAGATATATATATACTTACGTGCATGCACATATATACATAGACACACCACGTAAATCTAGTTAATATAAATAAATAAAATCTTCCTTGATAATAGCTAAAAGTACACACACACACATATATATATATATAAATATTTTTTGTTACAAAATATCCGTATGTAACAATTTATAACAAGTAATTATCGCTCTACTCAAGATATTGAGCCCTCTTTTGAATTAAGGCTGTGAATATTTAAATTTATATTCTTTTCGTTCGCATTAAACACACACACATATGTATATCTGTGTATGTATGTATATATATATATATATATATATATATATATATATATATATATATAACTTTCGAAAGTGTTTACGTCCAAAAAGTAAGGTCTTTTTATAATGCTTTTGGCGAAGAAGGAAATGACTTTTCCGGTTGTCAACCGTTTAAAAGTTGAAACTTTGTAAATTCCTTCAATTGCGTATAAAGATTTTTCCATCCGGAAATTTATTGTGAAAGAACTCGTGAAAACAAAAAGCAATCAAAGCAGAACATTACTGGTTCAGGACTTTCACAGTAATAGCATTGATGTATGTTGTCTCTAAGAACCAAAATAACTTGAAACCAAAGGACTTTATATCAATATCGGAGTTTGACAGCAGAATAACTTTGACAGTGACAGTAAATACTGTGCAAATGTTTTGTCATCAACACCAAATGGAAGAATAACGTCCGTAGGCATTTAACGAATAACCACATTTCCAGTAAAACTCGAAGAGATTGGAAGATCTGCATCATTTTATGAGTTAGCGAAGGACGGTGATGTTTGGAGAGGATGTATATAGTTTCTGAAGATGAGAAATCACACTGATTTGCAATGTGCCTTCAAGCCAAAACATCTCGAATAATGATTACATTTAAAAGATTAGAACGCTGACAATTGCGGTGAAAGAGCGTATTTTCTGTCACGCGGACAATTTTCTGACAGATGAAGAAGAGATTTGAAACAAGAGAAATGTAGTTCTAAATGAAGATGTTGAGAATACAATGGACCTCACATGTGAGCAACAATGAGGTTTTAAATAAAATGAAAGCAAAAAGCATAATTATATTTAACAATAGAGACAGTTGAAATGTTTAAGGCGCGTAATGAGGAAAGACGGCTTGGAAAATTTTATACTCACAGGATAGATTAAAGGCAAGAGGTGGGGTCAAAATATAAAAATACATTAGAAAAGATTACCGGCAATACATTTTCTTAGTAAAAATTTTTTTTTAAATTACCATCAATACATTTTTGAAAAAATAAATTGCCAAAGCTCACAAGAAAATAAAATTTCGACATTAAATGATCCATAAGATGTTGATGTGCTGTTAAACCAGACAAGGAGTTAAAGGGGACAGAGGTAATTCGCCCTTGCATGGAATACTGCTGACATATATGGTCTGGTGCACCTGCTGTCCGTTTTAGGGTCCTCGACAAAATCCAGAGACGAACATGCAATGTGGTTGGCCATGATCTGGCATCTAGTTTACAGTCGCTATCTCACAGACGTGCCGTCGCCCCCCTCTGTCTTTTCTAGAAATACTTTCAAGGTAACTGCTCCGACGAGTTACTTTTGCTAGTTCCCAAACTGCATGAATTTAAACGTGCTACTAGGCTAGCATCATGATCCCATACTTTCACTGTGGAAACTTTTAAATATAGGCGTCTCTTTTACTCCAATAGCTTCATGTCTCGCACTTCCCGTCTGTGGATCTTACTTGCTTCCCTGATAGCTATAATCTCCAACTATTCAAATGCAATGTCAATCGACATCTCCAGATGCCTTGATCCCTTCCGCCTTCTTTCCTTTCATCCTTTCCACTATCATGCCTCTTTACTTTTGTTCCCACTCTCTGTAACCCCTTGCGCGCTAGTGGCACTTCCGCCTTCCTTGGGTGAAATGCTTAAAAAAACATCCTACCAAGCGACCTTGAGGAAATGGATAGCGGAACAAAGTTTAGCGGATACAACAAAAAAGATAACATTTATTAAGAGCCTCAAACGATAGGAAATTACGGAGAGCCATGATCGCCAACCTCACGAATCGACAAGGCACATAGAAGAAGAAAGCGGCAGTTTTTAAAGAAAATAAATGATGATTATCTATCTTATTTACATTTTATTATTAAAATTTGGCCGGGTCTTTCATTACTGGGAATTTTTGCCGTTCATTTAGAGCAGTTTAAGTTCAAAGTCAGCCCACCCAAAAATCAATATTGGTAACAACATTTGGGTGCAACTGAAGCACATCCCCAAATAGAGGGGGGGGTAACAATTTGAATGGGTACTGGCCCTGAAAAGTGAACTGTATAATAATAAAAAATATTATTCAAATAATTTAAACTATTTTTATTACAGTTTTTATGAAAGATATATATCCAAGAACAGATAGTAAATAGTAAAAGTTGCTGAGAGTTATAATGAGAGGAAGTAGTGGAGAGCCATTGTCGCCAACAGTTTGGACTCAAAACTGGTAGTGAAGAATTATCTATCAAACAAAAAACAATTCATCGAATCATCGAAATCGGATGAAAACTGTGAAAACACATCCGATCACCCCCCCCCATACATACACACATTTTGGGAATTTTACATATAGATTTTTACTTATTAAAATATGAACTTTATTTATTAAGGACATTGTTTATTCTTTATGTTAAATGGTATTCATCGCTTGTCTATGAAAAATAGCGTCACTTGGCGAAATTATTTTTACTTACCACATTACTTACACAGTTTGCACGAACGCCGGGCTTTATTTATTGTTTAACAATCTTTTTTTAGGGCGATAACGTCATCATGAGTGCTGTTTCGACTTGAAGGCAAACTGCAAATCGGTAACTTTGTAAAGAAACTTTACTCTCAGTCCGCGCCAATCCATTCTGTCTAATACGTAAAAACATTGAAGAACTTGGAAGACCTGCAGCACTTTAGGGGGTTAGCAAAGAACGGCCGTCCTGGGTATGACGATAAACTACATCTGCGTCCTGGGTAAGACGATAAACTACATCTGCGTCCTGGGTATGACGATAAACTACATCTGCGTCCTGGGTAAGACGATAAACTATATCTGCGTCCTGGGTAAGACGATAAACTACATCTGCGTCCTGGGTAAGACGATAAACTACATCTGCGTCCTGGGTATGACGATAAACTACATCTGCGTCCTGGGTATGACGATAAACTACATCTGCGTCCTGGGTAAGACGATAAACTACGTCCAACATCAAGGCCTCTGATCAAGAGGTTTTGAGGAGCGTGGAACCACCTCTTAATTGCTGGTGTTCCCAGGTCCACCCTTACCAGGAGTGGTGGTAGCAGCTGTTAGGGTCCTAGCTATGGGCAAATATTTGAACCCTAAACTGGAGTCAAAATACTATGACAGTGTAAAAATAGGTTTTAATACCAGAAATACTTTGTAAAAATTATTAACAGCAACACATTTTTGAAAAAAATAAATTTACCAGCTATACGTTTATATAATAAATATATATATATATATATATATATATATATATATATATATACCAGCAATGAAAATCTTGTTAGCATTAAATAATCCATTGAGGTTGATATGCCGTAAAAAAAATCATAAGGCAAAGGACGGGAAGGTTTTGAGAGAACTAGTAAGATTTATTTAAAAAAGTTGCAGAAGATGAGAAATCCCACTGATTTGCAGTCAGCCCCCAAGTCGAATTAGCTGATAATGATTGCGTGTAATCGATTATTTGATATTGTTTAACATTAAACAATTATTTTCAACCGCTTCTGCAACAAGACAACATAATTGATCTGCTCCTCAGACTCAACTGGGAGGCTTACATCAAGTGCTTTGAGGAGGTAGTGCTGCCCTGAGTCAAGAGGGTGGCTGCTGGAAGACCCTATGTCTGGTAACAGGACTCTGCACCATGCCACACAAACAGGAGAACCCAGTCATGGCTGTCAGACAATTTCTGCGACTACATCATCCTTTATATCTGGTCACCTAACTCCCTAGACTTGCAACCCCTTTGATTATTATGTGTGGGGCGCAGTTGAGCAAGAGACCAGCAAAAGTTCTTGTAACAACAAAGATGAACTGAAGGCAAGGATTATGGCAGCACTCACCAACTTTAACAGGAGACAGTCCAGAAGAGTTGCAAGAGATTCCGAAGTCATCTGGAGGCCGTTGTTGAAGCCAATGGCGTTTTTATTGAATAAATTTACTCTTTAGTATTTCAAGATATTTTTGTGTAATTTTGGTAAAAAGAGATGTTATTTTCATTTTGCGTAATTGAGACAACACTTTATCCATCGCACCCTGTACATTATTTATTTTTATTATTTCAAACTTTCTCTTATTTACCATTTATTTTTACGCCTGGCAATGGTAGTTACGATCTTATTTCCGGCAGTGTTCGTAATAACCATTGTTTTCGTCTGACATTTCACATTACGACAATTGGTCAAACGGAACGAAAACAATTACGTAATTATCTAAACAGGTCAAAACAATCTGTTTAATTAGAATCTCTTAAAACTTATTATTAAACGAAACATTTAAACTAGTGAAAAATATTAATTTTGCTGAATTTATTATTATTATTGATACAAATGTTAGAAAATTATTCACATTTTTCTGACATGTTTAACTATATGTAGCTAAGTCTCGAGTAGAAAATTTAAGTGAACTTGCTGAAAAATGTTGTTTCTATCGTAATTTTAGTGAGAGAGAACTTGGTTCTCTTTGTTAGTAAGTCTAAAGTTGTCCGAATTTCTAAGACGAGATAATCACATCGACAGCTAATATATGCAAAGAAACTAATCAAATATTAATATGACAGCGAGTAATCTTGGGATTTCGGGCAGTTTCTTTACATATACTGCAGCAGATGTCTGCTGCTAATAGATGTTAAGAAATTTGATTATAAATGAATAGTGAACATACGTAATATAAGAAATTCAGACAGTTAAGATTATTATGTCTGGTGCCACTAGATGTAAAGGAACTTGTCAAAAATTAAAAAATAGTAGTCGTTTTGATATTTGCATATTCATAGCGAAATAAAAATAACCTTTAAATCTGCTATGCTTTTAAACGGCAGGCTCTGATCTCCTTGAGTCAGTGTGTCACTATTTTATCGAGTGAAAACCAGATATTGCAATTGTTCTTGTTTAAAATAATCAGGTCGATTAGCAGCGATGGGAAGTTTCTTTTGTCAGCTCGTTCAAATACGGATAACTGTCATCATTTTTCAGGGATATATAATTTTTTTTAAATCTCGTATCAATATAAAGTTGTTTCTCAACGTCAAAATTGTAATCAAGTCCTTGAATTTTTTACCGTTCTCTCGTGGAGATTAATCCAAAAATATTGTTTTTTTTTTATTATTAATATTCATATTTCATCCCTCTATCTTAGGAATATGAGCGGATACGAGTTAACTCTGGATTGAAAATGAAATACAAGTTCGCCCAGTCTCTCCTGCAATTTGCTTGGTTTGCAGCTGCTTTTGCTGTTTATGTGGTTTTTTCTTGCGTTATTTTAATCTGCTTGTTTGTTTGTATTAAAATATTGCAAGGAAATCAATCTGGAATGATGTCGAGATGAGAAAATGCAGAAAGCCCCGGAAGATGAGATTTAGTATGGAAATTAAATCTTGGCCTTTGAATGGTGAGCCGGATGCAGGGATGAATGCAGGAAACAAAAAAAAACACAAAATGACTGAGGAAGTGATAAAAACAACAACAAAAAATCAAAAACAAAATAAAAATAATATAAGGTCGATTTCCATTTAGGAATGAAAAAGAGTTAACATCGATATGATCATAAAATAATTTTCAAAATAAGACATAGGAGTCTTCAGTATAAAAATAAAGCTGAGTCCTTAGCGTTTCTCTTTTCTTTTCGTTGATTCGTGTAGAGTGTGTGTCTGCTATACACCAACCTACGTTCATATTAGCAAGCTGTTGAGAAAACTTATTAAACAATGTTAAATATTCTAATATATACGTTAAGGCGCGTGCGCGTGCATACGAATGCACAAGTGTGAATAAGTTTATTGCATTATTCTCTCGTGTTTCTAGGGAAAAAAGACATGCGTCTTTATATATCTTTATATATATATATATATATATATATATATATATATATATATATATTCTGTCTTTTGGAGTACTTAACTCAAAGATGTATGCTTCCACAAATATGAACACATTCGTGCAAAGATCTATTTCTGGCTTTGACAAATATTGATTGTTCGTTTTCTTCAGATTATTTTTTATTTATTTATCAGTGCTTAGTACGTGTTCGAAGATCTGGAGTACACGCTTATATGTATTTATCAAGGTGAGTGAATGTTCCCTCCTTTTCTCTCCTTCTCATTCGATTTTTGTCTACTTTCTTACTTTTTTCTTTTTCCTTTCTTTTTGTTCTTTCTTTCTGTTTATTCTCATTCTCTCTTTCTGCCTCCCCACCTTCTTTTCTCTTGTCTTTCCTTCACGTTCCTTTCTTGCTTGCTCTGTATTCTTTCTTTCTTTTTCTCTCCGTTAATCTGTCGGTTTTTATTTGTTTATTTATTCATATTTGCTTGTTGTTTTCTTTCATTTTCTTCCCTTGCTTTTTATCTTTCTTTTCTCCTTCTCTCTCTCCTTTTCTCGTAAAGCCTTTGCTTCTCCTATCTCTCTTACTCCCTTCATCTCTTTTACTTTCTTTATTTCCCTCTCCCTTTCTCTCCTTATTGCTTTCTCTTTCCTTTTTCTCCATTTCCGTTGTACTTTTTCTTTTTTTCTTTTCCCCGTTTTTACTTGTCTTTCGTTTATCTATCTTGCTTTGTTTCTTTCTCACTTTGTTTCTTTTTTTTTTTTTTTCTCATTCTAGACTTCTTTCTCTCTGTTTTCTATTTCTATCAATATCTTCCTTTCTCTTTATCCCTGTTTTCTATTTCAATCAGTATCATCCTTTCTTGTTCTTCTTTATTTGCTATTTCCTTTCTTTCTTTCATTATTTCTCTGTGTTCCTTTCCTTCATGCTTGCTTACTATTTCTTTCCTTTCTTTCCTTTCCTTTCTTTCCTACTTGCTTTCTTTCCTACTTGCTTTCTTTTGCCCCTTCTTTCTTTCTTTCTTTGCGTTCTTTCTCTTTTTCCCTTTTAGGTGTGTATTTACGGAGGCGTTCCCAGGTGTTTATACGTATGTGTGTGTGTACGTGTGAATCAATGCCTACAATATTTCCTCTTGTGGCAACTACAAACGTTCAAACAAGCAGACATGCTAATGTACATATGTGCTTGCTGTTGCGTTGCTACAACAGAATTTTCTCTGGGATTACGAAATGATTGCAATATATAGGATATAATCCCGGTTGGATGCTGGCAGAGACTCGCAAGGAACTCACATTTGCCTTAAGTGTGTAAAAACTGTATACAGATGATCATATCTACTGCGATGCCAGGCAATTTCTTATAGTAATAAATGAGCCACAAAACACTTCACCTGTGTGCACTTGTCAAGTTCTTTACCTTTTGCCCATTAGCCACACGTATAATTACACTTAATTTATATATGCGTGTGTCTTTAAGTCTGCAATCTTTGCGTCGGTATGTAAGTGTCAATGTGTATCCGTCTGTATATTCAAATCTTGTCTGAAGAGTGTATATGTCTTTATTGTTATTAGGCGCACGCACGTTTCTATGACAAGTGGCAGAGTTGTACGTGTTGTGAGATTCTGAGCATGCGCAGATTACTTATAGTGTGTTGAGATTGTATAGCATATTTTCCAGTCGAACCGATATTTTTTTAGGAACAGAACGTCTCTAGACGCTGCTGTACTCGAAGGTCGCGGGCATTGAGATTTTTTTTTTTAGTTCGTACGGCTGACCAGCAATTCATTCAACTGGAAATAACATTTGTTTAAAAATAGCCATATAGATGTAATATGCACTTAAAATAGCGGCTCGGTGAATTCAGAGTGACAAGACAGCGAGTTTGTCTGTAAAAGAAACTCCGAATAAGTGAACGTGCAGCCAAAAATGTTTTTGTTATTAACGATCGCCATTGCTGTTGACAGAGTGGCCGGCAAATCTCTTCCAGAGCCCGATGTCGGAAACGGTTTGTGCAGTAGATGATGAAAAGAAAAAGTTATTTGTTGCAACGAGACTTCATTTTTCACAAATCCCACTTCGTCCACTATTTGCCATTTCTTCATTCTGTGCTCTAGTAGCATGAAAATACACAAAATTAAAATAAAAAAAAAACTTCATCTGCAAATGCTATCGGCAAAATACAGTCGATTAGAAAAAACTTTGATTATGATGGGTTAGGCATATCGATGTTTGATTTTAGAAGGAAAGAAATTATACGAGCCATAAAGAAAACTAAATACATTTTTGGTTACATTTTCTAAAACTAAAATCAACCGTAATATCGAATGTATATCAACAACTGCATTCTCAGATCAATGGTTTAAAACGGCTTTAGCAGAAAACATCAAGGAACTCACACAAACTTTTCACAGTTTGTTTTAAGTGTGTACAACTGTAAATGCCCATATCTATAGCGATGCTCATATCTATATTAATCTATGCGAGGCAATCTTGGCGAAGACCATCATTCTTCGAATATTGTGGACTGGCGCTACAGAATCACAAATAAAGAACTGTAACAAATAAAAGAAACCACATCACTTGAGGACCTTCAACAGTACTAATAACTAAAATGTATATTACATGTAACTCAAATAGAAAATAATTATATAATTAATATGTTGACGTTTGCTCTGAATACTTTTAATAAATCTATTGCAAGTTTTGATACCTGATCAACGTCCAGAGGTTTGTTTCAGATACTTATTTCTTCAATACTTCCTATAAATATTTGGCCTGAGATTAAAGCGTAGTATCTGTTCTCCTCTTAAACTATGGAGAAGGTACATTGTTCCGGGGATTCCAACTCTACAGCAGTACCATCTTCATTTCTTTAAAGAGTGAATACAAACGCAAAGTTTGCATTTTTCGACTGCCGGCAATATCACGATCATTTAGCGAAGAAATGGTAGAAATATTCCTGTATGTCTTCGGCTAGATTAATTTTCAGAACTTCCCCACTCTAAGTTGTAAAAGACTGACAGTTAGTCTCATCAAACTACAGTTGAACTGGCTAGATGCAACCGTAAGTTCTATTCTAACAGTGTCTTCTTTCACACTTCTTGACTGTGAAACTCTCGTCTAGCTTTTTTACTTTCCAGTCAACTTTGATCTTCAAAAATTAAAATGCAATGTCAATCGTTATCTTCTGTTATCTTAATTCTTGTTTTTTTATTGTCCTTTCTTCTTAATCGTGTTTCTTTACTTTATTGCCTTGATTGGGGTAAAATGATTAATATATACTAAAATGCTATATCCGAACGTCCACTGGGATAGCAATCAATAACCTTATAAAATACTATGATACAGGAAATTTTCCTTAGAAGCAAATATTTTATTTGCTTCTAACGAAAATTGCTAAACTGCTATTTAATATCAATCCTCCTATAAGGCAGTGAATGCTGAACAATCTTTTTAGAAATGAAAAGGAAAGTTGAAGCAAAATGCGATGTTATTCTACAGAAGGATGCTGAGAAACAAATGGACCAGGGGGCGTAAGCAACGAAGATGTCTCAAGGAAATTAGAAACAAAACGGACGCTTATATTCATAATCAAAAAGAGTTGAAATTTCTAAAATTTTCCACATAAAGAGGAAAGAGAGATGAGAGACGTTGACACTCACAGGACATATTCAATCTATAAAAAAAAATGGCAGGAGGAGGCAGCAGTACACCATCTGGTCAGCTTCTGGGAATAGAATAGATGGGAATGGAGGGATGGCAAAAGATCAATGTTACTAAGAGCTACAAGGAATCGGAAGTTGTGGAGAATTATGTTCGCACACGTCCTTATGAGATCACAACACGTAGAAGAAGAATGACTGTTGTTTTTATATACACATTCTATGAGTATTACATCCTAATTTAACATACTGTATTCTCAATCTTTTCTCTTTCTCTATGTTACATCCAGTATCGTTAATAAAATGTTGTACGGATTCACTTTATTCAATCAAGAAGGCGAATTCTGTTCTCTTCTCATGGTGTCACATCTGGCATCCTTTCTATGTTGTCTATACTTCCTGGAAACTAGTCCAGGTGTAATTAAAATCAAAGCGGGAGAATAGTATAGTATGTATTTGGTTTGGTTTGTTTAACAGCATATCAACACTTTATGGGTCACTTAATACCGGAATTTAATTTCCTTAGGAGTTTTGGCAATTTCTTTTTACTGTTAAAATCTATTGCTGAAAATATTGCTTCTTTTTTTTTTTTTTTTTACTCTCTATTGCTGGAAATTTTTTACGATAAAAATGTATTTTTATGCTTTCATAGTGTTTTGAACCCAGTTTGGAGGTTCACTATTTTCCCATAGCTGGAACCCTAACAGGTGTTGCCACCCCAGAACAGGGTGGACATGGAATCATTAGCAATTAAAAGATGGTTCCAAAACCTCCCGATTAGAAACCTTGCTGCCGGATATAGTTTATCGTCCTACCCAGGACATATAGTATCTAAAAAACAGTGGGTTGGTAAAAAAAAAAAACCTTAAAATTACCCGTGAGTAATTGAGCCCCTCTCCACAAAAAAATAAAAATAATAAAGATGAGGACATAAATCCAAAATATCATTGTATTATAATTTACATTTTTGTTAATGCCACGATCGTAGACGAACATGACTCTCCACACGTCCTTTTTCCATATTACCTATGAATTTAAAAAAATCGAATTAAAAAGCCAATTTAAAAAAAAATGGAATTGTAAGTTTAAAAATTAGAATATGTAAAAATAGGTCTATGATCTTCCAAAACAATTTATGAACCGTCTTCAACAGTTAACCCTTATTCCTCTCAATGAATAAAATGTCTGTTATCCTTTTCTATACGTTTCTATCACAATTATCAGTCTTTCCTTTAAGGCCATGTGTTTCTAATTGTTAAGGGGTCCACCCCTTTTTATACAAGTGGACTCGCCCAGTGTGTACTTGTACTGCTGCCAGTGAATAACCGGGAGTGATACAGTGAAAGAGTGAGAGTGTGAGGTAACCGCTTTGTAGGAGTCACAGTTGCGAGCACGTAGACTCAGAAGGAAGTCATACTTCGATACTGAATTTCCCAGACTATATATATATATATATATATATATATATATATATATATATATATAGATACACCTAGTGAGCCAGACAAACCTACCTAGGTTTCACCTAAACGGATCGTCAGGGAAAGTTTAGGTGAAACCTAGGTAGGTTTGTCTGGCTCACTAGGTGTATCTAGGTCTGCTCTACGGTTGTATTGAGCTCTTTTGTTTAGTTAGTTGTTACTCGTATCGGGTTTTTTCTTTGGGCTTCAAACCTGCATCTGTGCGATTTTTTTGTCGGCAGAAGTTCATGTTTGTAGCTCTTTCTTTTTTAAAACCTTTTTTCCCTCGAGATTGATTTGATTAGCAAATCAAAAATTCGAGGGTTTTTCCAAACGAGTCTAGTTATCTATATATATATATATATATATATATATATATATATATATATATATATATATATTATTATTATTATTATTATTATTATTATTATTGCTACTAACCGCATTTCTGGATCTACTAACTGTATCACCAATTGTATTATTACGTCAATACATTTATTTGCTATATTTCATTACTGCGTTTGTCATTCATTTTGAGACCGGATTTCATCCCGGAATCCACAAATCTAATACACACAAATATGAGTAAAACCAGAAACTCCTTCTAGGTTAGTTGACAGAGGTCTCAGAAAACTACGATGAATGCTGAGCAATCGCCTCAAAGATGAAGGGAAGATTTGAAGCAATAGAAATATGGTTCTATCGAAGAATTCTGAGAATAAGTTGGACTGAACATGAGAGCAACGACTAAGCTTTAGAGAAAATGGAAACAAAAAGTAAACTTATACTTACCACCAGGAAGAGAATTGAAATATCATAATGAGGAAAGGGGGTTTCGAAAACTTGACACTCACAGGACAGATAGAAGGTAAGACGAACAGAGGAAAGCAAGGCATAATCTACCTAGTGAGCGTGTGCAAAAGACATTTATTAAGCGCTACAAAGGACAGAAAATTGTGGAGAGACAAGATCGCCAACGTCCTAAAAGGACATGGCATATAGACGAGAAGACCTGACAAAACATGAAAATTCGAGTGTTAAAAAAAGCACACTAATACAGAAGGGTTAAGTATCTTCTTATAACACCCGCAAAATCTAGAATTCTAGAGAAAGCAAATGATAAGAATTATTGCTCGTAAAACTTTCATCCACATTACCAACGTTAACCAAAAAATGGCTACTATACTTAGCTTAATATTTTACCATATGCAAGGTTTGATCAAAGAAAACGTCGGAATTCTTTGTCGTTTTCTTTCTCTCATGCGCTGAGCAGGAATTACAAATGCCATCAGCACGGATTCTGATTTATTGCAGACGCTTTGGCACCATCGAAAATTTGTTTTGTTTTTCTTTTTTCTTTTATTCCAATTTCTATTCACAGTAGAAAGATCAATAGATATTTTTTTATTCCCGAAAAGGTTAGAATCTGAAGAACATATGCTCTCAAATAAATCTACTTCATGTGTCATGTCCCTTCAGGGCGTGGACGATTATGACTCTCCACACATAATATTCTTTGTAGCTTTAAGCAATGTTTGTCCTCTGACGATTCCTTACAGTTCCTGTTCAGACATCTATTTGCTATTTGCACAAGCTCGTTAAGTTGATCATGACTCTCCACAACTTCCTATCATTGCTATTTCATTCTGTCCCCTTGCCGTGAATAGATACTGTCAGTTCCAAATTCCTCAAACCCTCTTTCCTCATTTGTCATTTCAGGAATTTAAATTGTCACATTTTGATTCTAAGTAAAAATGTGCTTTTTTCCAATTTTCTTGAAAACTTCCTGAAACAGCGAAGTTACGTCGAACCTGGCCAATACTCAGATGGATGACCGCTTGGGAATACCAGGTGCTCTAAGCAAGGGTGTGTGGTTGGTGTAATGGATAACGACTCGGAATAGTTAATTGGGGAGCCGAGTTCCAATTCCAGTAGATATTTTTTTTATATTCACTTACGCGCAAATACTCTT
The DNA here is from genome assembly GCA_903632075.3 of Acanthosepion pharaonis. Taxonomy (NCBI): domain Eukaryota; kingdom Metazoa; phylum Mollusca; class Cephalopoda; order Sepiida; family Sepiidae; genus Acanthosepion; species Acanthosepion pharaonis. Next base: position 699,268 of record CAHIKZ030000777.1, on the reverse strand, counting down.
GGGAAAAGTATGAATCCAACTCTCCCGCAGCCATGGGTTAACTAGTAAGACTTGTATCACTAAATCATTATCTCTCCACCCTCAAAAAATCATTTCAATCTAAAAGTAACCTGCAAAGGGTTCATAAGCCATACAAAAAATCCAATCGAAAAAATTCAAAATTCCTCGTTGTTCATATGTTCCTTGAATAATATTCTCAGCATCCTTCTGTAGAACCCCATCTCTCTTGCCTTGCGTTTCGTTATTATCTGTGAGGAAATTGTCGGACATTCACTACCATATAGAAGTATTAATATTGTACAACAGATGAGCACTCTTACCTTTGTTTCTAACAAGATTTTCCTGTTTCTAAATACTTAGTTGAGCTTTTTGAGGGCATCTTTCTCTATTATAATGCACCTTCGAATGTCTGTTATAACACTTCCCAAATAATAAAATTTCTGTACTTTCTTTAATTGGACATCTTGCATCTTGGGATGCCCCTCATGCTTCTGACCATATAGTCTTTCTTCTTAGAACTGATAGTCGCGCTTTCCTTTAAAACTTTGTTTAGGAGTCCCTACAGTTTCCTATTTGTGTCTGCTATTAACTCTGTGTCATCTGCGTATCGTATGTTGCTAAGACTGTCCCACCCAATAAAAATACGAGTGTCACTTATAGTCCTTTTAGGATTACCTTATAGGGCAAATAATTTTGCTTGATTTTCTTTAGCGGAATATCAACATCTATGGGTTATTTAATGCTGAAAGGTAACTATTTTGAATAATTTTATGACTTCAACTAAATATATTTTGAACGCAACTGTATGCCTTCAACTACAGATCAAATGTATTGTTGATCATTTTGCTATAAAATGTATTGTTGGTAATTCTAGTATAAAATGTATTGCCGGCCATTTTGCTTCAAAAATGTAGTTTACCATTTTAGTTTACTTGTATTGTTGGTCACCTCACTACAGACACGCTCTGCTAGTAATCTTACTATAAATATGTATCGTTGATAATTTTTATATGGTGTAATGGAATAACCTGCCACCCCATAAGTGGCGGCACTATAGTTAGTAACCACCTATAAGTATCCGTTAGGACAGCGGACAGGAGAGTAGAGCTGGGATCTGCGAGAACTAGCGGCCTTCCAATAGCAGCACGCATAGAACTGTACTGACTTGCGACGACCGTGTGCATAACTATTCCTTACTTGTTGTACTAGTTTCTACAATAAACCTCTTACTATTTATCCACCGAGTTTGTCCATTCGATATTCCTATTAGCACGGAATATCTATAAAAGGCAGTGTGTGTGTGTGTGTGTGTGTGTGTGTGTGTGTAACGAATGCACAGCCGCAATTTTCGACGGATTTGCACCAAAATTTACATGCACATGCTCCAAGTTAGCGGAAAGGCCAAGACCGACTTTTCATTTCCCAACTCCCATCGATAGTGGAAATAATCGATTTTTTTCATGCTTCTACGGCACTTTTCATGTAGTTTGCGGCCATTTTCTACTGGCCAGAGTGAGAGCCTATAGCTGGCTGCCACGAATAGGCAGGAAGATTCTATTGGCCAGCGTGAGAGCCAACAGCTGACTGACACGAATGTTAACTAGCATGCTAGCACGCAAAAAAATCGATAGCTGCATTCGTCACAAGTGGGGAAAAATTTAAATCTGCCTGGCACTTTACTCCAATTGGCTCATTCGCTTGCTTATACTCAACGTTGATTCTGATTCCGCAGAACTCGGTTGGGTGTGAAAAAGTATTTGTTGTTAACATTCTTTTTTTCATTCGGTTTTTCCAGTTACGAGTCCATTTTTAAAGCTGATCGTTTTGTGTTCATTTTGTTTAATTCTTTTTTTGTAATAGATTTAATGTTTAGTATAGAGCTTGGAAAAAATTCGCAGTGTGAGATAGGCATGAAGTAAGGCATGTAGCAACATCAGTACGGCAAAGGGCACTCCTTTAAAGGCGAGGAAGGGCAAAAATATTTTACGTCGAGTGATAGCGATTGCTGTATGAGTCGTGTGATTTTTTAAGCTCGGGCAACACCGGGCCATGCTGCTAGTACTATTATAAAAATTTATTGTTATTTTTAGTATAAATATGTATTTTATCTTTTCATTTTTGCATGCCTTGTGGGAGTAATGGATAGCGGCTCGGATTCGGCAATCGGAGAGCCGAGTTCGAATTCCAGTCGTATCAGTTACATTCACTTACGTGTTAATACCTTTGGGAAAGGTATGAATCCTCTTCTTATCCCCCCCCCAGCTACGGGTAAATAGCAGGACAGACCGGGTTCTATAACCTTGAATAGCAACTAGTCTACCGCAGAAAGAAATGGCAACCTACTGCAGGAAAAAATCTGCCTCGTCAGTCATGTATTGTATGCCTTCAACTACAGATAAAATGTATTGTTGGTAATTCTACTGTAAAATGTATTGGTAGTCATTTTCCTATAAACATGCATTGTTGGTAAAAAATGTATTTTTATTAGTTTCATGGTATTTTGTTTTTGTTTGAGTTATTCATTATTTGCCCATAACTGGTACTCTACCAGGTGATGCCACTCTGGATCAGGGTGGATCATTCAGAGGTGGTTCCACGCTCCTGAAAACCTCTAATCTCCCGATCAAATGCCTTGCTGCCGGATGTAGTTTATCATCATACCCAGGACTAATAGGTTGAATAAATCCCTTGAGAAGACGCTTCCTTGTCTCACAACCCCTTACTATTTTTTGTGTATTTGCTGAATTCATTTTCTATTCGTCGGCAGGCTGTTTGTTCCTAATAAATGTTCTGGATTATTTTAATATCTTTCCTAAATAAAGTTTTCCTGTCAGTTCAAATAGATTTTCTTGTTATACCTTATCGAATGAAAACTCTAAAAGAAAATAAATATTTAAATTATAAATAACAAATGGAGTCGGAAGGGTACATTAGTACAAGTCAGAAAACTCCTATTTTTCTTATATAAATTTAGCTTCAAATCTATGTTCTTCATGTATAATAAAAGTTTCTCCTTAAATTTATATTAAAATGGCTGTCAAATTTTGAAGTGCTACGTTCGAGAGTTAATGTTATTCGTCTGTAGTGGCGGGAAAATAGTGAAAAGGAAAAATGAAGAGCAGAAAGATATGACGACAAATTAGGAAAGAAGGAGATTGGTACAAAATGGCGGAAAGACTGAAAGGATAAAAGAAAGATAAAATCTATAGAAAGAGAACAATAGAAAAATGAAGAGAGGAGGATTGAGTGGATGAATGCATTAGAAAAACGAAAGAAAGAATGATAGGAGGAAGGAAAATGAATGAAGAATGAGAGAGAAAGAAGGAAACAAAGAATGAAGGGAGAAGTGAGGATTAATAAATCTTAGAAAGAAAGAAAGAAACAACGAAGAGAGGAGGGTGAATAAATGTTAGAAAGATGGAAACAACAAGATGGTAAAGAAAGAAAGAAAGGAGGAAAAGGAGAGTGAGAAAAAAAGAGGAAAAGGAGGGAGAAAGAAGAGGAGAGAGAAAGAAAAAGAGGAAAAGGAGAGAGAGAGGAAGAAGAGGAGAGAAAGGAAAAGAGGAAAAGAAGAGAAAAAGAAGAGGCGAGAAAAAGAGAAGAGGAGAGAGGGAAAGAAAAAGAGGAAAAGGAGAGAGGGAAAGAAAAAGAAGAAAAGGAGAGCGAGAGAGGAAGAGTAAAAGAAGAAAAGAAAGAGTAAAGCGGTAAAGAAAATAAGAGGGAGAAAAAGTAATAGATAATAAAGGAAGAATTAATTAATACTGAAAGGAAGAAAATCTCGCAAAATAAACTGAAAAAAAAGACAAAATTTTGCATGAGGCTCCTCTACCTGATTTGAAAATCAGCATTCGAAACAAAAAACTTTTACTGATAGAAATACGCAACTCGGCTACAATTGCGATTTAATCGCAAGATTCAAATTTACAACATTCTTTTTTTAATTATAAAGCTTCTAAATTCAGTATCTCTATTAGACTTGGGTCATTGCGACATAAAGCAAATTGTAGAAGAATGAAGTAGGAAGACTGTGTTACGCCAACTCTTCTGAATGATGAGTGTCTGCCTACTTTTAAAATCAGTATTCCAAATCCTGGCTTTTTGTGCAAGTAACATAATTAGGGAGGTAAAGAACGATGAAAGTTAACAAGGAGATAAACAAAAACAATGAAAGCGAATTGCCATAGGACCTACAACGATAACCAACAAGAAAGAAAGGAAACAATTGAAAATTAGTGGAAAATTCGTCCATCGAAAAATAGCAATTAGGAACGGACAAACGGTTTCACGTAGGAAAATGATAGCCATGAAACCAACGGAGACAGCAAGATGGCGCTAGACATTGTGCAACCGCCTTATTCTGGACTATTCCAGAAATAATCATAAACAAAACATACGGGACTTTTCTTCCTTTTGTTATCTTTTTTCTTTTGTAATTTTTCTATCATATGAAAAGTCTTTTCATTATTGTCAAAGTGTGTTTCTCTTGTAATCAATGAATATTTATTAGATTGATATAAAAGTTCCCAGTACTATTCTTGAAGAATGCTAGAGAAATCTTAGAAGTGCCTTTCAAGTTTATAAAACTCCTTCAAGCATGTTCAGTCATGTGAAGTACGTCGTTTACAAATCTTTGACGTTTCCTTCGAGATAATTCTAATCTTTATTATTTACACTATTTATATTCGAACTATTGTCCTCATCTTTGTTGTTGTTATTACAACGTTTCGGTCACTGTGTTCTTCCGGACTTACTCAGGTGTATATCGATTTGGGTAACCTACGGGGAATTTTGAAATGAACCCTTTATTTAATCTACGGAGATTAACTGTTCTCGTTCCATTGCTAATGCCTATGAATATCGTATAGTTCTTATTTTTATTTAGCCCGTTTCCAAGTACACACTACCGGATCCAGGGATTGAACTCACAACCAGTATGTAACCAAATTCACAAATCAACGCTTCTGCACACTAGGCCATTGCATGGATGCGTAACCGAGTGGTTAGAACGTTTGCTTTCTATGAGACCCGCCTTTGAATATGACATCTTGATCGCCTGAGGTGATGATCCCTGCGTGTGTATCCTTTGGTACATGTCTGAAACCACACCCAGGTCGTGTGAATGAAATTAGGTAGATAGAACAATTCCGTCGATGGTTGTGCTAGCGCGAAGTCACTAGTCATCGTGACCGAGCGTACTGTATTTGTTCAAACGGTTGATACACTGGAGGTGGCTATCTCCCTGAAACTATAAGCTTTTGTTTTCAATATACTTGCAGTATAAACTGCAGGTTGTGTTTGTGGGTGTTGAACAACATAAATGTGTCTGATTAGGCGTCTGCAACAGGGATTGACTAGTCGTCATACCAAGCGGCCAGCCAATATGTACAATCAGTCAACTGTCGTAAGTCGTTTACAAACCTTGGACATGTCTCTCTAACATCGGACTATATTCCTGAGATGAGGTATTGCAACTATTTAGACTATTACATTGTTCGGACTCTTATCATCTTTATTGTCATATTCACGACATTTCGGCCGCTGTGCACTCTGGCCTTCTTCCTGTGATTGGTATTTCGAACTGAACCCTCTCTTCTTCTTCTTCTTCCACGTGCTATGCCTTTTCTGCATAATTCAGTTTCAGTTATTTACATGACCCAATGGACAAAATCTTTGGTTGAAGTAATCTAGTGACTTGACCCAAAGCGTTGTGAGTTCAATACCTGACCACAGCAGAGGTGAGCAAAAACTAAGGGAGTTGAGTTACTAAAGGGAAATAACTGAAACTGAGATATCCAGAAAAGGCATGGCACGTGGAACTAGAAAAATCTATCCCCGGTGGACGAAATAGAGAGTCCGGTTCGAAATTCCAACGTATGTCACCTGAGGGAGGTCAGATCGTACAACGGCCGAAACGTCGTGAATATGACAATAAAGATGAGGACAAGAGAAAAAAAAAAAAAAAGAAGGAAGGAAAAATGGAAACGGAAGGAAAAATGGAAAAGGAAGGAAGGAAGGAAGGAAAAATGGAAACGGAAGGAAAAATGGAAAAGGAAGGAAGGAAGGAAGGAAAAATGGAAAAGGAAAGAAAAATGGAAAAGGAAGGAAGGAAGGAAGGAAGGAAAAATGGAAAAGGAAGGAAGGAAGGAAGGAAGGAAGAAAAATGGAAAAGGAAGGAAAAAATGGAAAAGGAAGGAAGGAAAAAATGGAAAAGAAAGGAAGGAAGGAAGGAAAAATGGAAAAGAAAGGAAGGAAGGAAGGAAAAATGGAAAAGAAAGGAAGGAAGGAAGGAAAATGGAAAGGAAGGAAGGAAGGAAAAAAATGGAAAAGGAAGGAAGGAAGGAAGGAAAAATGGAAAAGAAAAAGGAAGGAAGGAAGGAAAAATGGAAAAGAAAGGAAGGAAGGAAGGAAAAATGGAAAAGAAAGGAAGGAAGGAAGGAAAAATGGAAAAGAAAGGAAGGAAGGAAGGAAAAATGGAAAAGAAAGGAAGGAAGGAAGGAAAAATGGAAAAGAAAGGAAGGAAGGAAGGAAAAATGGAAAAGAAAGGAAGGAAGGAAGGAAAAATGGAAAAGAAAGGAAGGAAGGAAGGAAAAATGGAAAAATGGAAAAGAAAGGAAGGAAGGAAAAATGGAAAAGAAAGGAAGGAAGGAAAAATGGAAAAGGAAGGAGGAAGGAAGGAAAAATGGAAAAGGAAGGAAGGAAGGAAGGAAAAATGGAAAAGAAAGGAAGGAAGGAAGGAAAAATGGAAAAGAAAGGAGGAAAGAAGGAAGGAAAAATGGAAATGGAAGAAAGTAAAATGGAAATATCTCTCTAAGTTAACACTACATTTTATTGAATGTTTAATCACTGAACTGAAGTGTAACCCGGATATAAGAGACTTCTTCTCCGGTCCCGACAACTCTCTTATATCCGGGTACCATGTTTGCAAGACTTAGATAAATATCTTTGAAGGTATATGACCTGAAATGAAACTCAGTCAGCAACGAAACGAGGTCAGTGGCGTCTTGTCTTATTTACCGAACTTGGTCTGGTACAAACCTAAGAGTATCGAGCACGCATCAAGAAATGAACTCACAGCTCTTTCAAATTGGCCGACGAGACACACTTGTCATTGTCAACCACTGAGCGATGGAAACGTTCGCCCAAGTTGGTCTGAGGCAATTAATCTTCATGCTTATTGAAAGCAAAGTTTTCACCTTAGCGACATCGGACGTCAGAGACGAGTGAACACACACTGACTGAAACGTTCAGAAAAAGTGAGTGAGGAAGGAGACTGTATCTACACGATTGTTATGGAACGGGGAAAAAATGGAGGCCAGTAAAGTGAGCTAAAAAGATAAATGAAGCTGGGCCGAGACTTTTTGTTTTCTCTGTTAAGATCATTTTTTTTTCTTTATCAGCCAGTCTGCATGAATCATTGAAAACTAAACAGACGATGGTTGGTGTAAATTGGTGTGACGCGTTATCGGAAATAAGCCATAAGAGAATGCTACAGTTTTGACGAAGAGAGAAGCCCCATTTAATTTGTCGTAATAATATAAGCAATAAATGAAATGTTATTTATATTATTACTATAAATTAAATATATTTGTCACATATAAATAATGGGATATGGGAATTTTGTAACGTTTATCGTTGATGGAAAATGAAATCAATAAAACGAGCTCAAATCTCGGCTTAGTCTATTGCGTTCAATTTCGGACAAATTCCCCTAGAAAAAGCACGTATCTCTTTCTTTTTCTCTCTCTCTTCTCGACCCTACCCTACGCCGGCTATTTGGTGGAAAACAGTTTTATAATCAAAATAGTGAGTTATAAAACCGTGGAGAAGGTATAAAGATCTTGTTCTGCCGATTAACAGCAACATGAAACCAAAACTCTCGTCCGAAGAATTGTTATGGTTTGGTTTGGTTTGGTTTACGGCATATCAACATCAATGGTTTATTTAATGCCGACAAGATTTTTATTGCTACTAATATTTTTTTTTAAAAAAATGTATTGCTGATAATATTTTTTTTGCTTAAAAAGTGTATTGCGGGTAATGTTTTTTTATAAAAATGTATTGCTGATATTAAAACCTATTTTTATACTTTCATAGTGTTTAGACGCCAATTCGCGGGTTAACTATTTGCCCATAGCTGGGAAAAACAGGTGCTCCCACACCGGATCAGGGAACACCAGCAATTAAAAGGTTGTTCCACGCTCCTTGCTGTTGGATGTAGTTTATCGTCTTACCCAGGACGAAAATTGTTATGTAACTCCGGACTTTTTTAGTTCTATCTATCTATCTATCTATATATATATATATATATATATATATATATATATATATATATATATATATATGTGTGTGTGTGTGTAAATATATAGAAAAATAGGAAAGAACACATTAGGTAAATAATCCGGAGTTCTTTAGTATTCTTATTTTTTTATAATTATTTTTTACTTTTTAAAAAATAATTATATGTATATATATATATATATATAGACAACCGTGAAATCATCTTCTCGCGAAGGTGCAAGAGACTTTGGGAGACTGCACAATCATCCCTTTGTTTAATATAACCACGTACATTAAATTTCCCACGCTTGCAAAACCGTTGTGAGATCACGTTCTTCTTCATTCCGAGGCCCGTAACAACCCTGGTTCAACCCTGGCTTTCATAATAGTCTGATGTAAAAATCGAGTACAATGTCTGTTCTAGTATCATATTACAAAGCCAACAGGAGACCACTCCATTCTCTTTCCCAAGAACGCGTGGCAGTTCACAGAAAATAAAGGAATCTATAGTAAGCCATGATCCCCAACCTCATGGCATGTTGAAAAATATAGAAGGAAATACTGATGATTAAAAAGAATGTTCTAATCAACGTTACCCGTCTTGGGTATGACGATAAACTACATCCGGCAGCAAGGCTTCTGATCGTGAGGTTTTGAGAAGCATAAACAACCTCTTAATCGCTGTTGTTCTCGGGTTCACCTTGACTCTGGGTGATATCCCCTGTTAGGGTCACAGCTATGGGCAAATTGTTAACCCCCAAATTGGTGTCAAAAACTATGAAATTTATAGTAAAAAAATACCAGCAATTCATTTTCATAGTAAGAAATTTGTAAATTTTTTTTTAAATTACCAGCTATACATTTTTGTAAAAAAAAAAAAAAAAATTTTAAATTACCAGCAATATATTTGTAAAAAAAAATAAATACCAGTGATACATTTTGAAAAAAATAACGACAATATGTTTTTAAAATATACCAGCAATACATTTAAAAAAAAAAAAAAAAAAACTACGAGCAGTACATTTTTGGAAAAAAATTTAAAAAATATTACCAGCAATGCATTTTTGCCGAAAAATAAAAACTAAATACATTACCAGCAATACATTTTTGTTAAAAAATATATCAGCAATATATTTCTGTAAAAGAAATTACTAATGTTTCCAAGAAAATTAATTTTCAGTATTAAATGACCCATAAGAAGTTGATATGCTGTAAAACAAACCAAACCAAGTGAAACTAATCAATGTTACAAAGAAAATATATCGTTTGTTTGGACCTTTACTTTGCATCATTTATTTCTGTTTTGAATTTTCCTTCCATATTCTTATCGTCTGTTTATTCCAGCTAGAAAATAAAAAGTCTCCCTTTTTTCTGTTTCTTTGCTCTTGGGTACCAATTTGTTATTTGTAAGGACCAACTGTCATCAAACATTCAAGTTACATGACCGGTCATTGTTAGGTTTTGTAGTCAAGAAAGTTAAAAGATAATATTTATATAATACTAACAATGACACCCAGCGTTGCTAGGACTAAATACTTTTTTCTTTCGCGCTACACGCTATACATATCTACCTGACGCCATCCTCTTTCTTCCATATTTTAGAACCATTTTACATAAAGTTCGTATTTTCGTGACTTCAGATGAAAACTTGAAAATTCTTGATTTTCGAAAATTCTAATTTATATGAAAAAGAAAAGGCGTCACTTTAAATTGATGCCAGTGGGATAAGAGCAATTGAAAATGGCAAGTTGAAATGATTTTAAAAAGGATAAAAATGAGGCCGTGTCTCCAAATTAGAAATGCGGCCAGATTATAAAATAATACGATAGACGATTGTAATGTATTGATTCAAATATACATCAGTTTTGTTTAACTAAGAAGGACTGCTAGGCCTCGCCTGTACGTTATATAAATAAAATGTCGGTAGGAATGAAAAAAAAAAGAATCAAACACACTCAACACTGACTACATTTTTCAGTTATGGTTGATTTTCTAAACAATTTCCATACTACAAGCACTCAATTAACCTCCCTTACATTTCTTTCACTAGTTTTATAAACTGTACCCTCCATGATACGGTGGATTAATGGTTAGCGGCACGGATTAAGGATTACTGCGGGAAAAAAAATCTGCCTATTCAGTCATGTATCGAAAGATACATGATCGCCTAAACGTGTATCACACATGGCACATAACTGACTGAAATCTATGTACAAATATCTAAAAATTGTCTGTGAAATTAACTAAAAAATACTAATAACTTTTAATCCGACCAATAGATAAACACGGTGGAGTAATGGATTGAGGAATCGGAGAGCCGAGTTCAAATTCCAGTTGAATCCATTACATTCACTTACGTGCTAATACCCTTGGGGAAGGTATTAATCCTCTTCTTCTCCCTCTAGTTTTGGGTAAATAGCAGGACAGATCGGGTTTTTGGGTGGCAACTGGTCTACCGCAGAAAGAAATGGCAACCTACTGCGGGAAAAAATATCTGCCTCGTCAGTCATGTATCGAAAGATCGTGTATCACGCATGGCACATAACTGACTGACTGTCCTTTGGATTAAAACTCTGTGATGCGTCAGAAATAAAGCGAAAACTGGCGATCGAAATGAAAAAGATATTGGGTTTCTTGAACAGGGTTTGGCCAGAATTAGGAATGGACAATTTTGAACAGATATAATAACAAATTTAATTAGTTTTTTTTTCTATAGATAGAGGAAATTATACTGCATTTCGAAGGCCATTAATAGAGGTTAAGTCATATCACGTCGGCATCACCAGCTAATGTGGGTTAATATGTCGAGTAAATCACCAGGTAGTTGGTGAGCTATGGAAGAAATGAATATTCTCACAGTTTGTATTTCCCCCATTATTGGTATTATTATATCCATGATATAATAATACTTTCATGCACAGACTGAACGGAATGGCTGAAAGGAAAAGGAATGGCAAACATGCTTTGTTCACAGAGAGATTATATCATATCAAGTCATACACACAATTATAAACACATATTTACACGTTTCAGACACAAAGGAACTATATGACATGTCTACAACAACAAACAGTATGAAAACAGAGTTTTACTTATAATATTTCCTGAAGGGAAAACTAGAGGTACATCGGTCGCTCTATGAAACTGGTGAGGTCATGTGGTATTCCCAGTAAGACATACTGCTTTTAGGATAGGGATGTCCTTCTTCTCCGGGTTTTACATTGTAACTGGCCTTCGTCACTATTCCCCTGACATCACTCACCAGCTGTCACATGACGTTATCTCAACCAAAGGGAGATAATCGCTTTTTATATGCCTACACCATTTTCGTTTTATGCATAACTTTTCTACCAACAAGGAAAGTTTCTGAATATGAGACAAGTTATAAAAAAATAAATAAGGTTAATATGTCGGTGTTTGTTCGAAAATTGACACAGAAATCAGCACTACTTATTATTTATTTATTTATTATTGCTTTTTCAATTCATTATAAATGATATAATATTTGAAATGCATTTTTCACAGAAATGTCTTTATTTATTTTATTATATAAATAATGTGTTTTCTGACTTTCGTTTTTTTTGTTTTTGTTTTTTTTTTTTTTTGTTGTTGTTTTTTTAACTGGACGATTTCCTAGTAGATAATTACACCTTTTCCAGAAATATTAATTTCTCTTCATTTGTGTATAGTGTTCTTTACATTTACACCAAAATTTCAGGAATACTATAGAAAATTTCGAGAAGACTTTACAAGAGAAAACGCTGTTCTTTTATTGTCCTTTCTCTTCAATAACAGTTTCTTTCGCTCTCAGTAACTCCTTGAGTCTGAGTGTCTTTATCGCCTTTCTTGGGTGTAAAATTAATGAAAAAAAATGAAGATTAACGAAAGCTGGGCAAGACTGGCTTGTGTGGTGTCGTTTTTGTTTGTTTTACTTGTAGGAATGATTGCTTCAGTCACGATAATGCGGGCTAACTGGGATCCATAAAAAGTGAATACTTGGATCCAAAAAAGAGCGTACTTTAACTGAAGCAATTATAGTGACAATGGGATAGAATTCATGGAAGAAAATAGAGTTGAATAACAGATTTTTTTTTCTTTTTGTAAGTACAATAGTGTGTTGAAAAATTATTGTCGGATAGAACAGCTTTAAAAAAGAATAAAATGAATTCTGATATCTGGTTATATTTTGGTCTAGATAATCAGGCCGATAACCTTTTTTTCACCTTCTCGTAAATTAAGTAAAGTAAACGAGACGTGGTGCCAGGTTAAATAAATCTGTAACAGTATGTGCGGCGTCTAACTAAATTTACATGTATCCAGTTTGTAGGAAGAATAAAGAACGACATCCGAGTCACAAGGCAGTGAAAATAGTTTTGTAATTTCAGTTTAAAGCATCAGCCAATATGGCCGACGATGTTCATTACTGCAAATCATAAAATCATCCTACATATATAGATTTTTTTTCCAAACGTGGCTTAGATGTGGGACAAGGCCGAAATTATTGAGCATCCAACGAGGATCGAACTTACTAATCAGTCATAATTGATCTAAGGAGACAAACTTGCTAGCCATTACACCACTGGTGATTTTCTAAACGTTAGCTTAGATGTGGCACAAGGCCGAAAGTATGGGGCACCAAGTGAGGATCGAATTGATCTAGCGTGACAAGCTTGCCAACCATTACACCACTGGTGATTTTTCTAAGCGTAAGCTTAGATGTGGCACAAGGCCGAAAGTATGGGGCACTAAGTGAGGATCGAACTCACTACTCAGTCGTAATTGATCTGCTAACCATTACACCACTGGTGATTTTCTAAGCGTTTCTGAATGTGGTATACAGCCGAATGTATGAGACACCCAGTGAGGATCGAACTCACTATTCAGACAAGCTTGCTAACCACTAGGTATTTACTCTGTCTCCCCACTAAGGCGAGTTGTGACACAATGTCATGTTTGCTAACCACTAAACCACATCGAAGTGCCCATCTAGGCTTACATGGTCTGGAAGGAGAACTAACGAAGAAGTGCAAGGTTGTCTCTACATGGAATAATGGCTAGCAAGACAGTCTGAGTGGCCATTACTACTGAGTATATTTTTTCTGTAACAGAATTGTGCCTAGATTTTCTAAGCGTAGCTTAGATGTGGCACAAGGCCGAAAGTATGGGACACCTAGTGAGAATCGAACTCGCTATTCAGTCATAATTGTTCTAGCGAGACAAGCTTGCTAACCATTACACCACGTCGAGGTGCCCAAGGCCATTACTACTGAGTAGTGGGTTTTTATTCTCACTGGGTGCCTCATACTTATATCCTTGTGCCAAACCAAGACAAGCTTCGTGAATAACAACAGAATCGATAGACATTAGCGCAATCAGAACATTGGCAAACAAGAACTCGAAATAGAATAACAAAGACAAATTCTTCATTACCAATTTGGCTTAGAAAAAGGTTTTTTATTTGTCCTTTCTTGTTTCTGCATTCGTTATTATTATTATTATTATTATTATTATTATTATTTTCTTCTGTTCAAACGACCGCTTCGCATTGCTTCGAGACAATGTAATTACAGCTTTAAATCCTAGAGGGAGGGAGCCTTGCAAATGGACTCTCCTTCACTGTAAGGATTTTACAGTTTACATTGGCATGTGAGTATGTGAAAGTTTATTTCATTTGTGGAGCCCATCATGAAAAAAGAAAAAAAAAACTACCGCTTATACCTAATTTACTGTATTATGATCCACAAGCGAATAAACGAGTTGATCGAACTAGAATTTTCAGATTGTTCCTACTTGCAGACTGTCTCGAGGTTAAAAAAAAAAAAGTTATCTATTTGCCAGTGACACTAGAGGTCGATGTTCGAGCTCAGGTAAGTCAGTATTTTGATATATAGATTTTATTCAATTAGAATTTTAAAATTGTTATTGGGGAATATATTAAAAATGAAAGACTGAATCACTTTAAAGTCCTCTTTGCTTAGCTGGTTTAGTGAGGGGTTGACATAAACAAGGGGGGATAACCGATCATTAACAAAGTCTCAAACAGCTATTCTTCTTTCTGTAGGGCTCGTTGTTAGCTATTTGATGATTACAAGTCTTACAAGGTACGAAGCTATGTATATATTGTAATGAAACATTGAAATGAACCTGGTCCAAAAGAGTCCCTCCGGATATGTTTAGAAATGTCAAAGCAAGTTTAACGATAATGAATTTATACATTTTTACATTCATATTAGGGTACAATATCTAACTTTTCAATAAAATAAAGAGATGGAAAAATGTTCACATCACTCTAGACAGATTTAAATGGGAAGAAGTTCTGGAAAATAATTAAGGGAAATAACTCGCGGTTGTCACTACCCATGAACCACCCAACCGCAGGAGGCAAGCTTGATTGGAGGCCTCGGGCCTGTTCTTTGTGGCCATCACAATCAGCATTTTCTTTTTTCTACTTATATTTATTTACTTTAAAAATTGAACTAAGGACAGCTGTCTATTATTAAAGGATGAGAGATTTTCCGATTTTGATGTTATTCTAGGGTCTTTTTTTCCTTTTCGCTCGAAGTCGTGAATTTGTTTTGTTAATGCTAAGTTTCGAAAAAATAAACATTATATAAAATTCAATATTTTTTGTCCATAATGTTTGTCCATAATGTTATATAATTCCACTTTTTAATCTCGAGTTAATGTTAATAATTACCGCAAAAACATTCTTAATTGATTTAAAATAGGGTGATCTATTATGACATGTCTCTAATTTGTATTTATGGAATAATCTATTATGACATGTCTCTAATTTGTATTTAGATACATTAAGTTGTGGGATTCAGAGAACCTGTTCTTTGAATTTTATGAACTCAGCAAACCCATTGCTAGCTGCAACCCAAACAAACTGCTAATTTTAGATTTGTCTACAAATTGTAGTCCCATACTCGGTTGGGGGGGTGTAAACTCAAGTGATCGAATAATGGTTAATAAAATTTCATGAACTGCTGAACTTGCTAAAGCCAGATAGTTGGAATATTCAAGAAAAATAGTTATTCCCTGGAAAGCTGCGGAAGAAAAGCTGAATGGCTTCAGTAATATTTTTCATCACAACATTCCCATTAATGATTTTCATGACTATGTGGAAAATATCCTGAAAACCTTTCACAATCCTGTAATTCCTTAAAGTGTACAAAAAGCGAAAACTATTATCAATACAATTGTTATCAGTTCTTCTGAGGCAGAAAGAGGTTTTTCAAGAATTAATATTATATACTCATATAAAAGAAACCGCCTTACAGTAGAAAATGCAGCAAACTTGAGGACAATTAATCTTATTTGTCTCCCTTTAGATTTATGGGATGCCACTCTTTTCGCCAAAACATGGCTTTAAAAAAATCTCAGTGCTGATGACAACAGAGTGAGGGGAAAAAGAAAGACTATGATGACAATCAAGTGGCTATTTGAAAAATTTTTAAATGGAAGATCATGAAAAGATTTTAAAGCATTTCTTTTAATTATTTTCCTTTCAAAATGATAATGTGTACTATACAATAAAGTATAGACTATGGAAAAATAAGAAAAACCGTTGCTATTGAGATCTATTGTTGAATGAACCCGTTCTTAAAATTTTTTAATCCGACCACTGGATATATTGTATTTATTTTCAATTTTTCTAGTTGAATTGTTCACCAATATTACATATAATCCATTATTGGACATAATTAGGTTACAATAAGATTTGTATTTTATATGGATTCTATCTTAAGAAGCTTGAGTAAGGTGCGGGTTCCCCGCTTCATAGATTCGGTGGGTGCAAACGAGACATTTGCACTGGTCAATATGTTCATTCGCTGGAAAAAAAAATAAGAGCACTAACTCATCTAAAACAAAAAAGGCATTAAAATAAAATAAACATTTAATCAAATTTTAATTTTTTTTTTAATCTTCCACCTTCCCGTTACATAACGTTTCCAGAACATTCAGATATTTCCCTCTTCAAATAAGTTTTCAACGATTAATTTTAACTTTGTTTCTTTTTTATATATATATATAACAAACGTGAAATATTGACACCAGTGACAGTTGAAGCTTGTAAAAATCCGTAAACTTGAATCTTGTCTCTTCTCGCCTTTTAGCTCACCCAAGTTTCCTTCTCATTCTTTTTTTTTTTCCTCCTCCTTTGATTTCTGGTGTGTACACATTTCTTAACGGGTCCCTCCCAGAGTCCTAAGTTGAAAAATGGCATCATGATATTTTCCACTGACCTATATCATCATCATCATTATTATTATTATCAAGAAGAAGAAAAAAATGTCTTGCTATATTGAGATGTTGAGTTATACACTCTTTATGCTTCGATGTCATCCTTCGACCGGGTTTATTGTTTGCTGAATATTTAAAAGTACTTCTAACGAAAACTTTATTGAAAATAAAAGTTCCGCGATGTTTCCATTTGAAAAGTTTCCTCGAAAAGTTGATTCAAAAAATTCTGTAGCTCAATTACTGCTAACATTTTAAATTTGATTAAATCCTGAACATTTAACATTTTTTAATGTTCAATTCTCTTTAAAATATAATTGTCATTAACAAAAACAAATTCTCCATAAAGCTTTCTAATTGGACATTGTCATTAATTGTAATATCTCTCTTTAACATCGAAGTTATAAATGTATTTTTTAAAAAAAAAAAAAGAAGTCTACTACCTTGATGCTTTTTCCTTTTTTCGAACAATAAGACTAATAATTTTCTTTTGCTTTAAGTTAAAAAGTTTCATGCAAATTGGTGCTTTTGCTTTCTTTTTTCTTTATTTTCTTTTTTTCGTCTCCATTTTCTTTTTTTTTCCTCCATTTTCTTTTTTTTTCCTCTATTTTCTTTTTTTTTCCTCCATTTTCTTTTTTTTCCTCTATTTTCTTTTTTTTTTTTTTTCTTTTTTTTTTTTCTCTATTTTTTTTTTTTTTTTTCTATTTTTTTTATTTTTTCCTATATTTTTTTTTTTTTTCTTTTTTTTTTATTTTCCTTTTTTTTCCTCTATTTTCTTTTTTTTTCCTCTATTTTCTTTTTTTTTTTTTTTTTTTTGTTGCTACAAGCGTTTCAGAGACCAGCCACGTGGGGCCTATGTAAGAAATCGCTATGAATTGCCCACCAGTGCAGTTGCTTGAATTGTTTGACTTGCTCGTATATTTTTTTTTTTTTTTGGTGGGGAAGGGGGCTTATCAACACTTTGCAGGTTATTTTACAGCCAGAAAATATCATGTTAGTTTCAGCTGCTTTTTTTCTTGTAATTCTGTAAACAGTAAGAAAAATATATAATAATAAGATAAATATTACTCCTAATACTAATAATTTAAATGCCGTGTTCCTTCGGGACGTAGGCGATTATGACTCTCCATACGTTCTTTTTTCTTTATTTAGGAATTGCCATGCAATTTTGGGGAAAAATAGCGGAAATGTTTTCCGTTGACTCGAGCATGGTTTGAACTACAGAATTCTCCTTTTTTTAGAGTGGTTGCCAGTCAAGTCTAGATTGATTTTTTTTTTTTTTTGGTCTCTTATCAGGTTAGTTTGAGACCAACACATATTTTTAGATTGTAAGAATTTTTTTCTTCTTTGCGATAATGATTTACTGATACAAGACATACTAATTAACCCATAGCTTGGGGGATAAGTGTATTCATACTTTCCCCCAAAGGTTTGCACGTAGGTGAATATAACGAACCCGTCTGGAATTGGAACTCAGCTCTCCGATTTCCAGTTCCGAGCCGTTATCTATTACACCACCCACGCATCCAAGCTTGCACAACTTGGTATTCTCAGTCGGCCACCAATCTTGGCTCGACGTTGCTTAACGCACACTAAAACGGAGTATGGTACAAGGCCATTTTAAAGTGGTGAAATTTACATGTCTCTCGAACTATATGTATTTTTATCAATTATTTATTTAACTTTCCTCTATGGTACCAAGACTTTATGAATTTAAGCGCAGTACCAGATTGGCGGCAAGGTCTCATCAATATACAGTTGAAATGGCTAGATGTAACCGTAAGTTCTATGTTAATAGTTTCTTCTACTACATTTCCCGCTTGTGGAGCTGTCTTCCCACTTCTTCCTTCCCGGTCAACTTTGATCTTTAAAAAATTTTAAATGCAATGTCAATCATTATCTTCGGTCTTCTTGTTCTTTTATTGACCTCCACTTAATATTTTTTTTCCTATCTAACACTCAGTAACCTCTTGTGTCTTTATTGCTTTGCTTGGGGTAAAATGATTTTAAAAATACGTTTCTTTCCCATACTAATGCATAAAATGAAATTCAGCAGGTCTCCATAACAATGTTTAATGCATTTCTCCATTAAAATAGACATTTTGCAGACTCTCATATGACTCTCGCCACACTCGGGCCACTGCTTCCACACAGCTGCGATTTCCCTCGCAGATTTTCAGTTCT
Organism: Acanthosepion pharaonis; assembly: GCA_903632075.3. Taxonomy (NCBI): domain Eukaryota; kingdom Metazoa; phylum Mollusca; class Cephalopoda; order Sepiida; family Sepiidae; genus Acanthosepion; species Acanthosepion pharaonis. The sequence continues at coordinate 680,563 of CAHIKZ030000777.1, read as the reverse complement.
GGGTTGACTTTCTCTCAGGCTGTTGACCAACCACAACTAGAGAGCTTAGTCTACCCTACTGTTTTTAGCCTATAGCCGTGATAGAAGAGATAGATTCATATTTTGAAAGAGATGTACGAAAGTGAACACAATAGCTTCGGCTGAAATTTGAACCTTACACGCCAATACCACTTTTCACAGAAATAATCAATACGGTAGGCTCAAGCACCCACAAATAAATACACAAGTGTTTTAAATATATATATATATTTTCATTCATTCATCAACACATCTGTCATTGCCACCACTAAAACAAAATCTAATGATTTTATTATTAAGCAGAAATTCACTTTTGCCAACAGTCCAAAAATGAGCTCAAGGTTCACTACAAATGCAGAAAAAAAACGAACAATGAAACATTAAAAGAACATAAGGAAAAATCTATTGCTTTAAAAATTGATTCCTATAATTAGCCTGAAGAAGGTCACGAGACCGGAAACGTGTGTAGTAAATATGAAGAATAAAATATAATATATACCTTAAAACAAATCCACATTATAACCAAAAGCTTTTGCGGTTTCTCTCTTTTTTTGTAAATTACATTTTTTTTTCTCTCATTGGAACAATTATAACCTTTTCCATATATATATATATATATATATATATATATATTCTAAAATAGTCATTCAAAGAATAAATCAATAAAGTTAATGTCATTAATGGCGAACTCACTTCGCTGACAGATTTAGAAGGCATTAACTCGATGAACGACACGATCCTTGTTTTTATTAATTGTACGATGGATTAGATGTTCGGTCCATATTGCTAGCAAGTACTTTCGGTAAAAACATTTACCATCCTCAGACATAGATTTTTTTCCTCAATTTCAAGTAATTTCGGGTAAAATGAGATTTACATACTTTGAAAATTAACATTCATATTTATATTCAGCATTCGAAATATATATATTTCGAATGCTGATTTTCAAAGTATGCAAATCCCATTTCCACTTGGAATATATTTTCTTTCTCAGCAGGGTTTAGAATACATCGACTGCATCCCTTCCAGAGGATTAAGAACCCCACAAAAGGGACCTACTTCTGCGTGAATACTGACTGACTCTGATATAAACCAGAATCATAACAACTTTTTTATTTTAGGGTAAGCCTAAACTATCTCTACCCTATTTTTATTCTTGTTTGAGATGCTTTCATAAAACTAAGCAGAGTATTATGAGACAGAAAAGCTTCATTAGAAGAAAAAGAAAAGAGTACTGAACTGTTACGTGATATCTATCCCCCTATGGCAGTGAATACCGGATAATCTTAAATATTAAGAGATTTGAAGCAACAGAAATGTGATTCTACGAAAGGATACTGACGATAGCAGGGATCGAACCTGAGAATAACGAGATTTTAAAGAAAATGTAAGCAAAAACGAAATTTATACTTAACATCATGAAGTGACAGTTTAAATTCATCTCATAAGCACGTAATGAAGGAGGGCTTGGAAAATCTGATACTCACAAGACAGATTGAGGTCCAGAGGAAAACGACGCATAACCTACCTAGCGAGCTTGAGTAAATGGAAGGGTTTAGGAGAAACAATAAAAAGACTAGTTATTATGAACTAAAAGAGACAGGAAATTGTGCAGAGCTATGATCGTCATCGTCCTGAGTGGACACGACATATAAAAAGAAAGCCGGACTTATGTCTATCATTTTTATTCTAGTATATACTGAACCAGTGGAGTAATGGATAGCGAATCGGGTTGAGGAATCGGAGAGCCGAAGTCGAATTCCAGTCGAATCCATTGTATTCACTTACATGCTAATACCCTTGGGTAAGGTATGAATCCTCTTCTTCTCCCTCCAGCTATGGGTACGTAGCAGTACAAACCGAGTTCTATAGCCTTGGATGGCAACTGGTCTACCGTAGAAAGAAATGGCAATCTACTACAGGAAAAAAGTCTGCCTCGTCAGTCATGATCGTCTATGCGTGCATCACGTGTGGCACATAACTGACTGATATATTGAACCTGTGCCTAGCTCTTTGACTCTAGTGTAAACTTCACCTATCTGTTGTGGTTGTTTGTCTTATAAAATGTGTTAGACATTAAATGACCCCAAAGGGTTGATATGTCGCTAGATTAACCAGCCATATTTGAGATGTAGACGCACTACAATATTTCTGTCTTTATTTCCCTCTATTTGGCTTCGGTCAAGTTTATCATTGTACTTGAAAACTTCGATATTCTCTTGGTTAAAAAAATGTCTTTAAGAGCTGTATAAAAGGGAATGCGGGTACCGAGTCAGCTAATGACAGATGATCAGTATGCCACTGACTGAGCCTCTACATCCACCTATGTAATAGGCGTAATATTGGTCACCGCGTTCGAAAGCTGTAACACAATCCCTCCTCCTCCTTGTTTATCATCACCGTCCTTCTCTCTCTCTCTCTCTCTCTTTCTCTCTCTCTCTCATATTGACTTTCGTTTTCCGTCTCCCTTTTTAGTTTAATTATTAAGGTTTTCCAATCTCGGAAAAGAGATGCCTCTGGTGACTACAGATCTAATGTATCGATAAAAACGCTAATTGCAAAATATACAGGAAGCGATCACGGAAAGCCAGGGGCCTATTAAAACTAGATTGGACATCTTGACATTTTTATGTATCAATAAATAAATGAATAAAAGACTAATTGCTAAAGATGTTGCAAGGTCGTGAAGGGGTTACAAACAGAATCTTGACAGTGGATAAAGAAATGAAAACGAGGCAAATGAGCAGTAACTGGGTATGTTTCTCAGAATAAACTTCTACAGCTAACTGGTGACGTTTAATAACAGGATGAAGGCATCCAAGATAAGAGGATGAAAGCTCAGACGGTAGTCTAAAAAAATTACAAAAACAAACAAAAACAATCGTCCTTGAAAGGTTATCAGTTAGATTTCGATATGTTTCTTTTAAAAAGTTGGAACCTTAATGCAACTTTGTACAACGGCAATCGTCATTGGGTGGGCTAAGCTGTTGGGATTTGCCGGATCGAACACTCTTATTTTGTCTTCAGCAAGCAAATTCTTAGGGATTAAATTACAGATAGAAAGTAAAAGTTATCAACAAAACGTGCACGTTGCAATGCAAGCCAATCACGTACTATACAAAAATATATCTCGTTCATATATATATATATATATATATATATATAATATCAGTTGATAATTAGTTGGGATAATGCCAATGTGGGATATAAATCCAAAGAGAGCTCAATGTACGAACAGAGCAAATATAATAATGAAAGCGGAGTCCTTAGAAATCCACTTAGGTGATAATTTATTTCTGTGTTTAATCTATTCTTGTGTCTGGATAAATTTAAACTCCACTGGAGAGATGTGACTGATCCCATGAAATAAATAATCACCTAAATGGATTTCTAAGAACCCCGCTTTCCTCATTCATATATATATATATATATATATATATATGAAAAAATACAATAGGAGAACTGAAGTTTTAGCCGAGACGTTTCGTCCAATGTGGACTTTGTCAAGGCAAAATCGAAATGAATTTATTGAAACAAAGTATCTATAAACAACAAACAAAATGTCATTAGCAACCAGAAAAATTTGGAAACACTATTGTATATTTATATGCTCAACTGAAAAATTACGTCAATTACTTTGTTTGAAGCGAATATTTTCACATGTAGAAATATTGTTTGTATTGTTGTGTTGATGGATCCAACCGTTTTCTTTTGATTTCTTGGTATATATGTTGGGAGAGTAGTGATTCTGTTAGGAAAGGTAATATTATGAAAAACCGGGACATAGATTAATATTTGGATAATATTCAATGGCGGCACTCTCGAGGATTTTCCTTCTGAGTGAATTATTTTCTTTTTTATGAGTGTAGTATTTGTAAAATCAAAATTGTATTATTTTGAATTGTCTTTATTCCTTTATACATATTGTCTTTTCCTACAGGTTAATTTTGAAAATTTTTTACATATATATATGTGTAGATCAGATCTACCGGAATGTAAGACGCCCATGGCTAAGATACAAAGGCAAGCTGAAGAGCAACGTGTCAGCTGTCAATATACCTCATAACACACTCAAGCACTTAGCCTTGAAGCGAGTAGAATGGATATCAACGTGTTTTAGTGGACTTAGCAGTTTTCAATCAGCTTGTCTGAATCGTCTTCAAGAAGCGAGAGCAAGATCTAAAAGGTCAGCCAATCTAACAGCGATCTCCTCCCACAATCCTTACTGTTGCTCCATATGCGGCCTCCTTTGCAGATCACTAGCGGGTCTTAAGTGCCACTTAAAATTATCGCACAAAATTTCATAACTGAATCAATTAAGTTGTCAGATCCTCGGGAGAGTCCATTTTATATATATATATATATATAATATAGAAAAAATCAACGACTTCAATCTGAAATCGTGAATGGAACTTCATCCCTACTAATGGAATACTAAGGGAATGAGGATGATTCGACTATACATACGTGGCGTGGTAAGGTCTGGACTAGTCTAACTAACGGATGTAGCTCGTCGGAACATTTTCCATTGAAGTAGCTTTAGAATAGTTGTTGCTGTTTTATCTTATTTCCTCTTTTTTTATTTTCATGTTTACTAATATCCTTTTACCTATTACTTTTTTTATATCACTCCAACCAAGGCAGTAAGACTACTAAGATACAATGGGTTACTGAGTATGAATAATAGGGAAAAGAGAAAATCTATTAAAGGGTGAGAACAATAAAAGAGTAATCAAGAAGACAGTAGATAACGAATGACATTGCATTTAAATCTTTGAAGATCAAACTTGGGTGGAAAACATGGAATTGGAAAAGAGTTCCACAAGCGAAATGCGTGAGAAAAAAAGGATACATGGCACAGTGGATAAAGGCGTTAGTTAGATCCAGTGACAGGACCCAAAGAGTGTGAGTTCAATAGTTAAGTTCCGGTTAAGGCAGTGGAGAACTTGGAGAGGGGAATTAACAGGAGATAGCTGACATCAATTAGACATGGCATGTGGAACTAAAACAGTCTACCCCAGCGAGTGAAATAAATGTTACAGTTCGACATTCCAACCACCTGAATAAGGCCGGAGCGTACAACGGCCGAAACGTTGTGATAAATATGGCGACAGAGATGAGGACAATAGTCCGAATAATGTAAATAGTGTACATAGAAATTACACTTGCATCGAGCCAATTCAACTGTGAATTGATGATACATTGTCGCCAATCTAATAGTGCGCTTAAATTCTTAAAGTCTTGATACCATTGCGATGAGTTCATTCGACTTACCATGAAAGTATTTATGGAAAAAGGCATAGAGAAGCCACATTACGGCGGTCAGGACCAATAATATTACTGATTCTTCTTTGGATTTTATCAAGAATCTCTAAATATACGAATGGTAGATTTATAAATATGAAGTATAAATTCAGGAGAGAAAAATTGTCTAGCGCGATACAGGGAACAGGGAACAAACATTCTTAACATCAAATCTATTCATGGATTCAATATAATCTTTCCATTTCATGTTAGCCGCTGAAGGCGCAACGAGTCGTTCTCATGGAGGTTATTACGAGCCATGCCGATGCGAAGCAGGAAGGGGGCTCTGTCACGTGATTAAACGAGAGCAGTTTCAGATGCGTTAAAATTAACAAACCATCACTTACCTCAATCAACAGACTGTAGATATTATTATATTTTTTTAAATCAGCTGACAATTTGACTTATCGAGACGGGCGTAAATTGTTGTCATCTGCATAAATATGAAGATCATTGATGAAAATTAAGAACAAAGTACATCCAAGGAAAGAGCCCTGGCGACGGGGGACACACCTGCATTAGTACAAAAAGATCTAGAAGAGTGGCCGTTCAGGACAACTTTCATGTCGCGATTTGATAAAGAAAGAATCAGTTCAAAATTTCGTCCGGAAATACCATAGCCTTTCAAATAATGAAGACCTGTATGCCAAAACTTATCAAACGCTTTCAAATCTCCAAAACAGCCTGAGCTTCACCAGTCTGTCTCTCTCTCTCTTTCTCTCTCTCACATATATATATATATATATATATATATATATATATATATATATATATATATACACAAAATACCTTTCATTGATTGCACAACTCTGAGTTTCATGCCGAAGCAATTATCAAGTACCGCTATATTTGGGTTGACACCGGTCTTGCAAAATTTCTGATTATCGCGAGGTATTTTATGGTTAAATCGCTCTGTTTTTCTTACACTATAAAGTATTTATATGTGTTCTTATACGATCTCTTGCTCGTACATTTTCCTATATTTAGTCATTCGGTTTTATATATATATATATATATATATATATATATATATATATATATATATATATATGTATCGATTTTAACTTATTGTGGATTTTAACGTATTCAGTTTCATTTTTTTTAGAAATGAACCTTCAGACTACTACTTCATAAGATTTGATAATACTGATGAAGGCTTCTGTAAAACCAGTCGGACTTTTTGAGAGACTGATAACCGAGAAACCGTGTCCAGTGTGCCACGACGTTTCCAAAAATATTCTTCTCCTGTCTGAATTCAGTTTTCCTTCTCCTAGACTAGTTGACAGCCAAGGTGAAAGTGTCCAATTCGTCCTTCCATAGCTGGATTGGATGTATGTATTTTAATGAATAGCGGCTCGGAAGGAGAAATCCTCTGGCAGAGTATGAATTCTTGTTAGGTAGTTATATTCACTTTCGCACAAATATTTTTGAAAAATGTTTTAAATACTTTTGAAAAATACTATAGAAATAAGGAAGAGAAGAATTATCGGTGCTTAGGAAGTATTAATGGAATGGGGAGGGCTATTCTAATATAGAAACAAGGAAGAGAAGAATTATCGTTGCTTAGGAAGTATTAATGGTATAGGGAGGGCTATTCTAATATAGAAACAAGGAAGAGAAGAATTATTGGTGCTTAGGAAGTATTAATGGTATGGGGAGGGCTATTCTAATATAGAAATAAGGAAGAGAAGAATTATCGGTGCTTAGGAAGTATTAATGGGATGGGGAGGGCTATTCTAATATATAAATACTTTTGAAAGGTGTGTGAACTGCTTATGAGCAATGTGTAGATCTCTCTACTATACATGATGTGTTTGTTTGCGAAGTCCTTGTTAAAGATATAAAATGGCTGGTTGGGAGTGGCAAAGTGTGTGACGTGAATAAAAAAAAATAACTTACGCTCCATCTCACGCCGTCTTATATCTCGAGGGCCGTAGGAGCATGAAGAAACCTTGGTTCCCCCAAAATCTTTTCAGACGAGACAATAGCTTAAAATGTTCTTGTTTTGCTTTTCTTTTTTTTTTTTTTTTTTTTTTCAGGCCCAAATAAAAAAGAACATTTTTTCCTTTATTAATGGATCTATATTTTCCCTGTAGACATTAAAAAAAATAAGATGAAATGTTCTTTCGTTTGTAATGCAGATGGTTCTCTATTATTTCAAAGATGATTCCTGCCAATCTGAAGGTACTGGAAATTTTAAATGTTCTTGCCGCCATCCATGTTGGCGTCTTTTGATAACTTAAGGCTAAATTCTATTTTATTCCCCGCCTCCCATTCCCACCAAAACATTCGTTTCTGCTACGGACTTCCTTTTCTGATGCTATCGTAGTCTTTTCTTCTTGATGGTCGAATGGGTAGAGCGTTAGCGTTCAGACCATGAAACCCGGGTTCGAATCCCACCATGGCTGATTTGTCAAGGAAGCGATTTCTTGATAATATCGGCCGTTGGGAAGTACCTGAAAACCATACCACCATTTGGCCAAGCTTTAAGTAAAACTGGGCCGACGATACTGTTCACAAGCCATCGACGGTTGTACTAACACGAAGTCACAAGTCATCATGACAGATGGTGTGAGCGTACTAGCCTTGTCCAACTACTGATCACGCCGGATTATGCTCTCTCTCTCTCTCTCTCTCTCTCTCTGGTCCGTTCATTAAAGTTGCTTTATAAATAACAAGTTGACTCTGTGGACATTGAAGAGACATAAGTGTCCATGTCTGCAACAGGGATTAACTACCTGCCTAGATGGGTAGAACAATTAGTAAATCGTATGTCTGGGTCTGTATTTGTTCAACGAGAAATATGTATTAAAGAGAGATTGCTACCCAAATATACATACATATGCAAAACTATCGAAGATATAATCAGGATGAAAAATGAAATTTTTAAAAATTCTAATGCCGAAGTTTATCAAATCAAATGTCTACAATGTAATGAGGAAACAATATATGATCTAAAAACCCACATCCAGGAACACAAAAGAGACTTGCGTTTAGATAAGCATTCAAATTCTTTCGCTTTACGCCGTAACGACGTGGAAGATAACTTTAATTTCACCAATGCCAGCCTTATTAAAAAAAAAAAAAAGAACGTATCCCTTTTAAAAGAAAATATTATGAAAAATATATTTATAGCAATACTACCAACTATTAACACACTTTAAAAAAAAAAAAACTACATTACGTCACCATTTTTCTCCAGATTCATTATTCATGAATCTAACTTATCTCTTCGGAATACATAAAAATCAATGAAGATATATACAAAACACACACAAGATGTCCTTGAACGAAAGATTAAACCTAAACAAAATGTTTCAAAACATTCTGCAACTAACTTTTACAAAATTTAGCATCCAGAATACTTCTAACAGATATTTGAATATTATCTGTTATTTCATTACACATGACACGTATCTAACCAATAAGAAATGACCAAACGCAGCACACCATTAATCTATGTTTCTTTTGTTTTTATCATTATTATTTCATTATTTCTATCTTGATCTCTGATGAAGCTTTAATGAAGTGAAACATTTTAGATTAAGATCTGTTTCCTACTTGTTCTTTATCCTATCATTTTGTCGGGTTCCTATTCATAGTCTCTCTCTCTCTCTCTCTCTCACACACACACTTTATATATATAATGTGCGTGTGTCTGTGTATGACGGGCTACTACTTGTTTCCAAGCACACCTGTCTGCCAGGATAGCTAACCAACCCCTATTACAGACACCTGCTCAACCCCAGACTTTACCTTTGTTTCATACTGCAGCTATGCTGGGCGGACCTTAGTTAAACTTTATAGGAGAGAGTTAATTATATTTTTATATTATTTTTATTAAAAGAGGAAATATCTTAGACGAAAAGTTCTTGATAGTGCCGCTATCGAATCTTGTCAAAATGTAAATTTGAGCCCCGTATTTCAAATATATCCTTTCCTAAGGCAACACAAATTTAAAAGAAAACAGTTAAATTAAAACCTTCTGTAATCTAAAATAAATACATAATTTAATATCTCAAACTAATATTAAATAATAATTACATTAAAAAAAATCAGCAATAACTTTTACTCCCTTTCTTTTATAAGACTTTGAATTATATCACTTGGCATCCTCCATAGTTTACCTTGACTTTCACAGTTAGCTTGAAGAATATTTACGAGTGTTCGTAAATTTAAAAATTTTGAAAACCTAACAATATTTTTTTTTTTTTATAAGTACTTGTTCCAAAATAAATCCTTACAATTACATTGATAAAGTCCATCAGAGGACGAAACGCGTCGGTAAAGAATAGTTTCCTTTTGTTTTATTTTATATATATATATATATATATATATATATATATATATATATATATAATGCACTTTTGATCTGTGTCTCCTTCAAATACGTTTTTAGTATTCGACATTATCAGATAACCATTTTCTGATTGTACTTCAATGTATTGCTAAAGTCGATGTAATACGAAAATGTCAGATCTTTAACTAGCTTTTTGTTTTCTTTAGATTCTCTAAATAAATATGTCCTTGGCCGTAGCATCCAGCTGATAATTTAATGAATGATATCTTTAAAACAACCTTTAGGACATAAACATTGTTCTGTGGTTTTGGGGGTTTTTTTTTTGGGTTTTTTTTGGTTTTTTTCATCTTTATAATTTCATAGATATTTTTTATAGAAGACTGGTCGATTTTTAGGATAGGTTCGAAATTGGAATTCTGGCAAAATAGATTTTCATTCGACCAGAATTAAAGAAGAGGACAAGAATGCAGAAAATAGACCTCCCCCCATCCCATTAATACTTCCTAAGCACTGATAATTCTTCTCTTCCTTATTTCTATATTAGAACCCCCCCCCATATCATTAATACTTCCTAAGCACCGATAATTCTTCTCTTCCTCATTTCTATATTAGAATTTATCAACATTTACATTCGGACTATTGTCTTCATCTTTGCTATCACATCGTTCCGGTCGTTGTGCCCTCCGACCCTCATCAGGTGTATGTCGATCCGGATAAACTACAGGGAATTCCAAGCTGAACCCTTTATTTCATTTCCGGGGGTAGGATGTTCTCGTTCAACTGCCCATGTCTAGGGATATCTCGTCTATTTTTTATTTTTAGTACTGCTCACTTATTGCTCGCACAATTTCTACTGAGTTCAAGTACACACTGCCCGGTTCAGGAATTGAACTCACAATTATTACGACACCAAATTTTGGAATCAATGCTTTAGGACAATAGCTTAGCGAGTTATACATTACTGGATTTACAAAGAGAGGATTTTAAAAGAATTTGGAATCCACGAAGCTTTAATATTGACATATATAACGTTAAGAATAAACACTGAGCAAATGATAATGTGTTGATAACAGATTCAAAAGGAAAAGGCAAGGTAGCTGAGAAAAGCTAGGAGTCAAAATTACTGTTTGTTAAATATATTTATCTTCTGTTCTGGTTTTCTTGGACGAAATCAAAATGATTTTGAAAGTTCAGTATCGATAGATACTAAAATCACCATCTCAATTCTTATAAAATAGATTTTGTTTTCATACGTTTAGGGGAAAATTGTCTGTCAATTCAGTTATTTTTTCTCTTTAAAGATTGTTTTGTTTGATGATGCTAATAGTTAAATTTATTAGTCTATAAAAAGTTCAATATGGCCAATGTATTTGATCATGAATAGTTCAGAATCTGTATTGAAAACCAACATCTTCTATGTGAACAAACTATATATTGAATACACAAAACTAGAAAAAGGACAACAACAAGGATGTCTTACTGGATTGATTTAATCTGTACAAGGAGATGATTCCAAAAGAATTAGGAAACCCACGAGGCTTTATTATTGGCATATATAACCTTAAAAATAAACACTGAGAAAATGATACTCTGTTGATGACAGAATCAAAAGGAAGACTGTAAGAATTATTAGCCAAGGTAGTTAAGAAAAACTGGAAGGGCTGACTATTAATTGTAAAATAAAATGCTTTGTGGTGAGCAAAAAGGGTAGCGCAAAATGTGAGTTACAAACTAAAGATCTTAAAATTAAACAATTACCTACATTCAATTATCTGAGTCGTGTAATAATGAAGGATGGAAAATCATATTTAAAAGCACAATTAAATTATTTTCAGAAATTAAGGTACTAAAAGAATCAAAAAATAACATTAAAAATGAACAAATGTACTGAGCTGCTTTATCATGTCTTCTCACATAAATAGCAGTTAAAACAGGGCAATCTCTTCATGAAAAAACTTAAGACAGCCAAAATGTGGCTTTTTCACTGAATGTTAAGAATGCCATGGGCAAAATATGCAACAAATGAGCAGGTTCACAAGAGAATGGAAACTGCAAAGAAACTGTTTATATCGATCAGAAAGAGATTTGTAATTTTAGAGTCACATAGTAAAGACATAAGGCCTGAAGTATTTAACAAACAGGACAATATCAAGATTATTTTCAAAAGGTCAGTATCGATAGATACTAAAATCCACATCTCAATTAATTTTTATAAAATAGATTTTTTCGTACTCTAAAAAATGTCTGCCAATTCAGTTTATTTTTCTTTATAGATTGTTTTTTTGACGATGCTAATATTTAAATGTATTAGTCTATAAAAAGTTCAATATGGCCAGTGTATTTGATCATAAATAGTTCAGAATCTGTATTGGCAATCAACATCTTCTGTGACTCGACTGTATATTGACGACACAAAACTAGAAAAAGGATTACAACAAGGATTCAAAATGCAAACTGAAAGAACCATGAGAGATAATTGTCGAAAAAAAAAACAAGAAAGGATTATATATCAATTTTAAGAAAAACTCTGAGCCAAGAGAACATCAAAAGGTTTTGGCTGCTTTTTCATCTTAACTGGGTCAGCTTCCCCCATGTCCGTATTTATTTTATCCTTCTCTCTTCCTTAGCGAGAGAGCCTCTTGATTTTGTCTGAAGACAGAATACAGTGGCCTCTCATTTCTTTTGAGGGTTGGACGGGTCCTGCTAACATCAATTATTTTTAGTTTGTGTGTTTTGTTATATTTTAGTTTGGTTTCGAGTTCATTCCTTGCCCCCCCCACCTCATTGCTTATCATCAATAAATTTTTATATATAATTTTATACTCAATATTTTGTCATGGGATGTTTTGTAGGTTCCCTGTGTGTATGCGGTATTGTGGTATATGTAGGATGGAATGATGATGGAAAAGGCCTTGTGGTGGATGTATAAATTGTAACGAATGAATGTGTCGTAAATCGGATTAGCTAAGTATAAGATAGTTAGTATCGACCAGCCTCAACCCATTACCCCTTTTCGGCCTTGTGTCACAATTGCTGTATTATATATATTTATAATATATATATATATATATATATATATATATATATATATATATATCTTTTTCATGTTGAATTGTATATGGTCTATGTTAATTATGTTTTATGAATATGTTCTGAAGATGGTCTATTAGACCGAAACGTCCGACGTTGACATTAAACATTAAAACAGCATAATCGCATATTAGGATTTTTGTTTGTTTTTTCAGTATATTTTTCTTCATACTGTCGTATCTATATCCATATATTTGCTTACACATATATATATATATATATATATATATATATATATATATATATATATATATATATATATATATGTGTGTATATATATATATATATATATATATATTGGCGGATTCGCCAGACTGCAATAGGTGTGACCTTAGTTTAGTGGAAACGGTTGCGTAGGCCTTCTACCACTGGACTAGGGTGTGCCCCCCAATTAGACTTTGTCGGCGAGTTGACGGGTTGGAAGGGACCTACTAACATCAATTATTTTTAGTTTGTGTGTTTTGTTATATTTTAGTCTGGTTCCGAATTCATTCCTTGCCACCACCCCCCCATTGCTTATCATCAATAATTTTTTTATATATAATTTTATACTCAATATTTTGTCATGGGGTGTTTTTTAGGTACTCTGTGTGTGTGTGAGGTATTGTGGTATATGTAGAACTGAATGATGATGAACGCGGTCTTGTGGTGGATGTATAAATTGTAACGAATGAATGGGTCGTGAATCGGATTAGCTAAGTGTAAGATAGTGTCGACCAGCCTCAACCCATTACCCCTTTGAGCCACAATTGCTGTATTGTATACACAATAAACCTCGAGAACATTAAAAGGCACTTTATTAAAGGCACATACAAACATCCATATCACGTTGAAACACCGGTTCTCGTCCGTCCACTGAAGTTAAGCAACTTTGAGCCTGGTCAATACCAAGATGAGTGGCCGCTTAGGAATATCATCCAGATTGTATTCGCGAGTAGTGTGGTAAATAATAGCTAGGAATGAGAAATTGGGGAACAGTTTGATTTCCAGTCGAGTTCTTTACACTGACTTACGCGCAAAGAGCGTTGGAAAAGGTATGAATTCATCGCTTCTCCAACCCCCGAACTATGGATTAAATAGCAGACACCTGTATCTTTGGTTGGCAACCAGTTTGCCACAGAACGTAACAGCCTACTGCGAGAATTCGAGGCAATCATGAACCGAGATGTGATCGCCCATGCGTATATCACGCATGGCACTTGAGGAAGGAAGGGAAACGCTTTTCAGAAATTACTAAAGGAAGGCCGGAGGGCACAACGGCTGAAACGTTGTTGTGACAACAACAAAGACGGAGACACTAGTCCAAATATAAATAGTGTGAATAAAATTACTAAAGGATTGAAAAATAACATTAGAAACTAAGAATGTGGACTGTTATGTAATATTAACTCCTGTACGATAGTGAATGGGGATTTTCTAAGCGTAGCTTAGATATGAAACAGGGCCGAAAGTATTGGGAACCTAGTGAGGATCGATCTCACTACTCAGTTGTAATTGATTTTGTGAGACACGTGTACTAGCCATTACACCACGTCGTAGTGCCCATGTGCGATAATAAATGGTGAGCAATTTGATTGCAAAATAAAGAAAAGACCTGAAGCGATCGAGATGCGGTTTTACCGACGAATATTGAAAATAACACGAATAGAGTATGTGACAAATAAGCAAAGTCTAGCAACAATCACGAAAAACATTCTAACAGTCAGAAAGAGTTGAATTCTTCGGACCTCTAAGGAAAAAGAAAGGCTTGGATAATTTAATTCACCCAATGCACGTTAAAGGCAAGAGAAATAAATTTAAAAAAAAACAGCGGGTAACTTACGAGTTTAAGTAAATGGAAAGGAAAACAATTACCCCCAAAACAAAGTGAAAAAGTAAAACTGCCAGTATTACAGAAAGCAACAAAAATAGGAAGCTGTGGAGGATCATGATCGCTCACAAAGACAATATTATGAAAACATAATAATAGATTAAACTCTTCACATTAATCAGGTGTTCGGCCAGACAAGACTGTTAACTTCACACTACGATGACTGTTGGGCTATTTTCTAAGCGTGGCTAAATCTGTTTTTTTTTTTTGTTTTGTTTTTTGTTTTTTAATACGTCCCTTCAGGTCGTAGACGATCATGGTTCCCCGCAGATTTCTTTATTATCTGTAAATTACCATGTCCCTTCAGGACGTGGGCGATTATGGCTCTCCACATAATTCTTTTCTTTATTATATGTGAATTGCCATGGCTCTTTAGGACATGGGGAATCATGGCTCTCCACAGATTTTTCATATTATCCGTGAACTGCCATTTCTCTTCAGGTCGTAGGCGATCCTTGCTCTCCACAGATTTCTTTTCTGTATTATCTGTGATTTATCTTACATTCTTGGCAAGTATAATGGAGTAGTTTTCCGTTGCCTTGTCCATAGTTTGTATTTCAGAGTTTTCCTTTTCTTAGATTGGTTTCTATACCTATTTGCCCTTCTATTTAATTCATGGCTATAGGAAGAAAAGATAGATTCATGCTTTTCCAAAGTGCATCTCTGTGAAAGTGAACGCAAAAAATGAATCCAAAACTTGAACTCTACTCGACGATCCCACTTAACGCGCCAGTAACGATTAAATTACCGCTATCTAAAAATGGTATATAAACGATGTATTCAGTAAGGATCGAACTCACTACATTAAATTACTCCGGCACAAACTAAATTCAGGTAGAGAAGACTGCACCAAACTTTCAAATGAAGAAACATTATCTAGTATCCGTCTATATTTCATGACACAGTGGATAAAGACGTTAGTTAGATCCAGTGACAGAACCCAAAGAGTGTGAAATCAATACCTGGTTAAGGCAGTGGATAACTTGAAGACGGGAATTAGCAGAAGATGATTGACACCTGACATCAGTTAAACATGGCATGTGGAACTAGAACAGTCTACTCCAGTGAGCGAAATAAAGGGTTCAGTTCGACGTTCCAACCACCTGAAAAAGGCTGGAGCATACAACGGCCGAAACGTTGTAATAAATATAGCGACAAAGATGAGGACAATATTCCGAATAATGTAAATAGTGTAAAAAATTATCTACCTTGAAAATCAGCATCATCGGTATTTTGGTTTGAAACCCATGGGCATGGAATTCCGAATGTGATGTATTACCTTTGCTTACGCTTTGATATAACACCAAAAAGGCGCGAAGACACTAAGACGGTTACCAGGAATTAGAATGGTCAAGATATTTCGCCGCACCCAGATTCCTTAGTGGGGAAGCCAGCACGCGTTGATAAGAGTTTGGCCAAACGATTGACATGAGTCCGTTTGATCATCTCCCTCAAGCTTCCTCCTGGAAACGGTGCTACTACTAATGTCCCTTATAAATCGAGATAAATGCAGTCTATCATGCAGCGTTGGGAGTCTGAAGAACTGAGACGACACGAAACGCAAAACAAAATGGCCTCTGGTAACGGTGGTGAAATGCGTATCTATACAAGCCGCAACTTTTCAAGCGTACTAGGTGATATCGGACGGTGCGTGCTGTTATAGTCCCGTTTCTACAGAAATGCGCGCAAAAACTGACGCTCATTAGTACCCTGAATTACTGTATCCGTCTATAGATCGGTTTCGTCTTGTCTATTAATGTTTATTTATTTTGTTGTGTTAGAATGGCTCTGCAATCTTTTCACTGGTTAACATATCCGAATGCTAGATGAAGTTTAGTAAGTCTGATACAGACACCCTCTGTATGATCCGCTGGACTTTTGGCAATCTTTAAGTAAAGCACAGCTTTCTGAATGGTGTATGCATTTCAAGGTCGATTGTCCGTCGGATAAAGATGAAGAGCGTGTATGGCAACCAATCACTAGCAAAACGCCAGAAAAGGTTAGAAAATTAAGTGAACTCAGCTGTGAGGACCGTTTATGTAATATTCTATGTTTTCATACAAGATTGGAATCACTTATAGAGATTGCTGAGAGATTCTAGTCCCAGAATGTTCCGATACTACTTTGCATATAAATTATATTTTATAAATTCTGTCGCTCGTTAACCTAAACAATGCAAAAATGATGAAAAGATCAAGTCACATTTCGCCACATTTAATGACTAAAACAGACAGTATTTTTTTTTTAATTTCTATCTGTCTTTTATAATTACAGTACGTCAATTTGGATTCTGGATTTATTGTTGGAATTTATCCAAAATTTATAATTTATTTGACTTATTTTGGTGGCACAAGTATAAATCCATATAGTCGCCATCATTTTCTATGGATTTTTTAAACGCTTTTCATTTTTTTTTCTTTTTACTTTTGTTCACCCAATTTAACGCCCGAGTGTAACTCAAGATAGAGAGTTACTGAATGTAGTTCTTGTATGTAGATATCAGTTGACCCTAGACATGAACACTTTAAGATGGTAGTGATCGGGAAAGTGTTCTCTCTGGAGTCTGTTCCACAAAGCAGCGGTTATTTGAAAGAGGTTGGCTAAATGGAACTTCCTCTCTACCAATGGAAAACGAAAGGAATTATAATTCGACTTTGCATTCGTGGCATGGTAAAGCTTAACGGTAAAGGTCTGCACTGGTGGAACTAATGAATATAGCTCGTCAGAACGTTTTCTGTGGAAATAGCTATAGAATACCAACGCAGCGTTTCGTCTGTGGGGAAGGAGTTGTAGGGTGGTAAATAATTCATCACCCACAAGGCTATGTTAACGCTTCTAAATTCTGTCAAGGTTGAAAATGAGAACTGGGTAGCCCCAGTACAGATATGGCAGCAATACTCCATTTGACTCTCGTCATGGCCTGTCACCGCCCAGAACGTGATTTGCCACGACTATTCCTGTCTCTACTGATGAAACACATTACCGACAACTTAACTATGCTCACGTCCAATGTTTGGTCTACATAAACGTTCATCCAGCGTTGATAAATACCAGTGGATGAAATTTTTTCTGCTTCGTACGTAATTTCATATCGGGTCCCCATTTCGATAGAATTATTTGAATCAAAACAATTTCTTTTCCAAAATTACTGAAACATTTGAAATCTATCTAATAGCATATACCGCTAGTTTTTAGTGTCATTCTCGTGGAGGGTATATGTACAGCCTCAGTGCGCTATAGTTACGGCTGCATCATACAATTTTACCGCTAACAAGACATATTTTAAATTCTGTGATCATTCTCCTGGCTGGTTGCCAATTTACATGTATATAAACGGATTCCTATATTTCTCAATGTGTGAAAATGGGTGCAACGTCTTCGACCGGAATTTGAACTCAGCATCAGTCAGTCAAGTGCTATACTTGATACACGCTTGGGCGATCATGTCTCTTTCGATCCATGATGACTTTCTTGGCGTAGCTTAGATCTGGGACAAGGCCGGAAGTAGGGGGGCTCCCAGTGAGAATCGGACTCACTACTCAGTCGTAATTGTTCTAGCAAGACAAGCTTGATACCCATTACACTATGTCGAGGTGTCCCCCTTTTGATTCACGACTGACTAGGCAGATTTTCGTGCGGTAAGTTGCGCGGGAAACTAGTTGCCAACCAAGTATGACTTGCTATTTAACCCATAGATATGGAGTGGGGAGAAGAGATCCTTCATATTTTCCCAAGGGTATTTGACTGGATTCGAACTCGACCGAAAACCAGTATGCTATAGCATAAAATACGATTTACCTGAAATATGGTTGGTGAAAATGATTTTTTTTTATGATTTTATATAAACAAAAGGTTTTGTCAAAATTTCAAAAACCATTTGTATTTTTATAAGAGTTATCAGTGGTAATGTTTAATCTCTACTGATCAGACTACCATACATCAGCCTCCGACGTCGTAATGTTAAAGTCCCTAGTCCCCAAACTTATTCGGGTCGTAAGGGCATTACAGGTACGTTGGCCGTAACAGCAGTGGTGTGTCTAGGACAAGATGGCCTGTCTGGTTTTGAAGTTTTCCTTCTGTAAGACGGATTGCTAGCCAAAGCTAGAGAACCTAATCTGCTCAGATTTTTAACTATGCGGTGAGGAGAAAAATAGATGGATACTTTTGCCCGGGGGTGGTGGGTATCTGCACGAAAACAAAACGAAATGGCTGGAATTTGACCTCAGAATGCCACTTCGATAACCAGTACGCTACGCGCACATTTTTTTGACGCCGTCCGCCATCATAATTTTCAGAGCTACCCACGGATATATTTCATCTTGTCCGATTCATTCATTCATTTTTTTACGGTTTATCAACCTTTTTCAGGTTATTCAAAAGCAGTTTTTTTGTTTTTTTTTTAAAGAATTGTAAGTATTTTTTCTTAAAATAATATTTTAGCTATACAACTATTACTAATGTACAGTGTGAGTGGGGGACGAGCAATACAACAAACGCCAGTTACAATTTTACACCTAAAACGCTAAAGATTGATTCATTTTCTACGGTTTATCAACCCTTTGCAGGTTATTTAAAGTCAAAAAATATTCTCAGATTGTAATAATTGGGGTGGGGGTAGAAGAATAATGGTTTAGCGATACAAATTTCATTAATCAACCCGTAGCTGTAAGATGCGGATACATACCTTTCCCAAGGGTATTTTACACGTAAGTGAATATAATGAACCCAACTGGAATTGGAACTTAACTCTCCGTTTAACATTTCCGAGCCATTATCCCCTACACCACCCACACATCCAAGCTTACAGTATTCCCAAGCGGTCACCCATCTAGATACTTTCGGCGTTGCTTAACTTCGGTGATCGTACCGGAACCTGTGTTTCAAAGTGATTTTGTCGTTAGTTTTATCGTGTCTGGTTTTAAAAGTGGGGGATGGTTAGCTATCAAAATAATGGTTAAAATGAGGCAGTAAAAGATTTCAAGATATCTGTTTCGCAAAAATCGATTGTTAATTAGTGTCGTATTTGATTCATTTTTTTTTTTAAATAGCCATTAACCCTTTTCTCTTCAACCGCTGTACCAGCACCTATCTACCTATTTGCGTAGATATGTGTATATTCTTCTTGACAAGAAGAAATAGATATAGGAATACAGAATTTGCTTAAAGCGATTCATTATTACCAAAGGAAATCTATTCCAACTCCAATCTAACGTTTAACCTAAATAATGTGATTAATATTACATAAATTTAGTTTCGGCATGTGCATTCTTGATTAGGCTTCTGCGGCTAAATATTGTTCATCGTGTATAAACATATCACTCAAAAGAAGCAAAAAGGAGATCAGAAAATAGAATAAACTTCACAGAAGCTGAAATTACCGACCGCATCTGTTAAGCGATAATTTCCAGTGAATAAACGCACTCACGACTCCCTTGTGTAAAACTTTAACTTTTCTAATCTATGTGTGATTTTTCTTTTCTTTTCTCCAACTTTTAAAGCAACCATACTTCGATTTGAGCAAAACAGATCTTACACCGGATCAAAGTGTTGAGAAATATGTCACTCCAAATCAGTTACAGATATGAGTCGGTCGTACATGCGAAAATGAAAAAAAAAAAAAAAAAAAAGATTTCAATCCTGATCATGTATCGAACATACTCACTTAGCGGTGACGTGATATTAACAAAAAAAAAAAGTAGAATAAAATTAAACTCAGCAAAAGAAAAAAAATGCGAACATTCTCAAATAACCGAATTTTCAATTTCTCAGGAAAAGTATTTTTCAATTTTTCATCAGTCATCTTTTTTTCATTTTTTTTTTTTCGTTCGGCGTACGCAATCTGCTTATTTCGTTTCAAAGTAGTATAAATATTATATTTCTATCATGAAATAGGAATTGTGTTTTTCTCCTTTCAGTACATAAAAATAAATTAACATTTAACAGCTCCGTTTTCATTGTACATCTGTATTAACTAATAAAAACTACGGTGGTTGCTGTTCACCCTTATAAAACCTAGTGTGGTTAGCAATAGCTCTGACAAAACTTAGTGTGGTTACTTGTAACGTGAATAAAACCTATTGAATTCACCTTAATAATAACTACTACGGCAACTTCCCCTCCCTCCTTTAGTCTCCACTTTGGGAAGTGTCCTGACAGAGGATAAGTGAGACGCTGAGATCCGAAGATGTATTGGGATGGCCAAAGACGCATTCCAAAAGCTAGTATTACGAGACATGAGGTTTTCATTGGTGACAAAGAAAAGAGTACTGAATTGCTATATGATATATGTCCTCCTTTACGGCAGAGAATGTTGGACGGTCTCCTCAAAGATGAAGAAGAGACTCAAGGCAACGGAGGTATGGTTCTACAGAAGGATGCTAAGGATAATATGGATCGAACATGTGAGTAAGGATGTGGTTTTGAAGAGAATGCAAACAAGGAGAGCTTATACTTAACATTAGGAAACGGTAGCTGAAAATTTTGGGACACGTAATGAGAAAGGGGGGCTTGGAGAATCTGATACTCACAGGGCGGATAGAGGGAAAGAGAGACGAGGGAAAGCAACGCGTGACATACCTAATGGGCAAGTGGATGACGGAACAAGGTTTGGGAGATATAAAAAGAGAACAAATCATATTGAAAACTGCAAGAGATACGGGGAAGTGGAGAGCCATGATTGCTTACATCCTAAAGGGACACTGCACACAAAAGAAGAAGAGGAAGTATGAAGCCTCGGGTCTCAACAACATTAGGCGTTGTACATAAGGTTTTACGGAATGAAGTTGCTAAACGCATCCGGTATTGTACTCTTTTTTTTCTTCTTCTTCTTCTTACAGTACTCAGTATTTCCACACACCTCGTTCCCCATACACCATCTAATTACTGGCCAGGCTCGACATTGCTTAACTCAGGTGATCAAACAAGAATCAGTGTTTCAACGTGATTTGGACGTAAGCATACTATATATATATATATATATATATATATATATATATATATATATATATATATATATATATATATATATATATATATATATATATATATAGTCTTAAGTTGTGCTATATTTATGGGATATATATATATATTATAAATGAATCATTCATACAAAAAGTAGATTTGTAGGTTAATGCACCTTTTAAAATTTTGTTGCAAAGGAATTTCGCCATTTTATATCATTAACTTTATAATCTTCTTTTTGTATGAATGATTCATTGTAATATAAATGCACCACATATTTTATATATATATATATATATATATATATAAACTGGTGGAAAACTAAAAATTCCCTAAGAAATGTTTCTCTAAATTGTCATTTTTAGTATAAATTAATGAACATATTTTACTCGAAAAATGTGAATTTTTCATATTGATTTATGTAGACAGACATTTGCCAGCATACGCATCTCCCTACCCCAGATAATGATTCCCCCTCGTCCGCTTTTATTCTCGTAGACTACACTGAGGAGTATGGGGCAACAGCTCACAACAACACGAAACATTGCTACTATGGTTTCCATACCAAGTAAGGTTTTACAAGATAAAATTGCTAGCCCTATGCACAACCGGTTTTGTACCCCGTTTCGCCTCCATTATCCGGTGTCGGCAAGCGGTCCCAAGAACTAACAAGCTCGACACCCCTTCATCAAAGGGATCAATCGAGAACCAGTGTTTAGGCGTGATTTAACTGAAATGTTCACTATTCAACCTAATAAAACAGCATGGTTACTAATCATCCTCATAAAACCTAACCTAGTAAATACAACCATAAATAAAATCAAATATACTTACCTTAATAAAGTATATGATGGTTACTAATCACTCTAATAATACCTATCTTGATTTCTGCCAAAACCTACCGTGTTTACAGCTAAATTTTAGTAAAATTTAAAATGGTTACTACTCGACTGAATAAAAGATTTCGTGTTGACTGATCACCCTAAGAAAACCTACATTGCTTAAGAATGCGATTACAAGTCGATAATGTGGCTGTTGGGTCTCAATCTGACTAGCTTGTAAATTTATATATATATATATATATATATATATATATATATATATATATATATATATAGTTTGTGAATCTGGGTTTCACTGTTTTGCGATCATCAGGCAAACCAAATCAGTTTGACGATCTCAGAAGCCTAAAACCCAATGTCACAAACTCATATCCATACAATTGAATATGTTAGCTCTATGACTGGATAAGTACCGCGCATATATATATATATATATATATATATATATATATATATATATATATATATATATGTGTGTGTGTGTAAGTACTGCACAAAAAGTAAATGAATTAAATTATCTCTTTTTCCAGAAAATCAACAAATCTTAAATAAACTATACATTCATTAATCAAAAAAAACTTTTATTAAACGAATTACAACCACTTCCAACCGATTTTATCAAGTTTTTAATATTAACTAAAAATTAAGATGTGCAAAAGTAAAGAGCCCTTACATTTAATATTTGGCCACTCCTCTTTCGAGGTCACCATGTCGACTAGTCTTTTTCTATAATTTTTAAGTTTCTGGCAGTAGTGAGCGTCAATCTTCTTGGCAAAACTCCCATCTTTGCTCGATATTACTGGATTTATTGCATGTCCTTGAACCACAGATTTTCAACTGGGTTTAGATCAGGACTTTGCCTAGGTCATTCCAAGTCTTGAAATTTTTTTTTCAAAGTTATTCTTTTGTGGATTTGCTTTGAGGCTTCAGACCATTGTCCTGTTAAAAGATCCAACACCGACCTAAATCAAACTTTCGAACCAAGGGCAAGACACTTTTCAAAATTACTTGATATCTTTCAGAGTCCATTGTGCCGTCAATGCGTACTATTTTGCCTGTTTCAGCTGCAGCAAAGCAACACAAATAAAATGCTGCCGCGCACAATATTTAACTGTTGACACCATATTTTTCTCTTCAAAAGCCGTATATTATAACAGATATACCGCCTATCGTTCCTCCCACAAAGCTCTAGTTTGGTCTCATCCAACCATAAAATATTTTACCAGAACGTTTCTAGCTTATTAATATGAGCTTTGGAATAGTTAAATCGATCTTGTTTATGCTTTTTCGTAATGAGTCACTTTTTTCTAAGCATTCTGCCGTGAAGACTGACATCGTTCAGATTTCGACGCAATGTAGACGTATGCATGTTGATTCCAACATTGGCAAGGGAGCCTTGGATAACCGCAGATGTCACAGCCGGATAACCCTGGACTTGCTTGCATAACTAAATGTCAACTTGCTCTTGCCGTTATTTTTCGCGGACGGCCACTTCTTGATTGCGATGACGTCATACCAAAGCCCTTCTAATTATAAATAATTTGTCGCGTAGTGGAGACGTTTTTAAAGCTTCCGGAAGTTCTTTAGCGCTTGGTATATATATATATATATATATATATATATTTTTTAAATTTAATCTCTAACTGCACCCTTTTACATACACAACTAGTTATAATGTTTGACTGCAGTATACACGGCTTACCAAAAAATGAACCCGTGTCATTTGATTTTTACACCTGCACAAAAAATGATTTCCACTGGCAACCATGTAAAAAGAAAAATACAAAGTGTAAATGTAAGGGTTCACTTACTTTTGCACATCTTTTTTTAATTAATATTTTTATTCCAGTTTAATAAAACATTTTGTTGAAGTTGTAACACCAATTTCAGACTCAACAGACCTGTTACTTTCCTAAACCGGTATCTACTTGTATCTGTAGCGGAGTTCACAGTCCAGGGCTACTCCCCTCATATAGCTAAACACGCCCACCTAAATCGCCAGGGCCACGAACTGAGTGCCTGCATCAAGGACGAGTTTTCCTATGACAGACAAAAAAAAAAACGAACCTGATCTCCCATATATATGCGTTTCCGTTGGGCACCTCGAAGCGGTGTAATTCTTAGCAAGCTTGTCTCGATAGAACAATTACGACTGAGTAGTGAGTTCGATCCTCACTGGTTGCGCCATACTTTCGGCCTTGTGCCACATCTAAGCTACCGCTTAGAAAATCACTAGTGGTGTAATAGCAAGCTTATCTCGCTAGAACAATTACGACTGAATAGTGAGTTCGATCCTCACTGGGTGCCCCCTACTTTCTCCCTTGTGCCACATCTACGCTACGCTTAGAAAATCACTATCGGGCACCTCAAGGCGGTGTAATGGTTAGCAAGCTTGTCTCGCTAGAACATTTAAGACTGAATAGCGAGTTCGATCCTCACTGGGTGCCCCATACTTTAGACTTTGTGCCACATGTAAGCTACGCTTGTAAAAATCACTATACATGCTTCCGTGTGGCACTTATCCATAGTACCACATTCGGCTATGCTCTCTATCGCTTTCAGAACGAAGGGACGGTTATTTTCGACCGTATATCGGAGAAAGTTGATAATATCCTCGGTCAGCTTTCATATCTGCGGTGACTGTAATATCCACCATAAAGAATGGCTAGTCCACTCCAACAAAAGTCAGATAGTGCTGAGACTTCTCCATAGCCTACAAATTAACCCAGATCATCGGAGAACCTACCCGAGTCCCGGACACAACGGGTTATCAGGCGAACCTCCTCAACTTAATCTCCTGCCCAGATAAATGTTTGGCATAACTTCTACCACCACTAAGTACGTCAGACCATTCCCTTATCAGTGTCCAAATCGATGCCAAACCCAAGGCATTTCATGATGTACCCTTCCGTAAAACGATTTTTTGCTCTGCGAAGGCAGACTGGGACAGCTTTCGATCATACATGATGGAAGCCCCACTTCCAATCTTCTTCAAGCATACTGCATCCAAAAACTGCTGCCCCGTCACTGACTGGATCCTCTCTAGAATGGAGATTTTAATACCCCCCCAATGACCACCACCAAAAAAAAATTCTATCAAAACCCAAACGGACAGCCCTGGTTCACATCTGAATGCGCTGTGGCCATAACCCCCGAAACCACTACTTCGGTATCTATCGCAAGGAGCGATGTAGTTCGGCCTTCAGTGTATTCAGAACTGCCCGAAGTCGCTGCAAAATGTTCTAAAAAAAAACACCAAATGTAGCTACACACGGGCAGTTCAGACAAAGGTTGAAGAGAAATTGGATCCCGCGAATTCTGGAAGATCACGAACCAAATCACGAATTAAGGTAAAGCAGCTGTGCCCACAATTATAAATAGCCTCGGGGTCATATCCTCCTTGATAGATAAGGTAAACCTCTTCGCTTCTATCTTTGCCTCTAAATCTACATTAAATGACAAAAACCATCCCCACCCCAAGTTACCAAGTCTCAGAGTACAGTCTCGGTAATATTACTTGAGAAGTTTCTAGATTTATCAAAGGCCTCAACCCTAACAAAGCCACTGGCAAAGACAAAACTCCAGTGATTGACCTTAAGAATATCAACCCGGAATTATCTCCAATCCTAGCAAAGTTATTCAACCGCTGCTTGCCGTCCTGGGTATGACGATAAAGTACATCCAGCCTCCTGGGTATGACGATAAACTACATCCAGCCTCCTGGGTAAGACTATGAACTACGTCCAACAGAAAGGCCTCTGATCAGGAGGTTTTGAGGAGTGTGGAACCAACTCTTAATTGCTGATGTTCCCAGATCCCCCTCCTGACCCAAGGTGGTAGCACCTGTTAGGGACCCAGCTATAGGCAAATAGTTAACCCCCAAACTGGGGTCAAAACACTATGAAAATGTAAAAACAGGTTTTAATATCAGAAATACTTTGTAAAAACATTATTACCAGCAATACATTTTTGAAAATCAAATATTACCAGCAATACATTTTCTGACAAAAAATTTTACCAGCGAAGGAAAATGATTACCAGAAATAGATTTTTGAAGGAAAAATATTACCAGAAAAAGATTTTTAAAAAAAAATATTACCAACAATGAAAATTTTGTCAACATCAAATAACCCATTGAGATTGATATGCCGTAAAACAAACCAAACCAAACCAATCGCTGCTTGAGGCAGAAATCCTTCCTAAGCCTGTGAAAAGTGTCAAGCGTATACCCGATTTTCAAGAATGTGGCCATGCGATCTTCCCGCTCCCAGTACAGACCCACCAGTCTCATCAGTATTATCAGTAAAATTCTTGAGTCCATAATCAACAAGAAGGCCGTCAAGCAGCTAGAAAAGAACAACCTCTTCAGCAACGAGCAGTATGGGTTTCGGTCGGCCCGATCCACTGCTGATGTCTTAACTACCATTAATCACAGAATCAGTGAGGTTTTTGACGACAAACACATCTCGCCATGCCACATACATAGTAGCAAACCACCCACATTCCCTCCATATTTCATCGGTGAGAAGTAAGTTCCACTCGAGCAGGTTCTTCCCAAGAACCACTGCCCCTTGGAATCGACTCCCAGCAGGATGTTTCCCCGATCACTACAATCTTAACCTATTGCTAGTGTTGATCGTTATCTCCTTCACCTTTTCAAACAGCCTCCTAACGTAACCCTCTACCTCGAATGGCCTTGTGATGTGTGACTCTCACTCAAATATATATATATATATATATATATATATATATATATATATATATATTTTTCTTTTTCTTATTACCATTTATGCTAATTTATACATTTTTCTCTGGGTTCATTTTCCTCTTTATATCACTACTTAAATTCTGTACTCACAAGAAGTGCTTTAAGTCGATAATAATGGGGTATCCACTGTGGATCGAACTCATTTCATTTGCTGATTCTTATAATACAGGTGACGCCCTCCCAAGTCGGCTCATAAGATTTCACATTCTCGATGAATACTTGATGTAAATGAAAGAAGCAAATTAAATTATTAAATGATGAAAATCAGAGGTTAACCGGCAACCGAGAAATTTTTCTCGAAATTCTTTCCCGTTCTTCTGTAATAGCTCCAGATATTCACCGCTTTCTTGGTTGTCCATGTATTTTATACTGTTGCTCATGTCTGATCATGTGCTACTGCTATTCATCTCGAGATTCTTGACAAAATCCAAAAAAGGATCTGCAATGTAACCCCCCCCTGCATAAGTGGCATTCCTGTCTTGCGTGGGGGTGAAGTGATTTTTTTAAAAAAAAAAAAAAAAAAGTAAAGTGCTCAAGGAAATGCTGTAAGTTACTCAATGAAATCCATGTAAAAAATGTGAAATGAGATGATTAAATTTATAAAATGGCCAATTAGTTCGTTCAAAATTTAACGGTCAACTCTAGATAAAAGTTGACAGACGTTTCTCAACGTCGCAGCTTCGGTTTTCAATCAACAATGTCTATCTGCGACTTACGCAATAACGTGAGAATATTCGAATTTTTCATATAAATTTGCCGAGCCGTATGCATCACAGACATCGATAGAAACTTATTTTTTGTGCATTACTACAACAGATTTCATCATTTGAAATATTATTTTAGTGGATACCCATATTTGTGTAGACGCTCCATTTATTTATTAAACAGTTTATTTATTTTTGCCTACCAGCCTGAATATTCGAGAAATCTTATTAAAGAAAAATATAAGATCTCCAGCAGGATTCAAACCTATATCCCCCTTTTCAGTTGAAAGCATCATTAAATGCAATGTCTTCTAAACTGACATAGCCATGGAATGCATTGCCAATAAAGCAAAGCTAAATAATGCCATATAACTGAAAATCCCTATCAGATTTTTAAAAGTTCATATCTGCTTGTAAACAAAGCAATTTCTAAAGAAGTAATGATTTTTTTTAATTTATTACTCCAACAATTTTTATCACTTGAAATGTTATTTTAGTGGATACCCATATTTGAGTAAACGTAAAGTTTATTTGTTAATAATATGCGCTCTGCTGGAGATTGCATATTTTCTTTAAAGATAAAGTAAGATAAAAATTTTAAAAAATAACCAAAAGTCACAGGCAGATAGAATAAATGAATATCACTTGTTTCGCTGTCTTAGAAGAATTCACCTGTAGAAATTTATCTCATTGTATTGGCTTAGTCATTGCTACTTCTTTTTCTTTTTGTTTGTCGCTTGCTGAACAGCGCGATTAAAAAAATAAAATAAGCAACATTAGCATCTCTCTTAACTCTACAGGCCTGTTAAATAGCGGTAACTGCTCTGCTGCTTAAATTACAGGGTGTCCAATTAAAAACACGGAAAATTTATTATCACTGTTTTATCTTTCAGGAATAATTAACCTTGAATAAATTGCTTGAATATTCATGACCTTGAATAATCATTCGACTTCCGCGTAATTACTTAACTCTGATTGGTTCTTTTATGATTGATTAATTGCTGCTCGATCTTCTGATTCGTCATTTAAGGGTTATTTGAAGACAACTTTCGTCTTTCTTTCTGCCATTCTCGTGTGGATAAACAGCTCACTGATTTTGAGTGTCAAGTTATCGTGCTTTTCAAAGATGAACATCCAAACGGGGACCTTTATCCACTGTGCCATGTGTTCTTGAAACGTTGTGAAAAATAATGCAACAGTAAATGTAAATCGAGCTCTCTTGTAGGGGTTGAATAGATTCTAAATTCATACGAGATGTAAGGTAATGAGCTATCCTTTCTTGTCAAGTTCAATATATATATATATATATATATATATATATATATATATATATATATATATAGCGATTCTTGATAAAACCCAAAGAATATGCAATGTTATTGGTCCTGACTAGCTTCCCTTTGTCTTTTTTATGAATACTGTCAGGGTAGGTGTTCTGATGAATTTTCCTCTATGGTATCTAAATTTTATGAATTTAAGTGCAGTACTTCAAGGTGCTCAGGTAGAAAGCGGCAAATTTATTATCACTATTTTATCTTTCAGGAATAATTGACATCGAATAACCTTAAATAAATTTCTTCAATATTCATGACCTTGAATAATCATTCGACTCTCGCGTAATTACTTAACTCTGATTGGTTCTTTTATGATTGATTAATTGCTACTCGATCTTGTGACTCGCCATTTAAAGGTTATTTGCAGACAACTTTCGTCTTTCTTTCTGCCCCTCTCGTATGGATAAACAACTCGCTAATTTTGAGAGTCAAGTTATCGTACTTTTCAAAGATCATGTGCAGAAATTCTTCCTGATTTTTTTCAGTCACATCCGTCGTCACCAGTTTTCAACGGTTGTCTCACGTCTTTCTGAAGTTACCGCCTCTTTTACTGGGCACCGTATATAAAAGTCACCAGTTTCAAAAGATCAAATCTGGTCATTCCTACTTAATTTTTATTTTTCACGAACGGCACAGAACCGCCATCTTTGATGCTTTTGCTTTCCTTTTTGCATAGGAAGGATACGCGCGTAGTGAAAGGGACATTGACACGGAAAATAGAATCGTCGAGCCGAGTACAAACACCGAAATAGTATATTGCGTTTACTTTCGCACCAATTCATTTTGAATAGGAATGAATCTGTAATGAGTAAGATAAAAGGGTAGACTGAACTTTCTAGATTTGACAGCTTGCGACCATATCGCGTTGAAACACCGGTTCTCGTACAATCAACAAAGGTCAGTGCCTAAATGGGTGACAGCTTGCGAATACCATATTCTATAAGCTTGGATGTACATCTGGTGCTACGGATAACAGCTCGGAATTGGACATCGGAGAGCCGAGTTCTAATTCCAGTCGGTTTCATTATATTCACTTAATAAGTACCCTTGGCAAAAGTATGAATCCAGCTATTCTACCTCAAGCTATAGGTTAATTAGTATAACTTATCTCAAAAAAATAATTATTAAAATCTAAAAATATTTTGTAGCTTTAAAATAACGAACAGGCTATTTTGCTGATCCCGGTAAAATAGACACCAGAGTATTTTGCCGGTAAATATACTGTTTCAAACCTTATCATAAGCGCGGTGGTTGTGGATGCACCTAAAGTACACTGTCCAGGGAACTATGCTCAAAGGTAAGTTTTAGATTTGTAGATATTGGTATACCTGAAGTGATTAAGAATATTCAGAGACTTCTATATTCCTTTTAATCATTGATGCTGAATAAATGATTTTAACTCGTGTTTTAACAATTGATGGTGAAAAAGATTTTAAATTGTCTTTAATAATTGATGGTGAATATAAAACTTTCTTGTTAAATCTGTGTATTGCTATTTTTAACATTACTTGCCTTCATAATGATAAAAAAATATTTACCGGTAAAATAGCTTGGGAGTCTATTTTACCGAAAACGGTAAAATAAGCTTAAAAACGTGTTTGTCTTTTTTACCGAGACCAGCAAAATAGCTTCTTCCTTAAAATAACGCGCAAAAGGTTGATAAGTGATTAACAAAATAAAATCAATCTAGAATTGAGTGGCAACCATTCTAAGAGAAGGAGAACTCTGTAGTTTAAAACATGGTTAAGACAAAGGAAAAACTTTCCTTTATCTTTCTCACGGTGATTCACAAATAATAAAGAAAAAGAACCTGTGGAGAGTCATGATCGCCTCCGCCCTGAAGGGACGTGGCATTTAAATTATTAGTATTAGGAGTAATACCATAATTCCCGGATGTCTAATAAGCCTTCATCCATAATACACACCCCTAAAATTATGCTGAAAGTGTAAGAAAATGCTTCTACTCGCGCATAATATGCACCCCTTGTTTGGTAACCAAACCCTATAAATTGTACCTCCTCTAATTTCATTACAGCCAGCATTTCCTACTCTTATTCAAGTTGTAATTGAAGATATTTATCAATTTCCGGTCATCACGATTCTAAAAGGAAACGGAAATGCCTATGTTGTGTCTACTGCGCAAAATCATTAACCTGTTTTAGTTCGATAAAATGTACAATCTATCGGATCTGTATGGAGTTTTTCCCCAAAATGGTTTTAAACATAGAATAACATTAATCTAATTTAATTTTATGATAATTCTTATTTTATTTTACGTTTGTAAGTATTGTTAGGTCCATATGATTGTATTTGACATCCTTATGGGATAGCAATCGCCAAATGTTAATGTTAAATTGTCGTATGTTTTTGGTGAGTAGTCATTTCGAAACTGAAATCGACGTACGAAACGGCAAGTTTTTGAAGATTCCTTTAATCAGAAAGCCGAAATTTCTAAAAGAAACGGGATATGACATTATTTGTCACTGGTAAATAATAATAAGTCTAAGAAAGTTAGTTCACTGGTAAACAATTTTTCTCACTCGAATTAGTCTTGCATCTGGATAGCAATAACGAAATACTAATAAACTCTCATGAGAAATACCGAAGATTTAATTTCTCAAAAAGCCGAAATTTCTAAAAGAACGAGGTGACCGATTAAAAGCAACACTTAATTTTTACGACAGGGACATATAGCGATATTTTGACACATGACCACCACTATGGATGCTAGATTTGAAATCACAATTCAGAGATAAAGCTTTCCTCGGAGAATGTCGCTGACGAGAAAGGACATGCGGTCTGTATCTGATTTCGGACGAGAAAAATATAAACCCGATATGGGGAATTTTTCTGCGGAAGAGACAGGTTTGAAATAACAATTCCTTGACTTAACTTTTACGACAGGGACATCTAGCGATATTTTGACATTTGACGGATGAACGCCGCTATGAGTGCTAGCTGTGGAACCAGAAGTAGAGAGAATCGGATAAGATTTTAAAAACAATTTGGAGATAAAAGTTTTATCTCTTTGGAGAATGTCTCTGACTCAGTGGGGGAGCTATCTGTTTTATGATCAAATTTAAGACAAGGAAAAACCAACACTTGTCGAAGGAAAAACGATAAGTTTGGTATTAATTAACGAACTTAGAATTAGGGGGTGGCCGATGGCGCAGATGAGACGACACACCAAGAAGGTTTGGAATATTAGGCTAAGAAGAGGTTTGGGGCAGATTAATGCCTACGACCGTTACCCGAGAAAAGGAGGGGACACTCCCAAATTAGGAAGTAATTAATTCCTAGAACCCAGACAATGAAAAATGGGTTCTTTGTCACAGAGAAAATACTAGATAACCAGCCACCCCACGCTCCCACACGAGAAGAGGGAGATCGTTCCGGACGCGAGATACCCTGCATGTCTGCCTACCAGCGATAACTTCCGACACCAGCCTTGTGCCAAACTTCACCAAGTCAGCAAAACAAACTTTACCAAGTTGACAAAGTCAATAAACGCCTACATACGAACTCCTAGACTCTAACAATAGTTAACCAACTATTGTACGAAGGACTTGATATAAAAATAGTATATATATTTTTATTTTATTCGAATGTTATTTTTCCTGCGCGTCTTCGTCCTGCTTGGACCAGCCCAATACGAGGATACCTACGACGATTCGATTTTGGCCTCCTTATGATCGAATTAAATCACAACGTGGGATAATGCAGGTCCGGGATCGAAGCGATCACTTCATCGATCAACCGCGGTATTGGATGTCTTGGACGATCAGGGAGCAGTTAAGGGCGACATTAAGTTTTTCTTCTCAAGGTTGGTTTGAATTCAGTTTTCCTTCTCGAGTTTTATGGGCGATGAAAGATGAAATAATACCTTTCCAAAGGGTATTTGCGCATAATGTAATGATCTCGAATAAAATTCGAACTCGTCTCTCCGATTTCTCATCGACACTATCCATTACACCACCGCGCATCTACTATGTACCTATACCAGATAAACAAATAGATCGATGTATCCTACCCAATTCATAACACTATATCTACTAATGTATTATTCATGTTAATTAATGGTATAGTGTCAATTAGAGGTTAGAATATTATTTAAGAATTAGCAATAATATAGATATATAATGGATATATTTTTGGCAAATAAATTCTCAATACGTGGATTTGTTTATGACAGTGCAAGCCGCAAATCTGTGTCTACGTAGTGACGAGCTCAGTATTTATTTTTATACTGTATATTAACGCGGTACCACTGGACAAAAGACCTCCTCGACCCAGGTCACCGACCAAGGCAGAAGAGTTCCTCGGATGAAATACAACGGCCACGTGTTCGCGAGCCAACTCATTCGATGGACATTGGCTTTGGTTTAACCTGGAGAGGAATGGGTTCCGCCAGATTAAAACGTCTAAAACACGCCGCATGATGAGCATACCAAGAAACCATTCGCGGGAAAACTGGCTCTGGTGCACAACCACGACAGATGGATGAGAATAGTGGAACACGTCGGCTACCCAACGACACCTTCCGAGATTAAGGACGAAAGATTTGCGGCAAGAACTGAGTTCAGAACTTTCAGGCCTATTTGTGCCAGTTTCTACGTACACATCGTCTCCTGTGGCGCATGGCCAAGGAATTCGCTTATTGACTACTAGCAGCATGGCCCGGCGTTGCCCGTGCTTGATTCAAAAATCGTACGACTCATACAGCAATCGCTATCACTTGACTTAAAATATTTTTGCCCTTCCTTGCCTTTAAAGGAGTGCCCTTTGCCGTCCTGATGTTGCTACATGCCTTACTTCTTGCCTATCTCACACTGCGAATTTTTTCTAAGCTCTATACTAAACATTAAATCTGTTACGAAAAAAGAACTAAACAAAATGAACACAAAACGATCAGCTTTAAAAAGGGACTCGTAACTGGAAAAACCGAATGAAAAAAAAATGTTAACAACAAATACTTTTTCACACCCAACCCAGTTCTGTGGAATCAGAATCAACGTTGAGTTTAAGCAAGCGAATGAGCCAATTGGAATAAAGTGCCATGCAGATTTAAATTTTTCCCACTTGTGACGAATGCAGCTATCGATTATTTTGCATGCTAGCATGCTAGTTAACATTCGTGTCAGTCAGCTGTTGGCTCTCACGCTGGCCAATTTAATCTTCCTGCCTATTCGTGGCAACCAGCTATTGGCTCTCACTCTGGCCAGTAGAAAATGGCCGCAAACTACATGAAAACTGCCGTAGAAGCATGAAAAAATTGATTATTTCCACTATCGATGGGAGTTGGGAAATGAAAAGTCAGTCTTGGCCTCCCCGATAACCTGGAGCATGTGCATGTAAATTTTGGTGCAAATCCGTCGAAAATTGCGGCCGTGCATTCATTACACACACACACACACACACACACACACACACACACACACACACACATCCTGCCTTTTATAGATAGAGATAAAACACGGGTTCTAATTTGTCAGGAAGGTGAAGGTGACTTCTTGGTGTTATCAGCGTATAGTATCTCTGGAAAAAAAACCATATCACTTGCAAGTGAAATCAGGTAGACTAAATTTTTCGTCAATGTCTGTGCTAGCAAATCACTAGTCATCGTGACCGAGTGTTTGAGCGTACTGACGTTGTTCACACTGTTGGTCACGACAGTTGATGCTCTCTACCTCTTGGAAATTGTAACTGATATTTGCTGGGTGTACGTGCAGTATAACGCACATTCCGTACGTGTTAAACAATCATAAATGTGTCTGTACAGGTGTCTGCAACTGGGATTAGCTAGCAGACAGATATACGAGGAAACGAGCGATTAGCCTTTATCGTCTTTATTCTACATATAATATTTTTATATCAAAATTTCGGTTTCTATTTTTTTTTTTTTTTTTGTGTTCGTCAAATGTCGATTACCTACACAATATTTCCGACTATGCAGTATTGCCTAACTGAAAACGCCATGTTTTGTCTAAGTCTACGTAATTACTCAGAGTTTGAAAATCTTTGCTCTCGGTGATTCTGTATTGTTTATTCTTGGCTTACACCAGTTGTCACTAAATGATTCTTACAGTGCACTTTAAAACAAGTAAAAAATATTTTGTGCACAAACCCGTGGGCCTACTACACTCATGTCTTCATGTTCTACTTACTCAACCCTACAACTTAACGACACCATAAATTGGATAAACAGTCTAAACCAATTGTAGCTGACAGCAAATTTCACTTTATTCTCTTCAAGTTTTAAAATATAATCTTGCTCTTTCGCTGCGCATCTAATTTTATCTCGCGGCTCACCAGTGCGACGCGGAGCATCTGATTTTATCTCGCAGCGCACCAGTGCACCGCGACGCAGAGTTTGGGAAACACTTACCGGCACAGTATCTTGAGTAATGATATTTTTTTTGTCTTTCTCAAGTAATATCTGTATGGATAACGATATTTGTGTGTGTGTGTGTGTGTGTGTGTGTGTGTGTGTGTGTGACGATATTCGCTCTCGATAAAATAATTTAATCGGTCGAGCACTGTGGGGAGTAAGGGACGAATTTGTAAACAATCATTATTACTGCTGATAATGCAAGACTCTCCTAGCTGATTGAGTTCTCTGAGTGATTGGTGTGTTTATGGAAAAATAAATAGGCAAAAATGTGTCTTTCTTTCTGCCGGACGTCGATGGGCTAGGGGTAGAATCTCCGACTGATACCAAATTGGTTTTCGTTTCAGTCTCGGCCTGAAGCGATCGGATGTCTAGCCACACTGATGGGCTGTAATACAGCGAAACTGTGGATGACGGTATATATATATATATATATATATATATATATATATATATATATATATATATATATATGACAGAGATGGAGATTTATTGTATTAACTATCGATGTCACCGGTCTAAAGTATATTAATTGATAATACGTACCTTTCTGAGTTTCAAATTAATGGTCAGGGGACATTTGTGGGGAGAAATCTCCATCTGGGACTTGTTTATTCCAACCATCCTTTTTCTTAAATATTAAGGAAATGTCACCCCATCCCTAAAATTAGACTGCCTGCGATTATTCGGCAACAAAGCTTTTCATTACCGAAAATTATTTTTAAATTATAGAAAAAATTCCAACCACCCGCTTTATTTTAACGATGTCTGTTTGAAACTCAAATATTCGAAATTGATGAAAATATTAATTGTTCAACGAAACTACGAATAATTAATTTTTGGAGGAATTAAAAAAAAATACTGAAGAACTTAATGACTTCGTTTAACAAGTCATGGATCGATTTGACAGGGTATTTATATTATGAACAAGACTTTAAAATGCCAAAATTCAATATTTTGTCTAACAAATGTTGTGGCTTGAAAAAGATTTATTGAAACGCTAATCCACGAAAACATTTCCCGATTTTTTATGAGCGAACCAGTTAACCTCAATAGTGCCAGAAAAAATTCCATCACAAATATGATTAACTATTGTGGCACAAGGCCGTAAGTACAGGGAATCGATTGAGGATTGAACACACTACTCAGTCGTAAGTGATTTAGCAAGACAAGCTTGCTAACCATTACACCACGTCGACGTGCCATGGCGATTTACTAAGCTGTAGATGTGACACAAGGCCGAAATTATGGGGAACCCAGTGGGGATCGAACTCACTATTCAATCGTAACTGATCTAGCGAGACAAGCTTGCTAACTATTACACCAATAGTGATTTTCTAAGCGGTAGCTTAGATGTGGCACAAGGCTGAAAGTATGGGGCACTCAGTGAGGATCGAATTCACTATTCAGTCGTAACTGATCTAGCGAGACAAGCTTGCTAACTATTACACCAATAGTGATTTTCTAAGCGGTAGCTTAGATGTGGCACAAGGCTGAAAGTATGGGGCACCCAGTGAGGATCGAATTCACTATTCAGTCGTAACTGATCTAGCGGAACAAGTTTGCTAACTATAAAACCACTTCGATGGCAAATATAAAGATAATGAACATATTTATAATTTATAATTTTGCGCATGCGCGTCTGGCTCTTATTTTATTTATTTTTTTAACCTGGTTTTGATGCCAACAAATTTCAAACAAATTAATAATTCTTATTGTTAAATAAAGTGTGGAAGTCTTAGTAAAAAGTTTGTCTTCTTCATTCTACTTCTTTTGTCGCTGTTCTTCATTAAGAAGTTTTGCAAAACCCAACATCTTCGATTTCCGTTCAAACTTCCAAAGTCGACCATTTCACAACAGGAGTCGATGGTACACTGTAGAATCGTTTGATTTGCTTTCGACAAATTCCCAAATTCAGCTGAACATGCACACCAAGGGAAACTGAATTTCATCAATGTATATTGTTTGATTTGGCCAGTGTGTAAAATGTTTGACTCCGTCGCCAACGATGCAATAGCAAATGGGCTGAGCAAGTGAGGTCGTTTTACAAATAAGGAAGTGACCGATATTGTCACTGCTCCGTCAGGTCCAAAGTCCACAAAATAACAGGGACAACTGTTAAAGCTGATTAGATATCGATTCTTTACGGCTGGTAATCAGATTTGGATTGCAACACACCATCTTCATTCATGAGCCAGGAATAGACAAGATGACAAACAATCGAAAGAGTAAAAACGTGGCGTTCGGTCAATGACGTTTCCACACGAAAAGAATAGGAACCAAAGCTTCTGAAAAGTTATAGCCAATCTGAATTTCCGTCCGATTCTTTGTAATTGCGCATAATCTAAATGTGACCTATCACAAAATTGTTCACCGGGTTAATTTCCTGCAAAATACAACTGAACTATTCACCATTTCACGGTTTCTGATTCGCACAAAATTAAATTTTTTTGCTCATTAGGTCGATATAAAGCCTCATTAATATTCATGCCTACCTAAATTTTTACTCATCTTTTCCATATGGTTTTATTGAAAGATACTCTAATCTGTACATTCCCCTCAAATTGTAACGTTATCGTTGTAAAGACGAATAAGGATAGAAGAGTAAATCTTTCATGCCTAAAACTATAAACCATTGCCTATTCACTTCTGAATTTCAAAATTTCGACATGAGGGTGTGTGATTTTAAGGGCTTTCTTCGAACGTTGATCTTCTCGTGACGTTGCGAAGACTCTCGCTTTTTCCAAACGACTGAAACACTTATACAACTTGTTATCGCACGGGGGCATAAACTAACATAATTCTGCACCCGGTAACTATGAGGCAACATTCTATGCCAATCTGCTTATTGCAGCCGGCTCTTTTCTAAGTTTTCTTAGTTATCTCTTTGTTTGAGCCTAGCACCTATTTTCACCACAGATCAACACACTTTATAGAAAAAAAAATCTTTGTTAATATTACGTCTGATTCATACCTCAGACCTGTGAACCCCATCCTACAATCTCTATCTATAAAAGGCAGGATGTGTGTGTGTGTGTGTGTGTGTGTGTGTGTGTGTGTGTGTGTGTGTAACGAATGCACGGCCGCAATTTTCGACGGATTTGCACCAAAATTTACATGCAAATGCTCCAAGTTAGCGGGAATGCCAAGACCCAACTCCCATCGATAGTGAAAATAATCGATTTTTTCATGATCCTACGGCAGTTTTCATGTAGTTTGCGGTCATTTTGTACTGGCCAGAGTGAGAACCTATAGCTGGTTGCCACGAATAGGCAGGAAGATTCTATTGGCGAGCGTTAGAGCCAACAGCTGACTGACATGAATGTTAACTATCATGCTAGCATGCAAAAAAAATCGATAGCTGCATTCGTCACAAGTGGGAAAAATTTAAATCTACATGACACTTTACTCCAATTGACTCATTCGCTTGCTTAAACTCAACGTTGATTCTGATTCTGCAGAACTGGGTTGGGTGTGAAAAAGTATTTATTGTTAACATTCCTTTTTGATTCGGATTTTCCAGTTACGAGTCCTTTTTTAAAGCTGATCGTTTTGTGTTCATTTTGTTTAGTTCTTTTTTCGTAACAGATTTAATGTTTAGTATAGAGCTTAGAAAAAATTCGCAGTGTGAGATAGGCAAGAAGTAAGGCATGTAGCAACATCAGCACGACAAAGGGCACTCCTTTAAAGGCAAGGAAGGGCAAAAATATTTTAAGTCAAGTGATAGCGATTGCTGTATGAGTCGAACGATTTTTGAATCAAGAACGGGCAACGCCGGGTCATGCTGCTAGTTGTAGTATAAAAACAACAGTTTATGGAAATAAAAATGACACTGTATTATGTTTGTTTAAAGGCGGCCGGAAGGCGATCTTTAAGTTCGATATCAATCAAATTCCTATTTATAAAATTCATATAACTAGTTTAGCCAGGCTATCGAAAATAAAGGTTTATTTTGTTAAATCCTTATAATCAGGTTAGTTCCGAAGTTATCATTTCACTGATAAATCTAAAGTCAGAAAATTAAAAATTAAATTAAAATTAGTTTTTATATCTGAATAATTCTTTTTTAATTATCCTTCATTTAACAAAAATTGTTGTTTACGATAGCGAATATCTTCTTTCTTCATAAATTAATCACTGAAGTCTTCATTCACATAATAATACTGCTTAATATGTTGGTTTTATTCTTGCAATATTTAAAAGCACGGTGGAGTAATGGATAGCGGCTTGGATTGAGAAATCGGATAGCCGAGTTCGAATTCCATTCAAATGCATTACATTTACTAACCTGCTAATACCCTTGGGAAAAGGTATGAATCCTCCTCTTCTTCTAAAAACTATGGGTAAATAGCAGGACAGGCTTGGATGGCAACTGGTCTACCGCAGAAAGACATGCCAACCCACTGCGGTCCGTCATGTATCGAAAGAAAAAAAAGGTATGAATCCTCTCCCCACCTATGGGTAAATAGCAGGATAGACCGGGTTCTCAAGCATTGGATAGCAGGACAGACTTTAAATGGCAACTGGTCTACCGCAGAAAGACATGACAACCTACTGCGGTCCGTCATGTATCGAAAGAAAAAAAATGGTATGTATCCTCTCCCCACCTATGGGTAAATAGCTAGATAGACCGGGTGCTATAGCATTGGATAGCAGGACAGACTTGGATGGCCAATGGTCTACCTCCTGCGGGGAAAATCTGCCTCGTCAGTCATGTATCGAAAGATTGCCTAAGCATGTATCCCGCATGGCACATAACTGACTAAATATTTAAAAACGAGTACAAATGACGAAAAACGAACTCATTTAAATATTTGTCCTATCCAAAATAAATTAAATGCGTAAATAAATTAAATATTTTTTATTTATTTATATTATTTAAATTTTAATCGTTTTTATTTATATTTTATTTTTCTTAACCGAAAGAAAGACAATTTCCTGGCCACAGTTGATTTCAACATTAATTAAAACAAATTTTTAACAACTAATTTGCTTTGTTTTAATCATTCATTATCGTAAATAACCAACAATCAAATTAACGCGTCATTTTTAAACGACACAATTTAAGAAAAGCACCATTGAGAGATAACAATTATCTCCCCTTGATTTTTCTACGTTCGGATTCTAGAAAGGTCTCGTTACTTGTGACGTCAAATGCAAAAGATAATCCCAGTTCGTTTAGGTAAGAACTTAGAACCTTCATATGCCAACAGAAACCATGGCTTTTATCGCATTACTTTCCCCTGTGAAGAGGAATCAAGTTGAGTCGTAGACATTTTGAATATTCGCCAAAATACTTATACGGCATCTGAGTTCTTGTAAACTAAAGTCTTCTTATCGGAGACTTTTTTTTAATTTTTTTTTATTTTTACCCCACATATATCATTAACAGCAGTCTGTTGAGAATACGGTTAACTTTCGATAAGACCCATATATGTGGCCAGTCTTTGCTTTCTTTATTTTTCTGACAATATCTTTATTTGTTTAATGATGCTGAAAATACCATGGATTTGAACACACGAGCATCGAGAAACTTCTGCTGGAAAGACACTT
Source organism: Acanthosepion pharaonis (assembly GCA_903632075.3). Taxonomy (NCBI): domain Eukaryota; kingdom Metazoa; phylum Mollusca; class Cephalopoda; order Sepiida; family Sepiidae; genus Acanthosepion; species Acanthosepion pharaonis. The sequence goes on along the minus strand of CAHIKZ030000777.1, from coordinate 639,432 downwards.
AAACTTAAAAAATGAGAAAGAAAGGGCCAAGCGCATCGGAATTACGAAAGACACCTTCCAGAAACTAAGGAAACTACTAAGAAATAGGAAACTTTCATTAGAAAGAAAGCAAAGAGTACCAAAAAGTTATCCTTCCATAGTTCAGTAAATATTGAACAATTTACTCACAGATTAAGAGGAGACTTCAGACAATAGAGATGTGAGTCTACAGAAGGATAATGAGAATGCCATTGGCGGAATATGGAAACAACGAAGTTTTAAAGAAAATGGAAACAAAAATGACACGTGCTTAGAATCAGAAAGAGGCTGTTGAAATAACCAGAACGCATAATGGGAAGATTGAACTTTGAGAACTTGAAACTCACATATGGAAGAAATAGGTTAGCTCATCCGTGTCGAACACGCCTGCTTAAGCACGTGTTTTTGTTTTTTCAACAAGCGTAACCTTGTGGTTTATACTGTAGCTATAAGAAGGTCGGATTTCTCTGTCATATCTATCTTCTTGTATGGCAGAAAATTTCTTTACAGACATAGAGATTCGAAGTGTCAAGAGATCTATTTTTACAGAAGGATGCTAAGAATACTATGGACATGACCAATGAAAAAAGTTCTAAAGAAAACGAGAACTTGAAAGAGATCAATGCTTCAAATCAGAAAGAGACAGATGAAATCTCCGGGACACACCTGAGGAAGAACAGCTCGGAAACTTAATACTCACAAGGTGTACTCAGGAAAGAGGGGGGACGGGGGGAAACAACGTGTAACTTACCCAATGAGTTTAGCGGATGAATAGCAGAGTAAGATCGAGGGAGGATGGTAAAGAGTCAAACATTGCTTAGGGCTATAAAGGATAGGATATTGTGGAGAGCCATGATCACCCACGTCCTGAAGTGATGCGTCACATAAATGATAATGATCTTTAACTACTTTCTATTAGACTACAGGAAGTAGAATTTATTGCAGAAGTGAGTTGACAAAAGGACATTGAACGAATATCGTATGCAATTGATGGATCTTTTACAACCAGTTTATTGAATTGTGCATGACTGTAGCATTTTTTTTAGTCGATTCACCCCAAGCATGAAGATATTGCGGAGTAATCGATAGCAGCTCGGATTGGCGAATCCTGAGAGCCGAGTTCGAATTCCAGTCGAGATCGTTACATTCACTTACGCGCAAATATCGCTGATAAAGGTATGAAGTCATCATTTCTTCCCCCAGCTATGAGTAAATATCAGGACAGACCGGTTTCTTTCGCCGTGGGTGGCAACCGGTCCAGGAGAAGGCCAACTCGGAATTGAAAGCCTCCAACTATGTGTTAAATAGCCTGACTAACCCGCAATTGGCCAGGCGTGGCTACACCCCTGGTCAATCAGACAGGGGGGCCTCCAAAAGATTTGGATCTATTCCAATGAGCTTTCATATCTGGTACCATATATATATATATATATATATATATATATATTCCGATGAGCTTTCATTTATGGTACCATGAAAAATATATATACGCACCCGAAAAACTTAAATTCGGTTGTGCCCTCTTGGAAGATAAGTGCGAATTTGTAAAGAATGACTACTACTAATAATATTACAAGTCTCTTCCCCGAATTGAGCACTGTCAGTCATGGACGTGTTAATTCACAGAATAAGTGCGTAAAAATTTGCCTTTCGTTCAACCTTGCGTCGATGGCGATGGCTTAGGGGAAAAATCTCCAACTGATGCCAAATCAGTCGGGTTTCGATCCTGGTTTGAAGCAATCGGATATCTAGCCACATTGATGAGCTGCGAAACAGTCTGTCTGTAGATGACACACACACACACACACATATATATATATATATATATATATATATATATATATATATATATAATAAAAGACAGGGTGTACCATCATTATGGGACAGAGTAAATATCTTGGATTATAAATATGACATAGTGTACCAAATATATTTGTTACTGATATATTATCTAAGCTTCTGCTATTTCCTACAGGTATCTGATATCTCTTTTGCCGACGTTGTACCCTCATAATGGCGTGGATCCAAAAGTCATTTCATACGTTGTGGAAGCATACTTCGCCTATCAAATATCCACCGTTGCAGTCCAAAGGAAATTCCAACAGCATTTTGGAAATAGACAGGCACCATTCCGATAGGTGATCCTGCGTGCTGTTAAAACTTCCGTGAGACAGGAAATGCCAGCAAGAAAGAACCCTGTATTTGAAATGAGAGAGTGAGTTCGTTCGGGCTCTGTTCCAGATAGTCACTATCTCGGAGATGTAATATTCAAATCTTAGATAATATATTGAACTCTTATTTATCAGATATGTCATAAATATATTTGGTACTCTCTCATTTTTATAATCCAAGATACGTACATTTGAAATGTGTCCCATCATTATGAGACACCGTGTATATATATATATATATATAATAAATGGATTTAATCCATTTATTATATATATATATATATATATATATATATATATATATATATATATATATAAAAAAAATGGATTAAATCCAACAAATATTTCAATATAATTTTCTTCTTACACGTTATTTTTATGGATACAACTTACCTGGGTAAATGCTCTGTTTTAATTAAACAGCAATAATTACATTTACCTGCCTGAATATTCGAGAAATTTCGCAGAAAATTAGCATCCTCCGACAGGAATCGAACCTGGGTTCCATGTGGAAGCTGTCATTTATCTCGACGTGTTGTTAACTGATTCATTCTCAGAGAACTTCCGGTTTAGCAAAGCTCAAATTATTTCTTATAAACACGCACATTCAGAGGACGCATATTTTCTGCAAAAATTTCTCTTACATTCAGACCAATAAATGTAATTAATACTGTTTAATTAAAACAGAACATTTATATATATATATATATATATATATATATATATATATATATATATATATATATATGCAGGTAATAGAAAAGAACACGTTAAGTGCATAATCCGGGGTTCCTTAGTATTTTTTGTTTTTTTATTTTTAAGAAGTAGAGCTTATATTATAATAATATTTTTTGTTTAAAAATATGATTCCTTCGCTACATAAGAGTTCTCATGTTTCAAAAACGAGAGCCGAAATATCCAAATAATTATTAAAATTAAGTTGGATTGTGGTGTTTAGTCCCGTTTCATCTTCAAGCGAAATTTTAGGAATAAGCTATTTGTCGGTTTACGTGTATTTTTAGGCCCGGTCATTTTGGAATTCGTTATTGTGGGAGTGGCTAGACTATTTTCCTTCGTTAAGTGGTCAGAGAGTTAATTCTTATCAATAGATTCATCATCTTCTAAGAGGTTTTGGTAAGGTTGAGTAGGGTATCTATTTCAAGGCTAATGTTTGCGGTCACCCTTTAGTTTGTTCCCAGTGAGGGATATTTTATGGCGCGCCTACAATCCAACTTAATTTTAATAATTATTTGGATATTTCGACTCTCGTTTTTAAAACATGAGAACTCTTATGTAGCGAAGGAATCATATTTTTAAACAAAAAAATATTATATATATATATATATATATATATATATATATATATATATATATATATATATATATATGCGGGGCACCTCGGCGTGGTGTCTCGCTAAAAGAGTTAGAACTGAATAGTGAGTTCGATCCACACTGGGTACCCCATACATTCAGCCTTGTACTGACATTAGAAAATCAATATATTTGGTGTAATGGTTAGCAAGCTTGTCTCACTAAAACAGTTGCGACTGAATAGTGAATTCGATCCTAACTTTTCCCATGTGCCGCATTTAAGCTAAGCTTAGGAAATCTATATATATATATATATATATATATATATATATATATATATATATATATTAAGTGAACATTGAAGTCAAGACTAAGAGGTGATAGATTGTTTCATGCTAGACACAATCGTCAGGCCATGTGTGTTGGGTCTTTCTCGACTATTAAATGGTGCATTTTGCGTAGTCCATTCTGACGGTTATTTTGGCGGGAGTGGTTTGTTTTTTATTTACTTGGGTTAATTTATTTTACTTGTTTTTTATTTATTTTTATTTTATATATTTATACCACTGACCCGTGTATATATATATATATATAGTCGAGAAAAAATCCAACACACGTGGACTGACGATCGCGTCTAGCATGAAACAGTCTGTCGCCTCTGAGTGTTGACTTCAATGTTCACTTTTATATTTGCATACGCTCTATCTCTGATATTGAGCACTTTATCCCATAAATATAACTCGCCTTAAAACTATATTTCTTCACACACACACACACACATATAATATGTATGTATGTATACGTATATAACAACTAAGTTGCATGGTGGTATTGAAGGTGAAAGAAAGATAAGGAAAATGTTATTGAGAAGAACGCTAATAAGAAAAAACAAGATTCATGAAGACAGATGACAATTGACGTTGCATTTAAAATTTTGTAGATTGTAATTGACAGTAAAGATTGGTGCGGAAAATGTTCCATGGACGAGAAGTGCATGAGATAAAATTATTAAGTATTTATTCTATATTCGTCCTTTCAATATTCTCTTTTCCCTTTCTAAATAAACCTGTTGACTCCATGTTAGGTGTTGGGCATGTCTAGGAGTTTTAAAAACTTTTATTCTGTCTCTCGAGGTTTATGCACCAGAAGGTATCGGAATGTTCTTGAACTCTACGTGCAACTAACGCTTACTGAATACACCTATATACCAAATGTTTGTTCCAGTACAATTAACCCTTAAATGGTGGGAAAAGGGTTTCATGAAGGCGCACATTAAGTGATTAAAAAGATAAATTAATTTATATATATATATATATACTCTCCCGTCGAGTTCGACGTATGAGGTTCCGACGGGCATGACTTTTGAGACCGGCTCGAGAATTTCACAAAAGATCACAAACAGTACAAGAGAATGTATTGTATCCAAGTGCAGCAGATGTTAGATGTCTTATTTTGCTTTCTCGTTTCATATAGTCGACTAATGGTTACTTCTCAGTGCAGCTATATCAATGTTGTACTTCTTTATTTCCAATGCGATCAAAGCTGTTTTTCTTTCTGGTGCTGGTTAGTTGTCCTGGAGAAATCGTACATTCCAAGTGCCAAACTGAAGTTGATGTTAATATATATATATATATATATATATATATATATATATATATATATATATATACATATATATATATATATATATATATATATATATTTTGAACAATAAAAATATATTAAAAATTAAAATCTTCAGACACACTGGGTTGTATATTAATATTCCTTCGTTTTTATTATTATTTCATTTAGAGTCATCGACTAGTTTCGGCCAACATGGCCATCATCAGGAGAAAAATATGATCCTAAATTTTAAATCAGTCTGAAGATAGGCGCCTCGGCGTGGGGTAATGTTTAACGAACTAGTTTTAGCTGTTGAGCCTTATTACCACCCCATATTAGCACTCCATATTTGTAGCCTTGTGCCAAAACTAAGATAAGCTTTAGTATTTTTGGGAGAACTTTGTCTTTGTGTAATATTTAGCAAGTTTGTCTCGTGAGATTCATTATGGCAGACTAATGGACTCGATCATTACTGTATGACCCATAACTGCAACATTGCACTATATTTAATCTACGCTTACTATGTATTTATTTTGTCTCTCCACAATGAAGAGTTGTGACACAAGGTCAAGCTACGCTTAGTAAATTATTAATCTGATGTTCCTTTTAGGAAGAAAACATGTTGTTTTTAAGTTTTCTTTTTTTTTTACTTTCATATTGTCGTACGATTACCGACAGACCATCTAGTGGAGAGTGTAATAGAGAACGATATAAATTGGGCGATGAGTTGACTAAAACTAAATTTAATTGAAACTATTTGTCCTCACCTTTACTGTCACATTCTCGACGTTTCGGCCGTTATACGCTCCGGTCTTCTTCGGTTGGTATTTGTTAAGATTTCTAACTGAATTCCTTATTCAGTCAACCAGGTAGATTGTTCTCATTCAACGTACTATATCTTTGAGATATCTCAGTTTTATTTTATTTAACTTAATAACTTTGTTGTCTCCGCTAAGACCGAACACACAGTTCTTTATATAAATCAACCAACGCTTTTATCCACTGGCCCATGTAAATAGTGTGAAGAGGTCTAGAATTTACATATTAACATATTTCAGAAATATAGACAAACAATTGAAGTAGTAAATTTCTCCACTCCAATAATCTGCATTATTTGAAAATTAAATATGATTCTGATTTTTTTAATAATCTTTACAAATGTTCACTTTGAAAGAATCTGCCATATTCTGGGGAGGAACACGCTTCATACTGTTAATTAATATGTAAATTCTAGACCTCTTCACGCTTCCAATGTATGGCATGAAAGATCTTTGCTAAAAACAGTACGTACTTTTATAGCATATCATTAGCAAAGGCATCCAACTCATGCAGTGAATAAATATCGATCGAAAAAGGCCTATTGCCCTTGTCTGGAAAAACCCGATACTTGATAGCGGCCATTAAGTTGTTTCCATCGTGCTTACCTATTCAGCTGCATTGAACTACTTTAATATATCCAGTCTTTGATCATGCTATTCATAATGTCTCCAATCATTCTTTCCCAACTAAATATTACAGACATTATTCTTGAACCTGATTATGACATTAAATCTCTACTCAAATGAACTCATTCGATGTTGCACATACGCAGTGTTCTTACGAAATGAATAAAAAAATAAAAATAAACATGAAATTAATCATTGCTTTTATCTCTTCTCGACCTTTCTATGACATTTTTATATACTAAGGTTTAAACAATATAAGGCTCGAGAGCCACTCAAGGTTTTACTGTTAAAGTGGTTATGATGAATGTGGTGTGGGATATATATATATGTTTGGTTTGTTTTACGGCTTATCAACCTCAATGGATTATTTAATGCTGACATAATTTTTATTCCTGGTAATATTTTTGTTTCAAAAATGATTTGCAGGTAATAAATTTTTACAAAGTATTTCTGATATTAAAACCTATTTTTACACTTTCATGGTGTTTTGACCCCAATTTGGAGGTTAACTATTTGCCTATAGCTGGGCCCCTAACAGGTGCTACCACCCCGGGTCAGTATGGACCTGGGAACACCGGCAATTAAGAGGTAGTTTCACATTCCTCAAAACCTCCTGATCAGAGGCCTTGTGGTCGGACGTAGTTTATCGTCATACCCAGGACGGTATGATTATGAGAATAGGAAGGATAGATAACAATTGGCTTGAAGACGTTAAGTTTCTAGTGGTCAAGGAAGCATTCACATGCATCTCTTCCACAAAGCAGCCTTTTTTTTCTTTTTTGGGGTTTTTTTTTTTTGGCTTTTCTTTAAAATGTTCACTCTGTACAATGCTCGAGAGCCACTTGAGGTAGAGCGTGACAGAGTAAAAGGTAGAGTTTATGCGGATATGTGGGGAAGATAGCTGTTAACCCTAGATTGAAAAGGTTAAGATTTTAGTGACGGGGAACGCATGCTCTTGAGGAAAAAAAGTTACCTTAATGGAATTCCATTGATAAGGAGGAAGTTCCACTCGGACAGCTTCTTCCCTAGAACGGCTGCTTTGTAGAACAAACTGATGGTGGGATGTTTTCATAATCACTCCCATCTCTTCAAGTCGATGGTTAACCGTTATCTTTCCTCCGTAAACCAATGAACTCTACTTCTTGCCTTTTGTTCCATTCATATAAAAACACTCTAACCTTCTACCGTAAGTGGCTCTTGGGCCTTGTATTGCGTGAATAGTAGTCTTTATATTTGGAATACGGAAGAAATGAGTGATTCGATACTGTGGACGCAGAATGACGTATTTCGGAAGCAAATGTCTGAATTGGTGCGACTAAACAATGATTATCGTCCAAATATAAGCCTTCTTCGTCTTCTTCTTCTTTTTCTTCTTCGTCTTCTTCGTCTTCTTCGTCTTCTTCGTCTTCTTCTTCTTCTTCTGTCCTTGGCACATGACACAGTGAATAAAAGCCTTGTTTTGATCCAGTGACTTGACCCAAAGAGCTGTGAGTTCAATACCTGGCTAATGCAGTGGTGAACAAAAACTTGGACAGTTGAGTTAAAGGGAGATAACTGATACTGAGACATCCGAAAGAGTCATGGCACGTGGAACTAGAACAATCTACATTGGTGGATGAAATAAAGAGTTCACTTCGAAATTCCAATCACCTGAAGAAGGCCAAAACGTCGTGAATATGGCAATAAAGGCGAGGACAACATTCCGAACAATGTAAATAATGTAAATAATTACAATACCTCATCTCAGAAATACAGACGGGTGTCGTTTGCTATTCCAAAGCTTGTTCGCATTTCGGTGCCACCTTTTCCATCCTCTGTTAAAACACTTCTTAGATATCTCAAATTTCGTACTTGATTGATTTTGACATCTCCAAATCGTTGCTGGTATCTCGAGAGATATTTTATCTTATATTGACAACTATACTCCAGGTATAATTCTTTTATTTCGCTTTCCTTTACTACCCTTGTCTTGGAAGCATTGTACTTTTCCCGATCAGTGGTAGGATAGATTAAAATAGATTAAACTGTTTATCAGTTAAGACGCATTAAAAAAAAATGATCGTATTAGTAAACCGACTTCAAATTCCAGCTGTCTCTAATTACGTTCAATTTGTAACAATATCCTTATGAAATGATTCTGTACCCTCGCCAGATAAAAGTGTATCGTTACTAGCAATGACTGTATCTCTTCTGTAGCGTCTGTATTTTGACGTTAGCCAGTAGGGTTTTTGGTAGATATCATCCATGGGCTGACCTGCGTACATGTAACTTTCATAGCATAGTGCTTGTATCATTGGCAATGTTGAAGACTACAGTGTTTGTCAGGTTTGTATTCATGGAGTTGCTACGAAAGCAACGCTAATGAAATTGTTCGAGTAGATGGCACTGGTAGATGACTCAAGATTCGGCACCATAAAAAAAGAGTAGAACACACATCAGCTTTGTAGAGATTTAATTTTGTCTTCTTTTTATGTTCTCTGTGCTCTAGTTATGTTTGTAAAGTTTACCAAGTATTTGGCGTCGATGAATACGGCGTATCCAAGATAGATTAAGTTCTGAACTGTTTCCATCTTCGTCAGGCTAATGTAAATGGAGTAATAACCCTGAGAGGATCTGCGGTTGGTGTAATAGATAGCTGCTCGGAATGAGAAATCGGAGAGCAGAGTTCGAATTCTAGTCGAGATAGTTACATTCACTCATACGCATATACCCTTGTAGAAGGTATGAATCCATATTTATCTCTCCTAGCTATGGGTTAAATTGCAAGGCGGACTGGTCTCTCTAGCCATGGTTAACAATCAGTCTAGAAGGATAACTCAGAATTAAATTAATTTTAGCCTAAAGCATACAAACAGAACATTCTGTAACTGATATTCGTGCAAGAAGTTTATCATCATGACAAGAGGTAAAGAATGGACAAATTCGCAAAAAGAACTGATTGTTAAGCTCTGGAAAGTAGGTAAAAGTTACAGGAAAATCTCAGACAACTTGAATATTCCATTAACTATCATTAGTTCATTCATTGCAAGGTATAAAACCTCAAAACTTTTGAAAACCAAAGAACAAGTGCTCCACGGAAGATTTCTTCAAGATCTCCGAGGAAATTAATGCATTAAATTAAACAAAATCCAATGGCTACTCGTCAAGAGTTGCAGGATGATTTGCTTTCATCAGGAATCTGTGTCACGAAACGGACAATAAGCAACGAAATTCAAAGAGACAATCTAAAGTCACGCTCCCCTCGGAAAATTCCACTGCTATTGAAAGGACACATTGCCAGATTGAAAGTCGTTCGTGAACATTAAGATGAGGAAAAATCGTATTGGGAAAGAGTATTATGGACAGAGGAAAACAAAATTGAGTTGTTTGGACGTAATTCTAGTAATCATGTATGGAGGAAAGATGTCGATGTCTTCAGACAAAAGAACAAAGTTTCAACAGTGAAATTTAGTCGTGGCAGAATCATGGTTTGGGGTTGTTTTTCTGCAAAAGGAACAAGCAACATATTGTCTAATTTTTTTTTTTTTTTTGCATTGTACGAATACTTTTTTCACTCATTAAAATGGATAAATTGAATTTATTTCTATTAAATCAAAATTTATTTCTGTTTTCTATGCGTATTTAGTTATTATACATCTATGTACAGTTAATTATATGAAAAATGTTTTTATTCATTAGTTGGAAATACAAAAATTAAAAATGTGTATGTGTACGAATATGTTTCCTACCACTAATATATATATATATATATATATATATATATATATATATATATATATATATATATATATATATATATATATATAAATATAGCAATCCTTCTTTTATACAAGTTTCGTTAAAAAGAACTGCGGTTAGCTTTTTTAGTCATGTAATTTAATAATTTTGCATTTGCACAGCAATCCTTTTCATACAAGTTTCGTAAACACACACACACACACACACACACACACACACACACATATATATATATATATATATATATATATATATATATATATTTATATATATATATATATATTTTAAAATTTCGCTTGAAGATGAAACAGAGCTTGGTACTTTAATTCAATTTAATTCAAATAATTATGTTGAAGGTTTCGGCTCTTGTTTTGAAACATGAGAACTCTTATGTAGCGTTGGAATCATATTTTTAAATAATTATATTTAGGCTCTACTTTTGTATCAAACACAATTTTTTTTAAATAGTAACAAAAATACTAAAAACTTTGGATTATTTACCTAACGAGTTCTTTCCTATTTTCTATATATTTTTACACACACATATATATATATATATATATATATACGTATGTATGTATGTATAGGGTGTGTACGTGTGTGTTCACAGGCTACATACTCGGCACATTCTCAGAATTGTTGAAGCAGTTACAATCAATCTGTGCGAGCAAAAGAAGAGTTTCAGTCTTTCTCTCCTTTTGAGAGAACTCTGGTCGTTTTTTCCTGTCCTTTTCTGTTGCTTCTTTAGGTTTATTATCAATTTTATTCGTTTTTAATCTTACAAATTAAATTGTTTTCTAAATTTGATTGAAAGTAGTTTTATATTTTGTCCGTTCTCCTATTAGTCCCCTAAAAGTGTTTTCTTATTATTTTTTTCGAGTAAAAAGTAATTATTTTCGCCAACGATTAATTTCTAACGAAGTGTTGGCCGAAAGGCCCCTTAAATATTTATATTTTTTACTATGAAGATGCTTTCATTTGTGCTGTTTAAGTCTTTAATTAAATTTTGTAGTATAATGTCATTGTCCAAATATATAATTTTGTTCGTTTGGTTTGTTTTACGGCAAATCAACCTCAATGGGTTATTTAATGCTGACAAAATTTTTATTGTTGGTATTTTTTTCAAAGATGTATTGCTGGCAATAATTTTTTACAAAGTATTTCTGGTATTAAAACCTATTTTTACACTTTCATAGTGTTTGACCACAGTTTGGGTTTAACTATTTGCCCGTAGCTGGGATCCTAACAGGTGCTACCATCCTGGGTCAGGGCAGACCTCGGAAACACCAGCAATTAAGAGGTGGTTCCACGCTCCTCAAAACCTCCTGAACGGAGGCCTTGCTGTTGGACGTAGTTTATCGTCATACCCAGGATGTGGGTGTAGTTTATCATCATACACAGGGCGAGATATATAATTTTGTATAATTTTATATATCAACAAACAGTATTTCGAAAAATAGTATGACAAACTAGAAAAAAAGGTTTTGTGACGCGTTTCATATTCTTTGAAACATTTTGAAACTACCAGCATCTCTCGTTTCGTGTGCATGTCTAGACGTGGCAACATCAACAAAACACAGTCCTATGAAAATCCTAACGGATGAAACGCGTCACAAGAGCTTTTTTTTTTCAATTTGTCGTACTATGTTTTTAAGTATATATTAAATGAGATGTATATAAATGCTTAAAAGTTTTTTAAAAATCTAAAAACAAAATGAATCACTTAAAATATCCTAAAATGCATCGAAATCCCAGCCTCTATAATAATTTCAGTTTTTACCCTTCACCCAAAATTGTGTGTAGAAGACCTGAAGAGGAAAGTTGTTGTAATTGATGGCAACGCGTTGCATCAGGAAATATTAGAATTTTAATTACATTTTTAAAATAGGGTGACATCTTCCTTGTAGAAAATCTTTGGACATACCCATTTTTTACTTTATTCTGCCAATTTCATCTAATCTCCACAGATATTACTGTAATAGATATATACTATGGTGAATCAATATGTCCGTAACCTAATACGGAATTATTAGCTGAATTTTGATCTAACATTTTCACTGTATAATGTTTAGTCAACCTTTGAGTTTCAAATAGACTGGTTCCGGACATCCTTATTCCATCCACTTCTTTTATTAAATATTCAGGAAATATTTGTCTTAGATTACATGCAGCTGAAATTAAGAGATTGGGGGGGGGGGTTCCTAAATATTTAATAAGAAGTGTAGTTAGAATAAGTACGTCCGGAGTAGATTTTCTCACAAAAAATAATAATCTTCCCTGTTTGTCTTTTATTAATACTACTATTCATACAATATAAGGCCCAAGAACCAGTCAAGCTAGAAGGTTAGTGTGGTGTTAAATGTGTGTAACAAAAGACAAGAAGTGATGTTCGTGGTTTTATGCAGGAAAGTTAACGATTAACCCTCGACTTGAAGCGATGGTAGTGATTGTGAAAACCTCCTAACGGTAGTCTGTTACACAAAGCAACAGTTCTTGGGAACAAGCTGGCCGAGTGGAACTTCCTCCTTACTGTTGGAATACGAAGAAAATGGGGATGATTACGTTGCATGGTGGTGGGGGGTTTCCACTTGTAAAGAACAGGGCTGGTGCGACTTAGGAATATCTATTTGAAATTCGAAAGCATGTGATTAATATTAACGACTGAATTAAATGGATTGACAAGAGAGGATAATATGCTTCTTTTTACTATTTCTTTTGTAAAATAAATGCTTTTTACTGTTTCTTTTGGTGTTTTTTTGTTTTTTGCTACTAGGTTACGAACTTATTGATATACCTACACATTCACCACTGAATTCAGTATTCACACGGAAGGATATTTTGTCAAAAAAATCTCTTTGCTTTATAAAAATAATGCTGCTTTTTTAGTGGCGGTATCTTTAGGCTGCGACTATATTAATGTTCCTGTGTACACCGATAAAGCTGTATTACAAAGATATATACTATTTGATAAGGTTTAGATCTTCAGATATATTTTTGTGTTAAATTATATCTATAACCGTGTTATGTAATGGTATAAAACATTTTTCAATTACTTTTCTTCCGACACTTTTGTCTATTTTGGTTGCCATGTTTGAGGTTATTTTTTTTATTTCTTTTTTTTTTGTTTCTTTTTTTTTTTTTTTTTTTGCTTTTTCTCTCAAACAAAAATTCAGTTTGTCTCTGTAAAGTAGATTTGACTGTTACCCTTTGTTCTTTATCTAAATCATCACTAGAAATATTGTCACAAAAATATTTTCAGTAAACATGAAGTCGTAAACGGGGTGGGGTAAAAAGGTGCAATCTTGCAATATGGAAGGGCATATTTTCTAGTCAGACTTTCAATCAATGACATTTTCATTGTCTTTCCATCCTTTCTTTTTATTGATTTGAAATTATCCGCTTTTGTTCGTTCATCCAAGCAATAACAGTTTCGCTCTTTGGCATTAGCAAGTTCCCGCCCCCAAGCTTAGCAACTGGACTAAGGGCAGGAGATGACCTCACATATTGAGTTGATCTTGTCAACTAAACTTCTTGGTTCAATATTATCGTTTGGAGGCTGATCGCCAAATATTTCCTGCATGAAAACATTTTTGAAGATTTGAATGAGTTCTGGCTTCCTCTGGCTCCAGTCTGACATTATGGCAACAATCAATTTCAATATGAAAACTTAATGGCGACTTTAATCTTCAGAAATCCTTGCGAAAAAGTTGCTCTTGTTTCTATCCCAGAGATAGCAATGAATGTTATTATTTAAGGGAAGAGTTTTAGACTTCTCTGACATATATGAAGAATGCTTAAAAGATAATCTCGTCTTTGTCATGCTAAGCTTAGTTTAATGACAAAACCAGACAAATATGAATAAATATTCCTAAGATTAACATAGTCTAGCACAAGTCCGCCCTTGCAAGGAGACTCAGCAACAAGCCAACTCATTACTCTTGTATATTGATCTGCGAATTGAAATGGAATACACAGATTTGGTGAAAAGGGTAGTACGACATCCATGAAAATCAGTCAGTTTCATGCCTGATACACGCTTAGGCGATCTTTCGATACGTGACTGACGAGGCAGATTTTTCCCGCAGTAGGTAGACCAGTTGCCATCCAATGCTATAGTACCCGGTCTATCCAGCTATTTACCCGCAGGTGGGGAGAGGATTCATACCTTTTCCAAGGGTAATAGCACGTAAGTGAATGTAATGAATTCGACTGAAATTCGAACTCGGCTCTCCGATTCCTCAATCTGAGCCGCTATCCATTACTCATGGGAAATACTTTAAGTGAATAGTGATGTTTAGAATATCTATGCAAAAAAAAAATGTCAAACATGCTGGAAACTATTGCATCATCTAATGTTTTAATTACATTATTGACAGTGTTCAAATTGTTGTTGTCGTCATCATCTTTGTTGCCACAATGTTTCGGCCGTTTTGCGCTCCAGCCTTCCTCCGTTAATTAGACCTTCGAACTGAACTCTTTATTTCGTCTATCGGGGTAGATTTTTCTAGTTCCACGTGCCATGTCTCTTCCGCATGTCTAAGTATCCGTTATCACTTTTTAACTCTCCAAGTTTTTTGTTCACCTTATTAACACATGACCCAGTGGATAAAAAGCGTTGGTTCATTGACTTGGGCTTTAAAGGAGCTGTAAGTTCAATACCTGGCTACAGCTGAGGTGAACAACGACTTGGACAGTTGAGTTAAAGGGCGATAACTGATATATGAGACATCCGGAAGAGACATGGCACGTGGAACTAGAACCATCTACCCTGGTGAACGAAATAAAGGGTTCATTTCAAAATTCCAGTCACCTGAAGATGGCTGCAGCGTACAACGGCCCAAACGTCGCAAATATGGCAACGAAGATAAGGACAACAGTCCGAACAAGGTAAATAGTATAAATAATTACAATACTTCATCTCAGAAATACGGACAGAAACCAATGCATTAATTATGAATAAAATAAACTAATGCAAGACTTCGTAGACAGATGATGAAATGAAATAGTTACTTCTGAAAGACATTTATGATGCTTGTTTGATACGACCACTCAGTTCGGTTACATTTTTACTTACTTGGGAAATGTATGAACCCTCTTCTCCACCTACCCACCCCCAGCTATGGGTAAATAGCAGGACAGACCGGATTTTATAGCCTTGGATGTCAACTGGTCTACCGCAGAAAGAAATGGTAACCTAATGACGGAAAAATCTGCCTCGTCAGTCATGTATCGAAAGATACATGATCGCCTGATTGACTGACTTTCCAGTTAAATCCATTACATTCACTTACGTGCTAATAGCCTTAGGAAAGTTATGAATCCTCTTCTTCTCCCCACTCCAAGTTATGGGTAAATAGCAGGACAAAACGGGTTCTATAGCCTTGGATGGTAACTGGTCTACTGCAGAAAAAAATGGAAGCCTATTGCAGGAAAAAAAATCTGCCTCGTCAATCATGTCTCGAAAATAAACAATGTTGTTGCCAATCATGTATTTTTGGAATTTCGATTGTTCCTAACCTGGCTGAACTTCAATCACCTTCCCACTGCGCTTTTTCTGTAAATACCTTCATGGTAAATGTTCAGATGAACACTTCGTTATTGTATCTAGACTTCATAAATAGTACTAGATTGGCGACAAGGTCTCATCAATTCAGTTGAATTGGTTAGATGCAAACGTAAGTTCTATGCTAACAGTTTCTTTTCTCGCTTTTGGTACTCACTTCTGGCTTCTTGCTTTTTAGTCAACTTTGAATTTAAGATTTTAAATATCAATGTCAATCGTTGTTTTCTTAATCCATGTACTTTTATTGTTCTCTCTCCTTAATAAAGTTTTTTTTTCTTTCTCTCATATTCTCTCGCTTGTCGTAATACGAGTCAAACTGAGGTCCTGTTGCACAACTCGATACGGAATATTTACTTTCGATTGATGGCTATCAGCACTTGGAGTCAACTCCAAAGTACAAAAGCAAGAGGCTAAGACTGATAGAAAGTGGCGGGAATAAGATTAATCACTTTTTATACGAAGATGACAGGACAAAGAAAACTGTTGTTTATAAAAGTGAACACCACCACCAGCACTTCTCCCACTTATGGCAGTAAGTTACTACCTAAAAATAAAATCTAGTTTACTCCTAGAAATTGTTTTATTATTCACTCGTGGGTAACGATCTGGCTGGAGGGTAATTTTTAAGCCACACGCATTTAACTACAAGAAACTGCGCCCTGTCAAAGAACCTGGTGTCTGGTATGAGCTGCAACGCAATTCGCACTCCATCACCCCCATGTGTCTGAGTGGTGTTACTACCTTGAAAATACCAGAAATAAAAGCAACATTGCTACCAATCATGTATTTTTACTTGAATAAAAATTAGCTTTCGAAGTCAAACAAGGTCGATGCAGATCCATTTGAAAATACTTTGGGTCATTTTTTTTCTTTTTGGACTGATATGTCAGATTAAATAAAAGCATTTATTAATATTTTCTATATTTGTTTCCCAAATCGAGGCAAAATCTACTAACTGACAGACTGCCAATGAGAAAACAAGGTTATCCAAAGTGGAATCAGATTATAAAACTATGTCCCTGTAATGCAAAAAAAAAAAGAAATGAATAATGCTCTCTGCCATATTCTAATCAAAGCCAGTCACGATGCTACAAAAATAGCATTTATATACGTCTGAATACAATTAGAATAGGTATGCGAATACATTTGAATCAGATTCGAAAACTCTGTAAGGTAAATTTCTACTTATTGTGATAATATAAATATTTTTTCTGCAAGGATAGATACCGTAATTGATTCCAAACCCACCACCATTTACATTAAATATTAGTATATTATAATTTTAGTCTACGTACAAGTCGTTATATTCTACAGCATCTGGTTAAGCATTCTTCTTTGTTTTGTGTGCCGTGTCCCTGCAGGACGTGTTCAATCGTGGCTCTCCATAGCTTTCTATCACTTGTAGATCTAAGCAACATTTTATTCTTTACCAGCCCTCTTTGTCCTCGCTCTGTGATCCATTTGTACAGACTCGTTACTCTTTGTTTTCGTCTGTCCCCTCCTGCTTTTAATATGTCCTGCGAGTGTTAAATTTTGCAAGCCTTTTTTCCTCGTTACGTGTCTCAGAAATTTTAACTCTTTCTGATTGTCAGTATGCGTCCTTTTAGTTTCCATTTTCCTTAGAATTTCCTTGTAGCTGAGTCAAAGATCATCTCCGTGTCCGTCTGGGGAACCTAATTTTTGTGACTTTGGGTATCGTCTGTAAAGGAAAAAGGAAACGGTCCAGCATTTTCTGCTATATTGGAAGATAAATATGACCTAGCAGTTCAGTACACTTTGGTTCTAACATAAGCAATGGCACGTTTTATACTAATGTTCCCCCAATACAAGGCTCAAGAGCCACTCAATGTAGAGGGTTATTGTTTAGTGATGTATGAGCGTAAAAAAGGAAAAGTGAAATCCATAAGACTGTGCAGGAAAAATCAATGCAATATGAGATTTCTTAAATTCGATAATTTAAACGTAAAAAATAATGGAAGCTCAACGGAACTTCTACAAAGACTGCGATTCATTGATCACATTTGGAGAAGAAAAAAAAGAAGCTGTTAAGAAAATTACGCTTTTGGGAGCTTAAACACGGAAAACTGAAGAGAAGGACACAGAATACTGCCTCCTAGGTATGACGATAAACTACATCCGGCAGCAAAGCCTCTGATCGGAAGGTTGTGAAGGAGCGTGGAACAACCTCTTAATTATTATTGTCCCCAGGTTCACCACAACCCAGGGTGGTAACACCTCTTAGGGTCCCAACTATAGACAACTAGTTACCCACCAACTGGAGCCAAAACACTATGCAAGTATAAAATAGATTTTTATAGTAAAAATTACAGCCACACATTTTCATACTAACAAAATTACCAGCAATATATTTGTGTAAAAAAATAAATAAATAATATTAGCAGCAATACAATTTTGTAAAAGAAATTACTGGTGCTCTGAAGAAAATTAAATTTCGGCATTAAATGACCCATAAGGTGTTGATGTGCCGCTAAACAAACAAACGAGAAACTATACTGCATTAAAGTAAGATTATGGGAAAGAAAAAAACGGAAGAAACTAGTTGTTTCATTTCACTAAAAATAAAACAAAAATCAGTGTATGTATGTATGTATGTATGTATGTATGTATGTATGTATGTATGTATGTATGTAAAATAATAATAATAATAATAATAATAATAATAATAATAATAATAAAAAAAATATCAGGAATGAAAATGAAGTCCTATCAAATAAAGAAAAAATAAAGCAAACAATACAACTGAAGGCTCAAAGAATAAGACGCTACGAGAAAAGATCAAGATTCTATAGACAGAACAAGATCTTTCAAACCGATGCAAAGAAATTTTACAGGGAAATAGGTAAACAAAGAATTGAAGTGACAGTCCCCCTAAAATGGAAGAAGTTATACAGTTTTGGGGAAAAATATGGGCTTGCCCTAAAGAACACAAACGAAGAGGCAGATTGGATTGCGCAAGAGTTAGAACGAATGAAAAATAAACCAGAACAGACATGGGCGGGAATCACAGAAGAAGATGTTAAATGTGCACTGAAAAAAGCACACAACTGGAAATCTCCAGGAATAGATAAAATTCCTAACTTCTGGCTATATTATTTAAATACAGCACACAAAAAACTCGCCAAAGAACTTCAAGAAATGGTTACCGATCCAACTAAAATTCCTGCATGGATGACCAAAGGAGTTACCTTTCTTCTACCCAAAAATAGTGACACAAATATTCCGAAAAACTATAGACCAATTACATGTCTTCCAACAACATACAAACTGTTAACATCTATTTTAACAAAACAGACATATTTCTTCTTGGAAAGAAATGACATACTACCACTTGAACAAAAAGGGTGCAAACGAGGCTGCTACGGATGTAAAGACCAATTACTTATTAATAGGATGATCCTGGAAAACTGCTTCCGTGAAAAAAAAAAAAATCTTAGTATTGCCTGGATAGATTATCGTAAAGCATTCGATAGTGTACCACATTCCTGGATCTTAAAGTCTTTAAGTATGTACAAGGTATCACCCGTTATCATCAATTTCATCAAACAATGTATGTCGATATGGAAAACTACACTTTACCTCAATCATAAAAAATGGAACCTATAAGTCTGGCGAAATAAACATCAATAGAGGAATATTTCAAGGTGACTCTTTGTCTCCTTTATTATTTTGCATATCACTTATAGCATTAACCAGCCAACTTAACAAGACAGAATGCGGTTACAAAATAGCTCAAAAGAAAATAAACCATCTATTTTACATGGATGACTTAAAATTGTATGCTAGGAATGACAATGAGCTGGAAGGTCTTCTGCAAACTGTAAAATGCTTCAGTGAAGACATCGGAATGAAATTCAATTTGGATAAATGTGCTAAAGCTACAGTTTTACGAGGATCGCTACAACAAACTTCCTCTATTAGTTTAGACCCTGCTGTAACAATAAAAGATTTAGAACAAAGAAAAAGCTTATAAGTACCTAGGTGTAAATGAGAGTGAAGGAATTCACCATAAGAAAATGAAAGAAATAGTGCGTAAAGAGTACTATAGAAGGGTACGACTGGTATTAAAAACTGAATTGAATTCTCAGAACAGAATTATGGCCATTAATAACCTAGCCATCCCAGTGGTCCAATATAGTTTCAACATCTTGAACTGGACTCTAAATGACATCAGACAAATGGATTCTAAAACAAGAAAGCTTCTTTCTAAGTATAAGATGCATCATCCAAAGGCTGATGTAGACCGTCTATACATACCCCGTAAAGAAGGTGGAAGAGGTCTTATTCAGCTAGAATTGTCATACAAGACAACAACTATTGGCTTACTAACTTACATGGAAACAACAAATGACTGGATGATAAAATTAGTGAAACAACATGAAAACAGAAAGAAAAAAATATTCAATAATAAAAGAAGGCAGTAAATACAAACAACATTTACATTTAGTAGATTCTGTAGTAAATCAAAACAGAAGCCAAGAACCAACTATTGCAGCAAAAGATATGAAAAAGAAAGCCAAGGATAAAGCCCTTGAACAGATGAAACAACGCTGGCAAGACAAACCTCTGCATGGCCAATATCCAGAACGTGCATAAACCCAATGTTGATAAAGTTAATACTCATCGATGGTTACGAGCATCTGGATTAAAGTCTGAAACTGAAGGCTTTTATTCTTGCAGCGCAAGACCAGAGTCTTTTCACTAGGAATTTTCAGGCAAATATCATACATAATAATGTGGATCCAAAATGCAGGTTCTGTGACAAATACCAAGAAACAATAGACCATCTAATCTCAGGATGTTCTATACTTGCCCCAAATGAATATAAAAATCGTCACGATAGAGTGGGGCAATACTTACACTGGACAATGTGCAAACACTTTGGAAAATGTGTAAGCAAACACTGGTATGAACATCGGCCAGCGCCGGTTACAGAAATAGAAGATGTCACCATTCTATGGGATTATACCATCCACACAGACAGAAAAATTTGAAGCAAATAGGCCGGACATTATTGTCAAAAACCAGAAAGAAAAAAAAACTTGCCTACTAATTGATATGGCTTGTCCAGCGGATTGTAACATAGCAACCAAGGAATTTGAAAAACTATCAAAATACAAAGACCTGGAAATTGAAATAGAAAAATGTGGAAATTGAAAACAAGAATAATACCAGTGGTAATAGGTGCACTTGGAATTATAAAAATGGAACAAAACAACACATTGAAAGAATCCTGGAAACCCCAGCTTAAGAGACATACAGAAAATTGTCTTATTAAGTACAGCACACACACTAAGGAGAACTTTGTCTATGTAACGCTAGCAACTTCATCGGAGATAAAAAAAAAAAAAAAAAAAAAATTAACATGAAATGTGGCCATAACAACACACCACGACCTGCCTTAGGTCTTTCCGCAGACTTGGTAGGTAGTGTGTCCATAGCAGAAATCGAATGATGATGATGATAATAATAATAATAATAATAGTAGTAGTAGTAGTACCACCACCACCGAACACTAAAGAGTAACGGAATTACTATGCATTGAAAGACTACGAATCATTGCGATTTCGAGAAAGGGAGAAGAGCTGTCAATTAAAATACTATTGTAGGAGGCTAAACATAGAAAACGGGAGCATGTGCGAAGAATTTACATTCGCAAAGATACACTTGGGAAAAGATACAAATCCAACTGTTCCCCCCTTCAGCGGATAGAAGAATAATGGCTACGGGTTATGTCCCCCTTAAATCAGTCCGGTGATGTTAAAATAACACTTTTTTTTTAATTTCTGGAATTAAAAGAACCGGTTTCCGCACGATCATGAAAATTAAACACTGTCGAGCCTAGTCATTACCGAAATGGGTGACTGCTTGGGAATGCCAGGTGCTTGGATGTGCGGGCGGCGTAATCAATAACGACTCGGGATTGGAAACCGGAGAACAGAGTTCCAATTCCAGTCGGGTTCGTTGTATTCACTTACGCGCAAATAATCTTGGGAAAAGTATGAATCCACCGCTTCTCCCTCTAGCTATGGGTTAATTAATAGGGCTTGTACAAGTAAATGATTATTATCTACAAAAAGAAATCTTAGAATCTAAATATATTTTCTGCAAAAGTCGTAAAAACAAATCACTCGATCAAAGGGTTTTGATCCAAGGCAGTTCCCACAAATAATCTCCTGATAGAAGTGCCAGTTCATGCGCAAATTATCCCTTCAGGGTACTATGCTAATTAGATTTATAGAAGCCATTCTTAAAGAATTTAATGCGTGTTTATCTAAAACAAACGGTATGTACGTACAAATATCGCCAAATCAACAATCGAAAAACCACCAATCAACATGTCTACGAGACATTATATCATCTAAATCTCACAAACTAAAATTATTATACACTTACATACATAAAGGAATATTCACGGTTTTTCAGTCCAGCTTGGAATCCGTCAATTTCTTGGAACTTTGAAAGGACGTGTTGACTCTCCTTGAATTCGGAACGTCATAAATTATACTAACGTTTATTTAACAAGTCGAATGCTCGTAAAACACGATTAACCAATGAAAATCAAACAACACAAAAATAAAAATATCAACATTCTTTCTTTTTCTTCATATCTCATTCTCTGATGAAGCTTTAATAAAAGTGAAACATGTTAGATTGATAAACGCTCCCTATTTGTTCTTTATCTTCTCGTTCTGTCGGATTCCGATCCATATTTGATTTGTATTTGATCCCAACTCATCTAGTTAGTTTGTTTTTGTTTTGTTTTTTAATAATCTAAGTCTCTGAGAGACAACAAAATAAATACAGTTATCTGTCAAAATGGCTTGTTAAAAATTAACGAGACTACCCTCTTTTAATCGTCTGCGAAAAACTTTTTACCTTCCATAAGCACGGCTGATGCTAACCGCCAGGAGAGTGACGCCTTGCGCTCCTTCGTACTAACGTTTTCCGCTTATATGAAGTGGAAAGAGTATATTGAATCAATTGCTGCATCTACAGCGAGGAAAGTTGATTCACTCTGTTGAGATTGACAATTTTTCTCGCCAGAATCTATCATACATATTTATAAGTCTACCATTCGTCCTTGCTTTGAATATTGTCACATCTGATTTGCTGCTCTTGCTATATAGTTAGAGATTCTTGATAAAATTCAACGAAGAATTTGCAATGTTATTGGTCGTGACCTGGCGTCTCGGCTTCAGTCACCTTCCGACAACCATAATGTAGCTTTCCTGTGCCTTTTTATATAAACGCTTTCATGGTAATTTTTCTGATGAACTTTCCCCTGGGTTACCCAGACTTTATGACTTTAAGTGCAGTACTAGATTGGCGCCAAGGTCTCATCATTTAAAGTTGAAATCGCTAGATGTAATCTTAACTTCTATGCTAACACCTTCTATCGCACTTCTCGCTTGTGGAACTCTTACAAACCCATGCTTTCCAACCAACTTTGATCTTCAAAAATTTAAATGCAAGATCAATCGTTATCTACTGTCTTCTTAATTCCTCTTTTTTTATTGTTCTCACTCCTCTATTAGAGTCAGTAACCCTTTCTCAGTGACTTTATTCCCTTGCACGAAGTAAAATAATTTTTTAAAAATTGCTTTCATACGAAGAATGTCCTTCTCGCACTTTATGGCGGCAGTTTGAATTCAGAGTTTTCTTTCTCATAGGTTGGCTGCCACCCAATGCAAGCACGCCTAATCTAGTTTGTTATTTAACCCATAAGTGGGGTAAAAATGGTTTCATGCCTTTTCCAAGAGTGTTACAGAACATAAATGACTTGTTCCGAATTTGAACTCGTCACCAACAATTCCACTTTCTATGCGGATAACCTATCTTCTATGTTAATTCTTCTTCTTTTATTGTCTTCTCTCCTTAATAGTATATTTCTATCATATGCTCTAACACTCATTAACCCCTTGCGTCTTAGCGGCTTTATTGCCTTGTTTGGGGTGAGATTATTAAAAAATATTCCCATAAAAACCAGTCACTATGATTCACAAATAGTTCTCTGGTGATGTGTCAAGTGACGTTTCTTTCAAAAAACCTCCTATTGACTTCCGTTGAGTGTCTACTAAGAATGTTTTAGTTCACTTCTCTTAAGAACTTTTCAAAACTGCCGACTGTTAAGAGATGCTCGAGATATTGATGCAATGAAACTTGATCAACCAAAACAGTGCAAAAAGCATAGTTATTTAAGATACAGACATAAATCGATACGATTCACACATGGATTACTTACTTCAACTATAGCTGAATACATATACCGCTTCGTATCGACGAAATCTTGCAGAGTGCGTCACAAGGTCAAATGGAAGGGTAAATAGTGTAGGAAGATGTTATGTGTGATGCCCAAGTTGAGAGGGCATTGAAAATCGAGGGTTTTTTTTTTTTTCCAGGGCCCAAACACTGGCATTGTTGGGCAGCAATACGCCGGTGTTTCAACTATAAGTAAGACTTACATTCATATACAAATCACAGAAAGTGTTAAATGACTTAATCAAGTTTCCTTTATTTTTTTAATGCTTGGTTCGTTTCCTACGGCTTATAAACATTTTGTAGGTTATTTAAAAAATATTTTCAGATCATAAGGATTTTTTGGAGATAATGATAATGTAAGTTTGCGTATGATTATGATAAAATATAGTTTTTAGGTATGCTATATTTATGGGTAAACGAAAGTGCTCAATATCAGCGCGATAGAGCGTATATATATATATATATATATATATATATATATATATATATAAAATACCTAAAGAGCCAGAACCTATATACCCAGGTTTCACCTACTGCATTACCAAGATAATTCTGACTCTGAATTCTGTCTTCCGGTAGGTGAAATCTAAGTAGATAGGTTCTGGCTCTTTAGTTATTTTAATTTTGTTTTACTTAGTGTATTGAGCACTTTTACGCATTAACTTAGTTAATTCTGTCGGTGTTTTTTTTTCTTTTGTTTAGATATTACAGTGCTGTTTGATTATTTTCAAGAGGCACGGATGTTTTTAGTCTTTTTTTTATTGAATTTTTTTCCCAAATATCAGTTTGTCAAATATTTTTTATTTGCAAATTGTATTATCCGTTTTTTTTTTATTTTCACACCACCAGAGTTATGGTTTCAAAATTATTTATATAGATATGTGTGTGTGTGTGTGTGTGTGTGTGTGTGTGTGTGTGTTGCGTATATTTGGGCGACATATTTTTAATAAGACAAGTTTCGTTAAATAATTTAGACGTGTTGTGTCTACTTAATCTCGATAAAATCCTTTCATATTCGCCGATAAGCTTTTTGTGCTGTTATTAAAAGACGAGAGGAAAACACCGTACTGGCTCATATAGTGTTTAATCCGAGTACATTCGACATAGCATAATGTCATCATCAGGGTATTCTTAATTATAAAGAAAATTATCATGTGGAGTCAAGAACACTGTGTCATGGCTTGGGTGACGCGGATACGGTTTAATGGGAGGTAACTATGTATGCTGTAGAAAAAAATTATTTAATATATATATATGTGTGTGTGTCTGTATGTGTGTATTATAAAGAAGATAAACCGCAAACGTTTTTGGTTGAAATGCGAAATTTTTATTTTAAAATATGTATTATTCTCTATTTACCATATATATATATATATATATTTCCAATTTTTGAATAAGGTGTTGGGTATTGTCAATGAAATTGTGGATAAACTATTCGAAGTTCATATTGTGTTATTGTTTCGTTCAAGTACTTTCGATCATTTGTCACTTTCAAGAACCAATATGGTGTTCGTGTAATAGGCAGGATTCCTTTCTTTACATCCTGGTATTCTTTTGAAACCTGTAAGTTTGAAATAGTCTACAGTGACATCATGTGTAATGGTCATTGGGAACGAGGCTGCACCAAAAAGAATACGAATGTTATTATATATGCGTACATCAATTATATTATATGCACTTTATGATACAGTCTCCTGTAATGAATGATATTTAATGTGGGCTGTTTATGTTGTATAATAATAGCTTCTAGTCTTTCCTATCATTGGTTGCTGTAATGAATTTTTCTTATGATGCACTAATATTTGTCTTATGTTGATAGTTTTATTTTTGGTCGTGCGATTCGCTACTTAAACATTGCCATAATGATTTTTTTTTAACAGCTTGGCAAGGCAAATTCGAAACTGGGAATGCAAGAGATTATAAAATACGTAGAATGAACCTAATTGTATTTTATTATTTATTGAATCGTTTTCTACGGCTTATCAACCCTTAGCAGTTTATTTAAAACCAGAAAAAACAGTTTAGATTTTAAGAATTGTTTGAGATTATACTTGCTTAATGATACAAATCTTACTAATTAACCAATATGTTGGGGAGAAAATGGGGTTCATACTTTTGTGATGCCTACGAATACTCGTTGTCATTTTCGTAATAGTTCATTGTAGTAGAGACTTCGTAATCGCATATACAACTAAATAACGCCGTTGAACAATATGGGTGTCAGACGAATTCGAATATCATTTGCACTAATAGTACCTGGTCGATAATACTCGCTCGAATAGTAAGCACCGAATAGTGATCTGAATGGAGAAATACTTTAGTGAATAGAGTAGAAAATATCGGTCCGTATAGTAATAGAGGATAGAATAGAAATGCAGATCCGAAAGGTATAGATGATAGACTGGAATATAGCGATCCGTATAATAATAGAGGATAGAACAGAAATGAGGATCCGAAAGGTATAGATGATAGACTGGAATATAG
This sequence comes from Acanthosepion pharaonis, assembly GCA_903632075.3. Lineage (NCBI taxonomy): Eukaryota > Metazoa > Mollusca > Cephalopoda > Sepiida > Sepiidae > Acanthosepion > Acanthosepion pharaonis. The sequence continues at coordinate 612,817 of CAHIKZ030000777.1, read as the reverse complement.
CGATCTGAATAATAGTAGAGAATAGAATAGAAATGCAGATCCGAAAGGTATAGATGATAGACTGGAATATAGCGATCCGAATATTAATAGAGGATAGAATAGAAATGCAGATCCGAATGGTATAGATGATAGACTGGAATATAGCGGTCCGTATAATAATAGAGGATAGAACAGAAATGAAGATCCGAATGGTATAGATGATAGACTGGAATATAGCGATCTGAATAATAATAGAGGATAGAATAGAAATGAAGATCCGAATGGTATAGATGATAGACTGGAATATAGCGATCTGAATAGTAATAGAGGATAGAATAGAAATAGCGTTCGTTAATCGTCAGCTACTTCCTAATATATGTTTCCTCTATGGTCACGTGGTCTATTTAATTCAATAATGGGATCGCATGTGTTTGCTCATTGGCGATCCATGTTCAAAGTCAAATGTCGGCAGCGACACTTTATTCCTACATAACACATACTTTCCGAAGAGCCTTTGTGCATAAGTGAATATAATGAACCTCGAAGCCATTACCCATTACACGACCGATACATCCAAACTTACAGCACCTGATATTCCCAACGGGTCACTCAGATAGGTACTGACTGGGCTCGACGTTGTTTAACTTCAGCGATCGTGCGGAAAACAGTTACTTTATTTCCAGAAATTAATAAATGTTCTCGTCTCCACCGGGCCGATTTAAAGGGGAAGTAACCCATAGTTGACAACAAGTTCCAAGCCATCATTCATCCTTTGATATTCACTGAGGGGTGAGAAGAGATGACTGTCTTTTCCCAAGGGCATTTGTACAAAATTAAATGCAACAAATTCTGCGGAGATTTGAACTCTGCTCGCAAATTTCTCTTTCCGACCTTCTAACCTTTATATCCACACCTCCTTACTCCTCACTCATAAGTATACATAAATTGTCAAAAACTTTATTACCAAATTTGCAAAACAACTTTATAAAGTCTAAAGCTAAACATGAAAAGTCTGATGAAACCGATATACAAAATCTACCATCGAGTAGGTACGCTCCGGCCTTCTTCAGGTGGTTGGAATGTCGAACTGAACCCTTTATTTCGTTCACTGGAGTAGACTGTTCTTGTTCCACATGCCATGTTTAATGGATGTCAGTTATCTCCTGTTAATTTCCCTCTGAAAGTTCTCCACTGCCTTAACATGGCACAGTGGATAAAGGCGTTGGTTAAATCCAGTGACAGGACCCAAAGAGTGTGAGTTCAATACCCGGTTGTGGCAGTGGAGAACTTGAAGAGGGAAATTAACAGGAGATGACTGATAACTGACATCTTAAAACAGTTTTCAATCTGCTTGTCTGAATCATCTTCAAGAAGCGAGAGCACCATCTAAAAGGTCAGCCAATCTAACAGTGATCTCATCTCACAATTCTCACTCTTGCTCCATATGTGGCCTCCTTTGTAAATCACTAGCGGGTCTTAAGTGCCACTTAAGATTATCGCACAAAATTTCATAACTGAATCAACTAAGCTGTCAGATCCTCATACTTCGAAACCGACGAAAGAGTCCATTTTATATATATATATATATATATATATATAACGGAAGATGCGCAGAGCCTGTTTTATTTTGGTAGATTTATAGTCATAATCAAGTAAACTGTGGTCCCGCAAACTTCCGGCCGATTTTAGTCTTTTCTTCTTCCTCATTTTATTTGAGGGTTGCTTTCTCGTTAGTTGAGAAAGTAAGTATATATATATATATAATATATATATATTATTATTATTAATATTATTATTATTATTAATATTATTGATAGAAATCTAACAGGTTTAGAAATGTCAAAACAAATAAGAAATTATACTCGTTCGGAAAACCTTCGGTGTCTTGATTTGCAAATAATCAAACCAATACTAAAGGAAAAAAAAAGAGAGAAAGAACCAAGAACATGTACGTTAGCCGAAAATAATCGTCTAGCATGCAAGTCCAAAGCCGAAAGAAAAATGAAGACCCGCTTAGGTGAAACCTTGTTGGGTTTATTTGGCTATCTGGGTTTAACTATATATATATATATATATATATATATATATATATATATATAAGAGAGAGATGAGGGTTTTAAAGGAAAACATAAATGCCTTATTTTTATTTTTTATATATTTTATTTTTGTCAGGAATCACTACAAGCAACTTTCTGAGAGAAATATGCGATCCGAGTTCAAATTCCGACTACGTCCGTTACATTAACTTTGACACAAATACCTACACTCTCTCCACCACAAGCTTAATAGATTTCTCGATGGAGCCTTATATAGGAGTGGGGCGAAATGCAATAAATGCCGGTTACAATTTATCATCGTGAGACGCTTAGCCTGAAATTTCAATTTTTAAATTTTCGACGCCCGATGTATCTTTCTCGGCGCTTTTTTCAGTTTTTTGTACTTTTGTGTTTGCATTGTTTCAATACTAGTTTACACGTGCCGTCAAAAATGGCGGCATTATTTTATTTTTCTTATACTAATATCTATTTTTTATAAGTGAAATTACAAATCGACTATCCATTTGTCTGCGATCTAAAAATATCCAACGGCTAAAATAACTTAAATAAATTATGGCGTTTTATTTGCCCCGAATAAAATAATAGAAAATTATCTTTTTATTACCTCAAAAGAAAACTCTACATAACGATTGGAGAATCGCCCATATCTCTGTAGTGGATTGTGTAGGTGTCGTACAAAACTTATACACGATAGATAGATTGATTGATTGATACGAGTAGGGATAGATACGAACAGAGATAAATAGGTACCGACATAGGTAGATAGATACGAACAGATAGTGTGGACATAGGAATTAACATAGTGACTCTGAGTTTCACGCATCAAGCAATCGTCAGGACATATGTAACTATTCCTATAGTGAGTTCTATATACAGATCACTGGGGGATTAAGAGATGTAGGGAAAAGTGGAAACTGGTCCTTACCAGTTCTTCTGTTTAGTGTTAATGCTTTCGGTTTTTCAATAATCTCGACTTTTCGTGTACTTATTTTATTTATATCTTTATTTATTATTTTATTTATCTTATTTCCTATATTTCTTTCGGGTATTATTTTTCTTTCAGTCTAAATTTTGGTGTTTGAAATAAAGCTTATAAAATGGAGTTTATGAAATTTTATTTAATCTTTTCGATCAGGATGTGCTTGTATGTAGGACAGTAAGCTTTTTTTTCCTTTTTTTTTCCTTTTTTTTTTCGTGTTTGCATGTGAGAACGAACTCCCATCTTTTGCTTGGGAGTCTGTCTTGTTCTGCAAAAATGATTATGGCTATTTTCTCCCTTAGGCAGAGGTTGATGTGTCTTAAATTGTTCTTATAAGCTGGTGATGTTTCTTTTTTATCTATATAATAAATGCGAATGTCAGTGTGTCACACTTTTTCAACTTTGCTCCTAGAAGTCGTACCCAACATATCATAGCATTTTGGAATCAAGGTCGACTCCATGAAAACAAATAGAAAATATTCCGGGCCGGAAATGGATCCGCAATCCTAAAATTTGGGCTTCCAAACTTTTCATTACTGTCATTGTTTGAAGTGATTTTTTGCGAGGATTTTTTTTTTTTTTTTTTTTTGAGACGATAACAATTTTTATAATTTGGAAATAAATTTGGGAGTAATCGAAATTAATTGTGAAATCCAGCGAAAGTCACCCATGAAAATAATTGTTTGTACGGAAATTAAGGACCTACATACATCAATTTTTTTTAAATTAAGTGTACTTTTAAAAAGTAATCTTAAATATTAATGCAATACTTAAATGTAACTATCGATTTTGAGTTCTTGTGTAGTTTATTGATGTCTATTGCATCTACACCTCCCTACCTGGTGTGATGAGGGCCAAATCAAGGGACCTTTCCAGGAACTAGTTTAAATGCTGCCCGATAGGTCGGTTTTTAAGCTAGTATACAAATATAATTCAAAACATATATATTATTTAGCATTATTATATAGAGAATTTTATAGAATTAAATCAAAAGGTATATTTTGTGTGCGTGTGTTTTTAGTTTGTTTTTTGTGGGGGGGTTGTTTTTTGTTTTGTTTTTGTTTTTTTCTTTCTTTTAATCATTTCACCCCAAGCAAAAACGGAATGACGTTAGTAAGCAGGGAGTTACAGGGAGTGTAAGTGAAAGAGTAGACTGAGAATAGGGAAGATTAAAAAAGAACAAAAGATGAAAGGAGTTCAAGAAGAAAGAAGATGGCGATTGAGGTTGCATTTACTTTTTTTAAGATTGTAGTTATCAAGGTAGCAATGAAACGGAAGAGTTCAATAGGTAGGAAGTACGAGAAAAGAAATTGTTGAAATAGAAATGCCTGTTGAATTTAACTATTTTAACAGTAAAATTGTGGGACCTATATGCCAATCAAGTTGCACGCTTAAATTCATGTAGCCGGGGCACAAGGTGGGGAAAAAGTTTGCCATGAAAATATTTGTAGAAAAGACAGAAGGAAGCTATTCACAATGGTGAGAAATTGACTGAAGTCTAGATGCTTGCTCAGGATCGATTGCATTACAGATCTTTCTTTGGATTTTATCAAGAATCTTTAGATGTACAGCAGGTGCACCTGACCAGATCCTGCCATTCCACAAATATAAGCAGAGGGATTAGCCACATTTCCCATAAAATGATGATTTTAAATATTAAAAAACACAAAATACATATCAGGAAAATTTATACATCCCATTATTTATTTAGACGTAAGAAAAAATAGTCCGTTCCCTGTACCGCTACAGTAAGTACCTGACATCTGATATCCTCTGACTCTGCAGGAGCCAGATAAGGCCGAAACTAGAGTATTGCTGCCATATATGGACACGAGCTACCCAGACCTCACTTTCCAGCCTCGATATAGTTCAAAAGCATCTACGCGGATGATGAATTATTTCCAACCTTGCAACCTCTTTTCACATAGATGAAAAGTTGCAATTCTCTCGCTGCTCTATCGCTAGTTCCATGGAAAATGCTCAGGTGAACTACATTCTTTAGCTATGTCACGCACATTCTAGAAAACCACCCTCATTCCCTTCGTACAGGTGAGATGTAAGTTCCGATCGAGCAGCTCTTTCCACAAACCGCTACTTGATGTAACCAACTCCAATAGGATGCTTCCATCATCACACGCTCTTAAACTGTTAAAAACTAGTCTTAACCGTCATCTTCCCCACATATCCTTATGTACTGTATCGCTTACCGCTTACTCTGTAACCCTCTAGCTCGAGTGGCTTTTGGGTCTTGTACAGAATGAACATTATTGTTTTAAAAAAAATCGAGAAAAAAAATATTATCAGCCCTATAACTAGGTGTGGTCGTAGAGTTACTGAGCATCTGAATAATCCAGTCTGAAAGCTATAGAAAATCTTGCGTAACGTGTCTTGGGCAAAGAAACCTGGCGGAACCCATCCTTCTCGAGTTCAAACCGCGGCAGATATCCTCCAATTTGAAGGCTCACCTTGTTCACGGACACCTAGTCGTTGATTCCATTGGGGGAACCCTTCACCCTGGCCGTTGACTTCAATCAAGCTCTCCTCCCAGTGATGCCGTGTTACCACCGTACTGACTGCTTACATTTTTATGGAGCCCAGTTCATATAGCTTTTAGAGCTACAAAAACTTTCCTCTGCTCGTTGACATGTCGTGTTTTTAATCTTGCTGGGTATCTAGCCACCGTCCTGACCAGAAAAGCCCGGAAAGGACAGTTAATATTGGCTTACATGGTACCAGTAGCACTCGTTGAGCAAATAGGAATCCGAAATTTCAAAATAAGCAAACATTCGTGCCAACATCAGAATTACTAGTATGTTCGTTCAGTATTCTATAATACTAATTTCTTTTTTTTTTTTTCTTTTAATCATTTCACTCTAAGTAAGGCAATAGAGTCACTAAGACGCAGGAGGTTAGTGAGCGTGAAAGAAGATAAGAAAAAGAAAAACATTAAGGTGCAAGAACAATAAAAGAGCAGAGATTAAGAAAACAGAAAATAACGATTGATATTTGGTAAGAGAGACTGTCAGCCTGGCTGCTTTACCGTGGATCATTGGTTAACATGCTGCACTTTGAATGCGCAAGGAAATAGCGAAAATGGTTTTCAGAAAACAAGCAAAGTATTAAAGAAAATGACGTTAATAACGATAAAATTGTTCAACAGGACATCTAAATATCATGAAAAAGAGACTTTGTCAACAGGGATGTGGTTCTGGAGAAGAATTATTTTTTCTTTTAATCATTTCACCTTAAGCAAAGCGGGAGCGCCACCAGCAGGCAAGGGGTTACAACGAGGGGAAACAAGAGTAAAGAAGTGTGATAGAGGAAAGGATAAAGAGAAGGACGGGGAATTACATAAAGGCATCTGAAGATGTCGATTGACATTGCATTTGAATAATTAAAGATTATAGCTATCAGGGAAGCAAGTAAGAGGAAGGGAGTTCCACAGGCGGGAAGTGCGAGACATGAAGCTATTGGTGTAGAAGAGACGGCTACATTTAACAGTTTCGACAGTGAAAGGGTGGGACTGAGATGCCAACCTAATAGCACGTTCAAATTCATGCAGTTTAGGAACCAGCGAAAGTATCTAGTCGGAGCAGTTACCGTGAAAGTATTTGTAGAAAAGACAGAAGGAAGCCGCATCACATCTGGGAGAAAGTGACTGCCAGATCAGGATCAATCACATTGCATATCCACCTGTGGTTTTTGTCGAGGACCTTGAGAACAGCGGGGTCTCAAGACCATATATGGCAGCAGTATTTCATGCAAGGGCGAATGGTTGATTTGAAGGATGGACTCGGGCAAGAAAAACTTTCTGGCGCGACACACAGAACCAAATTTCCTTGCGGTAGATGAAGCTATTGATTCAATGTAGTTGTTCCATCTCAGGTCAGCGGAATGTTTTAATGATAATCGGAGTTACAATGAAAATAATACCTACAATTAAAGAGACAATCGATATCCGAAAGCATATTGGAATAACAAGAGTTGTCATTCATAAACTAAGCAAAGTATTAAATGTCATGAGAAACAAAGAAATGAGTGAGGAACTGCTATGTAATATCTAATGTCTTATATGGCAGTGAATGCTAGACAATCTCTTCATGCTTTTCATAAACTAAGCAAAGTATTAAGAGATAGGAAAATGTCGTTAGAAACAAAATAAATAATGCTGAACTGTTATGTAAAATCATTCCTTCTGTATGGCAGTGAATGCTGGACAATCTCTTCACGAGTGAAGAAGACACTCGAAAATTTCTGTCTGAATTTCTGAGATGGCGGAGTTATTATTTATACTATTTATATTCGAACTATTGTCTTCATCATTGTTATCATAACGTTTCGGCTGAAGGCCGGAATGCATAACGGTCGAAACGTTATAATAGCAAAAACAAAGATGATGACAATAGTCTGAATATAAAATAGTGTAAATAAGAAACTCAAAGTGAGAGAGATGTGGTTCTACCAACGAATACCGATAATAAACACCATACAAGCAACGAGGAAGTTTTACGGAAAATATGAACAACACGTAAACGTATACTTACAATCAGAAAGAAACAGTTGAATTTTCGGCGGCATATAATGAGGTAAGATGAACTGGAGAATTTAACACTCACAAGGCATAATGAAGGCAATAAAAACCGGTGAAACAGCAACTAACCTACTAAGTAATGAATTCGTGTGAACGGATAGCCGAAAAAAGGAAAAAGATGTCCATTAAAAGGTCAAAGGTTTTGTTTTCGTTATGCATTACTGATGAAACCACGAAACTTAATTTCTTATTTGTAATATGATATTTAATTCTCTCTGGACATCATCAATTACTGTCGGTCAGTGGCTGGGTCACCCTGAAGCCTTTTTCGAACATAGATTCTACATACTTCCGTGGATTTCTAAGACTCTTTCCTCTAGGGTGGGTGTTTATGTATCTGTCTATTATCAATTTGTTTTGTCCATGTGTGCACATTCTGTGTGATGTTAACCCGTCGGAGTCAATTACTGACCATTCTATGCGACGCGGATCAGCACTTGGTGACCAGAAATACATCTGTCGGGCCGACCCGTTGATGCACCTGACTTCTCTAACATCACACTGAGTGGAAAGTATATTTTTGGTATATAAAGAATATGTTACCGTCTCAGTTCATTACTATTATCGTGGTTTTAACCTTTCACTGATCTGATGGCAAGATGATCAAATTTCAAATCTAAATTGTTTGTTGATTTGAAATACTACATTTATTAGTAAATATATTTAGTTTAAACACATAAGTCATAAGATTGACTTCAAAATTGCGGCTTATACTATTTTCCTGTTACCCAGGGGTTGTTACCAGGGAGAAAAGGAAATCAGCCCTCGCGACACATGCCCATTTCAAGTTCATTTATGTATATAAGTTTGTGTATGCATATGATAAAAATATAGTTTTTAGGTATGCTATATTTATGACTAAAAGTGCTCAATATCAACGATAGAGCGCGCGTATATATATATATATATATATATATATATATATATATATATATATATATATATATATATTCCATGAGGATCGGATTCGAATCTAACCATGGTTGATTTGTCAGGAAAGAGACTTCCTGGTGTTATCGGAATGGATCGAGGTCGTTCCCAGCGTGTGACACCTGAAAACCATAACATGGGTTGACCCAAGCCTTGTGAGTGAAAGTGGATAGACGGAATTCTTGAGGGCCGTCGATAGCTGTGCCCGAGGGCTTGAGCGTGCTGGCCCTGTTCAAATTGTTGACCACACTAGATAACACGCTCTCTCCCAGAAACTGTAACTAAGGTCTGCTTAAACTGAGTTGCAGTATAAAGCACAGGTGCCTCTGTGGAAAAAACACAAATGTGCCTGAGCGAGAGTCTGCAGTAGGGATTGGATAGCCGCCCTAATAGACGAGTGGCCAGCTATTTTATATATATATATATATATATATATATATATATATATATATATATATATATATATATATATATTTTCAATTTTTGAATAAGGTGTTGGGTATTGTCAATGAAATTGTGGATAAACTATTCGAAGTTCATATTGTGTTATTGTTTCGTTCAAGTACTTTCGATCATTTGTCACTTTCAAGAACCAATATGGTGTCCGTGTAATAGGCAGGATTCCTTTCTTTACATCCTGGTATTCTTTTGAAACCTGTAAGTTTGAAATAGTCTACAGTGACATCATGTGTAATGGTCATTGGGAACGAGGCTGCACCAAAAAGAATACGAATGTTATTATATATGCGTACACCAATTATATTATATGCACTTTATGATACAGTCTCCTGTAATGAATGATATTTAATGTGGGCTGTTTATGTTGTATAATAATAGCTTCTAGTCTTTCCTAGCATTGGTTGCTGTAATGAATTTTTCTTATGATGCACTAATATTTGTCTTCTGTTGATTGTTGTATTTTTGGTCGTGCAATTCGCTACTTAAACATTGCCATAATGATTTTTTTTAAACAGCTTGGCAAGGCAAATTCGATATTTTACAGAAACTGTGAGTGCAAGAGATTATAAAATACGTAGAATGAACCTAATTGTATTTATTGTTTTTTTAATCGTTTTCTACGGCTTATCAACCCTTTGCAGTTTATTTAAAACCAGAAAAAACATTTTAGATTTTAAGAATTATTTGAGTTAATACTTGCTTAATGATACAAATCTTACTAATTAACCCATAGCTGGGTGAGAAGAGGTAGATTCATACCTTTCCCAAGGGTATTTGCGTGTAAGTGAATATAACAAACCCAACGGGTATTAGAACTCAGCTCATGGATTAACGAACCATTACACCGCCCGCACGTCCAATCTTAGAGCACCTGGTATTCGCAAAGGTCACCCATCTAGATACTGACCAGGCACGACGTTGCTTAATTTCGGTGACCGTGCGCTTTTCAGTATGTATTGCATCTTTGAATTACTGTTTATTCTAGTCTTTATGGAATATTCTTAATGGAAGAAATTGTACTTCATTAGAAGACGGCAACAGAAAATTTCTGTAACAAAAGAATCATGACGGAGTCTGGAAATATCAGAACAAGATGAAGCAAAGCAGGAAATATATTGTTCAAAAAAGTTAATTTCGAAAAGAAAAAAAATATACATTTTTTACTCAATAACTTTTTTGGAGACTCAATATACAAAGAGATGATGAAAAGTTTCCAGACGGCACAAAAATCTTCGCCCCATACGCCCCCAAAATATCTGCTGTTTCGTCTTGGTGATGTTTGATTAGATCTTAGGAATTAGGTCGGGCTGAGAACTTTCAAGCGTCCCATCGTATGAGATATTCAGTAACCGCCCGACGCGGTCGAATGTGGCACAAGGCCGAGTTTATTGTGGGGTATCCGAGCCTATAGGCGCTACCAAAAATTCCCCGTAGACCCCGTAAAAAACAGGATCGGGTAACTGTCTCCCGAGATGAGACGAGACTGTCTTTCGACATAGCTTCGTCTGGGGTTCCTCTCTGCCCGGAAGCAGAGAGTTTGACCAGCACACTTCCGAAGCAATCCGGAGAGGGATCGCGTCTCCTCGTTGGAACATTAAACAGAATGCGGCGGAAATACCTCCAACATATACCTCCCACATAATGATAAGACATTAGGTAGATGATGACTATGACACCATTACCACTAATGTTTTACTATTATGTATGAAAAAAGACAAAGGGAAACATTTTCTTTATCAACGCGTTTCGTCCTCTAATGGACTTTATCAAGACAAATGTAAGGATTTTATTTTGTAGCATGTATTTATAAACGGAAGTAAAAAAAATATTAATCTTTATTATATCTTTTGCCTTTATTCATATCATTTTTTCAAGGTATATTTTATTTATATCTGAATTTTGACCCCCCCCCCCAACGCATACATATTTTTTATTGAATGAGATTGACGGAGATAATTATGTAAGTTTTTCATTCAGTTTTTTTCTGCTGTGCTTGAAGCTTTTCTTTTATGAGAACTAAGAATTATAGATACCAAAAAAATACACTAACATCAAGCTTCTTGCAGACAGCTCAAGAATTAGCCAAAAAAACTTTGAGCAGTAATCCCAACGGGCAGTTCCTTAACGCTCTTAGTCCGTCTTTTTCATTTATTTCACCCCATACAAGGTAGTAAAAGCCACTAAGAGACAAGGGATTACTGGGTGTAAAAGAATTAAAAATCAGAAACATTAATGAGTGGGAACAAAAGAGTAATCAAGAGGACAGTAGACAGCGATATATGTACACACACACACACATATATATATATATATATATATATATATATATATATATATATATATATGAAGAAAAAAATATATACTGAAAAAAACAAACAAAAATCCTTATATACAATTATGCTGTTTTAATGTTAATATGTCAACGTCGGACGTTTCGGTCTAATAAACCATCTTCAGGACATATTCATAAATTATAACATTATCAATACAACATGACAAAGACGATGTACATAAGAACAAGACTTATCTAAACAGATAACTGAAAGTTTTATAAGATCAGCACTCCGTTTGGATACATACACTACACACACACACATATATACATACATATACTACACAAATATACATAAATATACATACATATACTACACACACACACATATATATACCTATACTACACACACACATATATTTACTCACACATATTTCAGTATATGTGTGTGTGTTTAGTATATGTATATATATGTGTGTGGGTGCCGTATGTGAATATATATATGTATGTGTATTATATATGTATACATGAGAAAGTGAGAGATTATAGGTTTGTCTTATATATTAATATTTAATGTGTAGAAGGTGAACCCACAAATGTGTCTCAGTTTCTGCTAAAATTTGCGGTCAATGCACACAGCCGTTTATCGATTCAAGAGACCAGGTGTTGGAAACAATTCTCTCTTCTAACAATGAACGAATCTCACAGTGAATTTAATTAATAAAACCTGAATTCAATTTGCTTTCTGTTTTTTTTTTCTTTTTGTGCCTGTAATAACAGGTCATGCAATAATATTCAAACTTTTTCATACGACAAATGAAAATTATTATTCATTCAGAATACATAGATATTATGTTTTCCCTAAATGACTTCATCTTAATAAAACGAAAGTAAAAGTAATTCTGTTGGCAACAAGAACAAAATCATAGAAATATCTTACTATCTGCAATGTATATTACAGTCATTTTAATTACAGCTTTTCTTAAATTCCTACCACTCCAGTAAGTACCAGACTCCTTTTACCATACTTATCTTTATAAGTCAGTTTTGTTCTAAAATAAATTATTTATCGATTGATTTGCATTTTTACGGCTTATCAACTTTTTGCAGGTTATTTCAAGCCAGAAAATATTGTTACATTGTAAGATAATTTCTTTTTTAGATAATAATGATTTAGTCATTCAACCCATAGTTGGAAGAAGAACTGTTGATACCTTTCCCGTGGTATTTCCGCCTAATGACCTCTAAGGGAATTTTAACTTGTCTCTCCGATTACCAATTTCGAGCCACTATCCATTGCACCACCCGCACATCCAAGCTTACAGCACCTGGTATTCCCAAAGGCCAGCCATACTGACCAGTCTTGAAGTTGCTTAACTTAGGTGATTGCCTAGTAACCGGTGTTTCAATAAGCTGCTTAAATATCATGCTGATCATTGTTCTCTACAAATTCCAATCCTTTGTAGCTCTTAGCAATGTTTGCTCCTTGTTTTGAAATCCATTTACGTAAGCAAGTTAAGTAGATTACTCATTGTTGTTGCTCTCCGTCCCTTTAGTGTTGTGATCAAGTAAAGGGTTAAGAAATAACAAAACAAGAGGATGCAGATAAATAGTGTATTGAACAGTAAATACAACAGAAGAGTGTTACATAACTTGGGAGTGTGTGTCGGTTGACCAGTGTTCAGTCTATATCACTGTTCCCCCCGAGGATTACTTTTCCTACTAATTTTATAGTAAGTGGAGGAGTCCACAACAGTCTCATTAGAAGAAAGACATCACAACAAGTGTGTAAGAAATAATGACTCTCCACAACTTCCTACCCTCTCTAGTTCTAAACAATGTTTGTGTTTTACTAACCCTCTCATACTCTGTTCTGTCATCCATTAACACAAGCTCGTTAACCCTTTGAGCCCTGACCACCGCTTTATCGGTGGTAGAAAAAATTAACTTAATGCTCAGCCACCGTTTGAACGGTGAGTAAACACTTACGCCGTGTTTTGCTATTCTTGTGCATCAAGAGAGGCAGCACCTGCTGGATAGATTGGCACACAAAGAAAGAATTTGGGCGATAAAGTGAAGGCATGCAAACATACTCTCTCCCTGCTAAGTATAATGCTTATATTTTTTGTAACTATTTTTATATCTACCGTGAAACTTTACATCCCAATTATTTGCGAATTTCGACTCGGGAGCTCAAGCAGAAGGGCTACAATTGTTCAGGAATGCTGGACTCAAAAGGTTAATTAGGAGGTAGGTGATTACGGCTTTTCACAACTTCATATCTTAAAACACTATCACTCCCAGTCACTATTTTACCATTTACACATGCCCATCAGGTAGATTGCTCGCTGTTTCCATGAGTCCCTTAAAAGATGGTTATTGGTGTAAATCGCATAACGTCATGTCTTTCAAATGGCGATCAACAAAATACAGAATTCTTTATTTTATTGTAAACTATATAATTAGGTTTCCTTAATTATATAGTTGCCAGTTAGATCAGACTTAATTTAAACCGCGATAATTCTTTATTTACAACTTCTGAGCAACTCCAAAAACGATTATTTTTTTAGTGTAGCGTTCCTTATTTCTGTTGGTTGGAAAATATTGCTTGGTTTTTGCTGATTGGTCAGATTTTATTCATGTATTTGACGTCATTTTTTTCTTTTGAGTTTATATATATATATATATATACATATACATATATATATATATATTAAATTAAAGTAATTTTTGTTCATTCTTAATCTTGAAATGAAAGCAATGCTTTGGTTGTTTTAATACAGAATAAGTTTTTTAAAAAAAATATGTACCTTATTGAAAAATTTTTCACGTCATGCCGGCTTCGTTCATTTTATGGCGTATCAATGAATATTATTATTGAATACTACTTAAGAGTATTTTGATTTTTCAAGGTTTACGACCACATCACATTGAAACACCTGTTCCCGTACGATCACCGAAATTAAGCAACGTCATGCTTGGTCAGTATCTAGATGGGTGAATGCTTGTGAATACCAAGTGCTGTAAGCTTGGATGTGAGGGTGGTGTAAGAGATAATGTCACAGAATTGTTAGTCGGGGAGCCGAGTTCCAATTCCAGTTGGGTTCGTTATATTGACTTACGCGCAAATACCCTTGGGGAAATGGATGAATGTACTTCATCTCTCCCCATCTATGGGTTAATTAGCAAGATTGTATCACTAAACCATTATTATCTCTCCCCAAAATTCTTACAATCTAAAGCAGTAAGTTTTCTGACTTTGAATAAACTGAAAAGGGTGGTTAAGCCGTAGAAAACGAACCAATCAATATTTGTTTTTTCATCGTATTATCGAAGTGATTATAGACGTTTATTGCCAGAGGTTTTAGGGTATTTCTTTTCTCAAAGGTGATTAAAGTTTTTCAAAATTAGTGTTTTTCCTCTTGGGATAAGTAGCTTGTAGATAATTCGATGTTAACAGTCAGAAAATGTAACGTGTATATTACGACTAGAATTAATGACGTTTGCTTTAGAATATTCATTTTATTTTACCAAAAGACTGCATTTTATTATCGACGTCGTTTCACCGTTTGAAGAGATACTGTCTCTTTTAGTTCTACTAGTAGTGTCTAGATTTACTGATTTTATTGGAGATCGAACCTGGGTCACCGGGTTAAAGAAATTACGGAGTTACGTGATGTTTAAATGATAGCTTAAACTGAGACCAGCTAACGGCAGTGGTAGAATTGGTTGCCGAAATGAAGCGAGGTGAATGCATTTAGTGAAATAATTTATACAGTAATCAGTACATGAACTATGTAACAGTCTTAATAATAATTAAATATTTATTTTACTTGTACTGCATGTAGAAAAAAAGGGGTTGATAGTAAGTAAATCTGTTTCAATTGCGAGGAATTTAAATGATTAAAACACACAAAAGGCATATTTTGTAAAACAATATACTCAGTGTATTAGTTGCTCACTGTAATGCGTCTGACCATAATTTCGATTTAAAAAAAAAAGGTTACTTTAATTAAAAAAATAAAAACAATTTTCTAAGATGAAAGTGTATAAAAAGTGCTTTTTTTTTCGCTGGATCGTCCACAGTAAATTTGCACCAGGCTCTTACGACATTTCATCTTTCTTGGCAGATTTTCTGTTATTACAGTGTAATTAATAACAAAAGTGATAAAAAATATAAACAAAAAAAACTCAATGAAATTGGCTAGACAAATTACCCAAACTTCTATTTGCCACGTTACTATCCCGTGTGGCTCCTGACAGTTTTACTCCATTTGCTTTGATGAAGTTCTAAACGACAAAAATACGTCACACGAAAAATACTTTCCACTGTCTCATTAATTTTCTTAACATAGTCTTGGTATGTAAAAACTTATATATCCTTTTCTTCCATACTGATCAAGACCACATCAACTGACTAAAATAGAGATGAACGAACATTAACAGATCAAAATAGATATTAACAGATCAAGATACACAGGCAGACAATCAGGCCGAAATAGATATGAACGGAACAAGATAGAAATTAGCAGATAAAAATATATAGATTGATATGGACATAGATAGATGATAGATGGATTGAAATAGGTAGATAATGGACAGATTTAGATAGATATGGACAGATATAGATAGCTATGGACAGATTAGATAGCTAGATAGATATGGAGAGATTTATATGGACAGATAGATGGACTGAAATAGGTAGATAGATATGGACAGATTTTGATAGATAAATAGATAGATATGAACATATATATATATGGATAGATAGACTGAGGTAGATAAGCTGACTGAGATATATATGAACAGACTGAGAGAATGATTTATATATGGATAGACAGACTGGGATAGATAGATAGATAGATAGATAGATAGATAGATAGATATGTACAAACTAAGAGAGGTAGGTAGGTTGATGGGTAAGTGAGCTGACAAGAAAAGATCACGAGTCATGTACTGATCGCGCCAATAAGTCTAATTGAATAACAAAAGAGCCAAGTGTAACAATTATGAAAGAATATCAAAAATTATTTTAAAAATCTAAATTAAAAATCTGATTATATTGAACAGTCACAATAAATGGGTTATTATTTTTCCACCGAGAAATGTTAATAGTCATCATTTCAGATTGAAACCTTGATAGCTGTCTTCTATAGAGAGAGCATTGGTATCGGGGCAATTTACTTCAATAAGGCCTAGTTTACAAGATTGTAAAGACAGTAGATAGATATCGTGGAATATCAATTCTGCCTAAAGCAGACCGATATCAGTTGCAGACATCAGAGTATTCCAGGTTTTCACCTTTGACTGCCATGGAAAAAGCGCCGTCTGTAGTAGCAAGGGAATTCATTATTTATTTCTTGTACGCAGACACCCTCACGCAAGAATCAAATCTAGAAATCTCATGCATTACTCGTCTTAAAATCAGATGGCTTATTTAAGGCAAAATATTTCTTTGATTTTCTGGTTTTTCGTTATAAAACAATTATCAATATTACAAGATTAAAAAGGAGTGAAGGTAAAATCATTTTTACTTTCCCGGAATTAAATATGATTTCAAAGTCAGCTTTATCGAGAATTAGATACGGAAAAGGAATCTTCGTGTTTAAGATTATCGAGTTATTTGAGCAAAGACGGAAGTGATCAAAATGCGCCAAAAAAAAAAACAAAACGAAAATGTTAATAAAGAAGAGTTTATTCACTAATTCAGGTTCGAGATACCGCCGCCTTACAAAGAACAGTTCCGCTTAAATTGCCAGGCAACATTACAAGAAATTGACAATTAGATGAAATATTTATATTAGTTTTTATTAATATATAATATATTCTGTATTTTTTTTTCCTACAGTTATTGCACACCAGTGATGGGGCCATGAAAAGTTTCGGGCCGCTATGACATTAAATTTTCTTTAACATTGGCCTATCCAAGAGTAATCGTTCATCAGCTAGCATTCTAACATAAGCTTTGGCATAATTGCAAGAATTATAAACAGTATTTGTTCGTACGTAAATGAGAACCTTTTATATTAATATATAATATATCATACATTATGAAATGGACAAAGTCCGACAATTATTTTAAGACATTTTTATATTTAATATTCTTTTTATAGATACAAATATTTAAGTAAATGCACTGTTTATAATAAACAGTATGGAACAACATTTACCGGCCTGAATGTCCGAGAAATTTTCACAGAAAATATTCGTCCTCCGACAGGAATCGAACCTGTATCCTATACGGAACCGTCATACGGATACGGATACAAGTTCCGAATTTTCTCGAAGGCCGGTTGTTGTTTAATACTGTTTATTATAAACAGAGCATTTACTCTTTGTATCTAAAAAAAGAATACCCGCTCGGCCCGGTGGCTAGGATCAAAGATCTGTGCTTTGTGAGCTGCCGAGCCGGGTGTCTGTCGAACTCTTGCAGAGAGGAACCACGAGGCTCCGCCGAACCGTTCAGGGAGGTTGATTTGAACTAGCCCTTGGACAGGTTTAGATGGGTTTTATTTTGGCTGGGCCTACGGGCTCGGACATACCCAAAAAAGGCCTTGTGCCACATTCAATTCCCTGTGGGTGAATTGATAAATACCATCTAAAAAAGAATACCCGCTCGGCCCGGTGGCTGGGATCAAAGTGTAGTATCTGTGCTTTGTGAGCTGCCGAGCCGGGTGTCTCGTCGAACTCTCTCTGCTTTGCAGAGGAACCTGGACAAGCTCCGTTTTCGTTCGGGGAGGTTGACGGAACTACTGGACGGGTTTATGGGTTTAAACAGGCTGGGCCTTTACATACCCACATTAAAAGGCCTTGTGCCACATTCAATTCCTGTGGGTGAATTGATAAATACCATCTAAAAAGAATACCCGCTCGGCCCGGTGGCTAGGATCAAAGTGTAGTATCTGCGCTTTGTGAGCTGCCGAGCCGGGTGTCTGTCGAACTCTCTGCTTGCAGAGAGGAACCCGGACGAAGCTCCGCCGAAGGGTGGGGGTTTCGTTCAGGGAGGTTGACGGAACTAGCCCGCTTGGACGGGTTTAGATGGGTTTTATTTTTGGCTGGGCCTACGGGCTCGGACATACCCACATTAAAAGGCCTTGTGCCACATTCAATTCCTGTGGGTGAATTGATAAATACCATCTAAAAAAGAATACCCGCTCGGCCCGGTGGCTAGGATCAAAGTGTAGTATCTGTGCTTTGTGAGCTGCCGAGCCGGTGAATGTCGAACTCTCTGCTTGCAGAGAGGAACCCGGACGAAGCTCCGCCGAAGGGTGGGGTTTCGTTCAGGGAGGTTGACGGAACTAGCCCTTTGGACGGGTTTAGATGGGTTTATTTTTGGCTGGGCCTACGGGCTCAGACATACCCACATTAAAAAGGCCTTTGTGCCACATTCAATTCCTGTGGGTGAATTGATAAATACCATCTAAAAAAGAATACCCGCTCGGCCCGGTGGCTAGGATCAAAGTGTAGTATCTGTGCTTTGTGAGCTGCCGAGCCGGGTGTCTGTCGAACTCTCTGCTTGCAGAGAGGAACCCGGACGAAGCTCCGCCGAAGGGTGGGGTTTCGTTCGGGGAGGTTGACGGAACTAGCCCGCTTGGTCGGGTTTAGATGGGTTTTATTTTTGGCTGGGCCTACGGGCTCAGACATACCCACATTAAAAGGCCTTGTGCCACATTCAATTCCTGTGGGTGAATTGATAAATACCATCTAAAAAAGAATACCCGCTCGGCCCGGTGGCTAGGGATCAAAGTGTAGTATCTGTGCTTTGTGAGCTGCCGAGCCGGGTGTCTGTCGAACTCTCTGCTTGCAGAGAGAACCCGGACGAAGCTCCGCCGAAGGGTGGGGTTTCGTTCGGGGAGGTTGACGGAACTAGCCCGCTTGGTCGGGTTTAGATGGGTTTTATTTTTTGGCTGGGCCTACGGGCTCCGGACATACCCACATTAAAAAGGCCTTGTGCCACATTCAATTCCTGTGGGTGAATTGATAAATACCATCTAAAAAAAAAAGAATACCCGCTCGGCCCGGTGGCTAGGATCAAAGTGTAGTATCTGCGCTTTGTGAGCTGCCGAGCCGGGTGTCTGTCGAACTCTCTGCTTGCAGAGAGGAACCTGACGAGGCTCCGCCGAAGGGTGGGGTTTCGTTCGGGGAGGTTGACGGAACTAGCCCGCTTGGACGGGGTTTAGATGGGTTTTATTTTGGCTGGGCCTACGGGCTCGGACATACCCACATTAAAAAGGCCTTGTGCCACATTCAATTCCTGTGGGTGAATTGATAAATACCATCTAAAAAAGAATACCCGCTCGGCCCGGTGGATAGGATCAAAGTGTAGTATCTGCGCTTTGTGAGCTGCCGAGCCGGGTGTCTGTCGAACTCTCTGCTTGCAGAGAGGAACCCGGACGAAGCTCCGCCGAAGGGTGGGGTTTTCGTTCGGGAGGTTGACGGAACTAGCCCGCTTGGTCGGGTTTAGATGGGTTTTATTTTTGGCTGGGCCTACGGGCTCAGACATACCCACATTAAAAAGGCCTTGTGCCACATTCAATTCCTGTGGGTGAATTGATAAATACCATCTAAAAAAAGAATACCCGCTCGGCCCGGTGGCTAGGATCAAAGTGTAGTATCTGTGCTTTGTGAGCTGCCGAGCCGGGTGTTCGTCGAACTCTCTGCTTGCAGAGAGGAACCCGGACGAAGCTCCGCCGAAGGGTGGGGTTTCGTTCGGGGGAGTTGACGGAACTAGCCCGCTTGGTCGGGTTTAGATGGGTTTTATTTTTGGCTGGGCCTACGGGCTCAGACATACCCACATTAAAAAGGCCTTGTGCCACATTCAATTCCTGTGGGTGAATTGATAAATACCATCTAAAAAAAGAATACCCGGTGGCTAGGATCAAAGTGTAGTATCTGTGCTTTGTGAGCTGCCGAGCCGGGTGTCTGTCGAACTCTCTGCTTGCAGAGAGGAACCCGGACGAAGCTCCGCCGAAGGGTGGGGTTTCGTTCGGGGAGGTTGACGGAACTAGCCCGCTTGGTCGGGTTTAGATGGGTTTTATTTTTGGCTGGGCCTACGGGCTCAGACATACCCACATTAAAAAGGCCTTGTGCCACATTCAATTCCTGTGGGTGAATTGATAAATACCATCTAAAAAAAAGAATACCCGCTCGGCCCGGTGGCTAGGATCAAAGTGTAGTATCTGCGCTTTTTGAGCTGCCGAGCCGGGTGTCTGTCGAACTCTCTGCTTGCAGAGAGGAACCCGGACGAAGCTCTGCCGAAGGGTGGGGTTTCGTTCGGGGAGGTTGACGGAACTAGCCCGCTTGGACGGGTTTAGATGGGTTTTATTTTTGGCTGGGCCTACGGGCTCGGACATACCCACATTAAAAAGGCCTTGTGCCACATTCAATTCCTGTGGGTGAATTGATAAATACCATCTAAAAAAAGAATACCCGCTCGGCCCGGTGGCTAGGATCAAAGTGTAGTATCTGTGCTTTGTGAGCTGCCGAGCCGGGTGTCTGTCGAACTATCTGCTTGCAGAGAGGAATCCTGACTAAGCTCCGCCGAAGGGTGGGGTTTCGTTGGGGGAGGTTGACGGAACTAGCCTGCTTGGACGGGTTTAGATGTGTTTTATTTTTGGCTGGGCCTACGGGCTCGGACATACCCACATTAAAAAGGCCTTGTGCCACATTCAATTCCTGTGGGTGAATTGATAAATACCATCTAAAAAAAGAATACCCGCTCGGCCCGGTGGCTAGGATCAAAGTGTAGTATCTGCGCTTTGTGAGCTGCCGGGTCGAGTGTCTGTCGAACTCTCTGCTTGCAGAGAGGAACCCGGACGAAGCTCCGCCGAAGGGTGGGGTTTCGTTGGGGGAGGTTGACGGAACTAGCCCGCTTGTTTTTTTTTACCCACATTAAAAAGGCCTTGTGCCACATTCAATTCCTGTGGGTGAATTGATAAATACCATCTATAAAAAGAATGTTAAACATAAAAATGTCTTAAAATAACATATCATATTAATATGTAAAGTAACACAGGAATACCTCGATTAGTGCGCCTAATGTGTACATCGTTAACTATAAAATAATCAATTACTATGATTAAAATGAATGTTTAACCGCACTAATCAAGTATTATGTACGCACTAATCGAATGCGCATTAATCGAGGGATGTCTGTATATTATATTAATATGTAATACAATATGTTAATATATAATATATTATAATTAAGCAAGAAACTGCTTAAACTCTGAGACGCAGACAATTTCCTCTTGGGTTCATTTAAGTTTTTTCGTTTTGTTTTTTTAAATCTTTCACCCCAGGCAAGGCACTAAAGCCACTAAAACGCAAGGAGTTACTGAGTGTGAGAGAAAAAGACAACTATTAAGGATAGAAAACAATAAGAGAACAGGAATTAATGAAACCAGACATAAATCCTGTATCGTCCTGTGGGACAATTCTGAAGCTAGAACCTTGAGCCTTAAACCTAATTTTCTTACTGCTTCCTTGCCTGCCTGCTGCTAGTTGTCTACCTCTGCTACCACTTCTTTCTTATTGCTGCTACTGAAGCCTTGCTGTTAAGCTTGGCTCTTTTCACTGTTGTTTCTCATTCTCTATATGAAATATACAGGTTACCTAAATTGACAGCATTGAAGAACATACGAGGTCACAATGGCCGAAAAGTCGTGATAACAACAGCAACGATAATGACATTAATTACATTATTTACAATCACACTGTTAACTCTTCATCCCAGAAATTTAGATTGTAGCAGGGAACAAAATGAGATATCCCTAGGCATTGTCAATTATTATAAATTTTTTAATAGTATTTCTTTTATCTTATTTCTTTTATCTTATTTCTTTTGCTTATTTACATCAAGTAGTAATAAGATGTAATAGTCTTGAGGTTTCTGGATTTCTCAAATGAAGCATTGTCAGTTATTAATTTTTGACTCGTATTTCTTTCATCTTGTTTCTTTTGCTTATTTACACCAAGTAGTAATAGTATGTAGTAGACTTAAGTTGTCTGAATTTTTCATATGAAGTATTGTCAATTATCATTAATTTTTTGCTAGTATTAGATCTTATTTCTCTTGCTTATTTACATTTAGTGGATCTTCTAGTTATCCTTTCCACATATATCAAGGCTATTAAGGAACCTATACTGGCAGTAAACCAACTGCATAAGAATAGAAAAAATGTTCATTAAATATACAAAAATAAAAAGCGGTTTAAGACAAGGATGTGTCTTCTCACCAGACTTTTCCAGCCTATACACCAAGACAACTCTAAGAGAATTAGAAATCCTACCAAGATTCATTATTGGCGGCCACAATCTTAACATTATAAGATATGCAAAGGACATAGTTTGGATAGTGGGCCCAGAAGGAAACTACAAGAACTCTTACAGAAGATAGTGAAGGAAAGCGAGAAGAAAGGACTAAATATCAATTTCAAGAAGACTGAATGCGTGGTTGTTAGCAAAATCAACGGCCCAACATGCAAATTAGAAACTGGAGATGCTGATCTCAAACAAGTACGAAAATTTAAATGTCTGTGAGGCGTCTTAACAGAAAACAGAAAGTGTAACGTTGAAGTCCAAAGGTGTATTGAGATAACAAAAGATGCCTTCCAAAATCTAAGAAAAATACTAAGAAACAGAAAATTATTGTTAGAAGCAACGAAAAAGAATACTGATCTGTTACGTAATATCAATCCTTCTATATGACAGTGAATGCTGGACAATCTCCTTGCAAATGAAAAAGAGACTTGAAGCAACAGAAATGTGGTTCTACCGAAGGATGCTGAGAATATATGAACTGAACATATGAGCAACAATAAAGTTTTAGTGAAAATAAAAACAAAAAGAACACGGAGTTCTTATGGTAAGCATGATGTAAAGACTGATGTTTAAGTTTTCGAACTTTTGGCCATATAACCGGAAGTTATTTAGTAGCATTCATTAATGTTGTTTTCTTACAATTTATTTTTAACTGTATATTTGTGTTATAGATAATTAAGAGTGATCTCCCTCTGTTTCGTTACTCTCCTTTTTGAGAGAGCTATTTTTGTTTACTGGGACTATAAAAGGACACTATACGCGAACCTTATATTCTCAGTTGAATAAAGCTTTCTTAAAGCCTACACCTGCATACTTTTGTCATTACAATTTGCTAGTTACTTTTTATTTCTTAAATAGATGAAGAGATTTTACCATTTTAATTTGAAATATTTTTTCTTTTAAGTCAGACTTTTTTTATCTTTAGTTCGCTCTTGCTTCTCACATTTTAATTTTTAAAATGTTTTTATTTCCATTAATATTTGTCCGTTTCCATTCTATATTTCAATGTTATTTTTTGCATATCTCCCTGCGTAGTAGTAGTCGCAGTACAGTTCTCCGTGTCCTGAGTAGCAACCGGGTTTGCGAGGCATAGCCATCCTATGCTCGCCAGTTATTCTCTATTTATACTTGTCTATCAAATTTGCATACGATTCTACAAATGTATTTACTAGTTTCTAATAACTCCTAATTTCTGGCGGTATTATACATAAATTGTATATCAGCTTAATTCAACATTCATTCATTTTTATTTTGATGATTAATGAAAATTAAAGGTAAATGGTCAAGATTTTCAAACTAGCTGAATCCTGTCGGTAACTTTGATAAAAACATGGAGTCAACAAAGCCTCCATGAAATGTAATACAATACAGAACATGAAAGAGAAAAAAGACAGACTAAAAAGAAAGCAGAACTATGAATGATGGTATTGTTTATAGAAGACCCCGCCCAATTGCTTAGTGAATGTTGCAGAATTTGTGGAGTTAAAGGCGTTACCATTTACTACTTTTATTTTTATGGTGGCACATGACTAACTGAAAACTTTTGTAGGTGTTCGTATTAGAAACACTTGATGACCTAGCCGTATGTTTCTCTTCTTTGCAATTATAAATAACTATATATGTGAGAATGTAAGCAAATATATGGATATAGATCCGACAGTATGAAGAAAAATATACGGAAAAAACAAACAAAAATCCTTATATGCAATTATGCTGTTTTAATGTTAATATAATGTCAACGTCGGACGTTTCATTCTAATAAACCATCTTCAGGACATATTCATAAAATATAATTAACATTATCAATTCAACATGACAATAATTATAATGTTAATTATATTTTATGAATATGTCCTGAAGATGGTTTATTAGACCGAAACGTCCGACGTTGATATTATATTAACATTAAAACAGCATAATTGCATATAAGGATTTTTGTTTGTTTTTTCCGTATATTTTTCTTCATATGTGAGAATGCATGACCCGATTTTCAAAGAACAATTTGCTGGAGTGCATATGGTTGGCGCTTCAGCCACTAAAATTATTGAATTGTGGAGTGTTTCGAAGGTACATTTTCTAAAATCATGTTAACATTCTAAAACCCAACTAAAACCAATTCTAGCAAGAATAATTCTAGATGAAAGTAAAACTCCCAGAAGGATCGTAGAATATAGAAACGTTTTGCATGTATATAAAAAAAAATTAAAACACACCAGCAAGAGGAACAAAACCAGAACTCAATGCCGATGGATACAATGGCCGGTCTGTAATTACTAACCCTACCCCTGTTGCGACTTCCCTCAACCTTGTTAAACGGGGAAAAAAACTGTTGTAGAGTATAAGAAGTGGTCAATGGTTGAATGGAATAATATAATTTTTAAGTCGTTTACCCTTCCCCCACTTCGATGTACATAAGACCATGGTCCTGAATTAAGCTACTGTAAAATCAATATACAATGAACTATTTCTGAAAGCTTTTTTTTTTTGTTTTCTTGTTTTTAATAAATAGTAATGAAGTCAGACATATTACTCTAATGTTAACATACCGTTGTTAAACTAGGTTGGGTCTGAGACAAGGGAGAAAGAAAATGATTTCGTTATAAAGAAATGTATTTTCTGCTTGCGAAAGTACAGTGAGGTTGTCAAGTTAGGCGTAGTCGGATCATTTAAGTTTCTCATAGCGGGTTCGGATTAAATCTTCAGTGTTCAGTAAACTATCGGATTCAGTATTTGAAAATGGGTGGCATAAATTAAAACTGATCAACCCAGGTGGCGATGGGTGAGGTTGCGTAGTGGTTGATTCCATTTTCCATAAAATATTGCAAACATAATAAACGTAAAATTTATGTCGGCGGCTCACGGTCAGTTAGTGGTGTGTTGTTCGAATGTAGTTTCGAACCTGTTTATTTGTCCTTTTATTACAAGAAGTCTTCATTTTTATTTTAAAAGCAGAATATGAAATATCAGGGAGGTGGTCCTTAGTGAGGTAGTGGTATTTTCCATATAAAATTACCTTCTTTTTTTTTCAGCGTTTGATTACTGCAAGAATGTTTCTTTGTATGACGAGAAGGCTAAAATCACGGACTGGAAGAAATGGTTGTTTGGGGAAGTGGTCAATGTTCAGCTTTCGATTTGCTGTTTTTGTAATTTCATTGCTGAACCGTCATCACCAGTCGATTCACTTCAACCAGAGTAAAACGTTAACGAGAGAATGATAATTCGCTCTACTTCACCGCGGGATATAACACGTGTTTCATTAAGACAGATCAAAGTCAGCAGTAAATAAATCAGTGTTATTGGTGAAAATTTATTTATTTCTCTATTGGATCATGTTATTTAAGTCATGGCAATTATGTGTGAAAGATAATATTGCCCAAATGTCCGCCAAGGCTTCGGCGGCACACACCCACTCAATGGTCTAAATTTTTGATGACGTCTCTGCATAGTTGCTCCTCGATCTCACCAATATGCCTTATTATATCATCCTTCAGCTGTTGAATTGTTGTTGGCTTGCTGACATAGACCTTATTTTTGAGATGACCCCAAAGAAAGAAATCTAAAGGCGTCAAGTCGCAAGATCGTTGTGGCCACTTGACTTCGCTGTTTCGAGAGATGATGCCACCTGGGAATTTCTCATTCAATTTCTTTTGAAAGTCCATTTTCGTAATAGGCTTCGATAACTTTAACACGTTGTTTGATTGTTAATCTTTCCATGGTTGAAATTGCCAAAGACTTAAGTTGTTAAATCTGAAAGAAAAAAAAAGAAACAATCATTAGACGCTTAAACTTAATTCACATTTAAAATCGGTCTAAGTTATTGAAACACTTTTTCTTTTCTAAAATGACCTTCATGCTGGAGTATAAGTAATGTTTGAAGAAAAATCACCTTATTTGGTTAAGGTAAACGGTAGGTATGTTTTCGAAGTTAAGATTTGGTTTGATAAATTGAAGTTTTGTTGAGGATTGAAATTTTGTATAAATGTTTGTATTTTTTTTCAGTTCGGTCTTTTTTGAAAAATAGTTCCATGGAATATTGATTATACATTTTATCCACTTTTATGCAAACCAAATTATTACATGATCCGTGATCATTTGATTACTGATTGATTATTGCAGGAATGATTGCATGATCCTTTATGTTAGATCCAACTACACCTATCTGAGGTTAAGTTCTCAGTTGAAGGGGGATTCTCAATTTGTAAAGTCTAAAATTTATATTTGCAATATATTATCAGGATGGTGGAACACGTAATAAAACCGTGAATTCTGAATATTGCTAAACTCTAACCGAAGATTCCTCTGTACATTTTAGTGGGAAAAGTAACAAAGAAACGCGAAAACAATGGGTGTGTAGAGGATTGCTCCTCTAAATGCAGATTTTATAAAAGCTCAAAAGAAAGCCCTTGTCAAGGATGAAATGAAACGGACCATGGCCCCAGGTGACACTTTGCAACAGATAACGAAAGAAAATGAACTAGTCAGATAATTTTTCTGTCTTCAGGAAAAGTGAGTCTGTTAGTCAAGAGGCTTACTTCGTAAATGAAGTCGTCCCAATGCTAGGTGGAATGTCAGAAAGAATGGCGAATATTAGAATTTAGACTGAAAGACGTAAATATAGTAAGCATAGTTGCCTATGCAGCAAGTCCTCTGATCTATGAAAAAAATGTAACAAGTAGACTTTACAAAAGGTTGGTTTCAGTAGTAACCTACCCAAAGAATACGTTAATCGTAATCGGAGACTTAAAATTTGATACAGGCGAACTTTGAAATGAATAACCTGACGTTGCAGGATATCGTAAAGGATAAGAGAATTGAAGCGGTAACACACTTACTGGAGTCAATATTCAAGTCAATATTATTGAAATCAAATATTGAAATGAATGTAAGCAAGTACAAAGTAGTATTGGTCATGTTCTAAACATGAATAATCATTGATACTGCAAAGAGAAAATGTATTTCAGTATTTGCAAATTCTACAAGTTGACGAGCTTCACTCGCTAAGGATAGCACACGGAATATAAGATTAAAGGCTAGTAACACAATTGGAAGATTTTTATAAAAAAAAAACTACTGGGTATTATGCAAAGCGGGATCTTGAATTCTGTTTCTATCGATAAAGAAGTTGCCTGAATTGAAAATGCTAATGGCGTAAACATATCATAATATGATTTCTCCCCTGTTCGAAGGTGATCTGAAAGGAAACAATATCGGAAATTTATATCTAAAAGCCTCGTTCGTCACCAATGGAAGGTGTCATCAACCCAAACAGGAATACTATAGTTTGCACTTGACTGGTTTGTAAGATAGTAACCACCATGTAAGGATGAACTTGTTATTTGGGTAATTGGAAAATATTTGAGAGCTACTAGAATGCAAAAAAAGAAATTTAACTCTATAGAAACAGGAAGATATGATATTTATTGCGTATAATAATATAATATTGCTTAAGGCCTAAAAGGTGGAAAGGGTTGAGGCTGGTTTACACTATCTTATACCTAGCAAATCAGATTCACGATCCATTCATTCCTTACAATTTGCACATTCACCACAAAAACTCAACCTTATCATTCAATTCTACATATACCACAATACTGCACGCACACATAGAACCTACAAAACACCCCATGACATAAACAATTCTTTGTGTTATAGAATGATATAGAAAAATATAGGTTAAAGCTAACCGATGTTAGTAGGACCCGTCTAACCCTCAAAATAAGAGAGTCAGCTTTATTCTGTCTTTAGACAAAGTCAAGAGACCCTCTCACTAAGGGAAAGCGAAGGGCAAAATTAATACGGACAAGGGGGCGGGGGGACTGACCCAGTCGAGATGAAGTCAAAAAAAACTGTGGAGGTTGGGAATCTCAATTACCAAAGAGGAAGACTGGATCAGACCAGGAACCACACTTACTCACATTAACTAGAGCACATAAAAAGTGTTTATATTAATCAGGGGGGGGGGCTCCACAGAAAACCACCACGTTGTGACTTAAAGGGACTTAAAAAAGAAAATCAATGCTAGCCCCATTCATGCGGACAAGGCTCGACACATTTACCCAACTTTTGCTTAAATCTGTCGATGCCAAAAGTTTTCTATCAGTTCTAATCATCACCCTAAGCGGATGCTCATGAAATCTGATCAGATCCTGATGAGCATGGTGTTCACAGTCGCCAGATTTTCCCCATATTTGTATATTCTGCTATGACACCAAAGAAACTACGAAAGTTGCATCAATATTCTTATGTCTGAAAAATAGTAATAACCGACTCACTATACCCGACTAGAGCCAATTACGCCTGAAGCAATCAGCTAATCTTAAATCTATTTCATGTCAATCATGTCCGATATATACTTAAGAATCATTTTCTATATTCTTTGTTTTTATTTGGATTATCAGCTATGGCACCAAAGAAAATCTAACAGTAGCATCAATTTTCTTTGTTCTGAGATAAATAAACACCGACCCTCTACGCCCAAGTAGAAGCAATTACGCCTGAAGCAATCTGTCTATCATATAGCATGCATATATATATATATATATATATATATATATATATATGAGTGAATGATGATTTTCACCCGCGAACTTTAAATTTAAAATTCACGGGATTTTTCAAACTGTTTATGGTATCAGTTTGTTGAAAAGGACTGAAGGCGTCCTCTTCAATAAACTCATATCATAAACAGTTTAAAAAATCCTGAGAATTTTAAATTTAAACTTCGCGGGTGAAAATCATCATTCGCTAATGGTATCCTAATTCTAATTGTATAAAATATTTTGGTCTATTTAATGAAAATAAACATTGGACGCTCTTTGTGAGTCAGTTTTAACATTTAATATTTATTGTGTTATATATTCTATATATATCATATTGTGTTAATATGTGACGTCGTCCCCCCTTGGTCGCAGCGTCGACTGTGTCGTTCGATCCCGTTCGCGGCGCCAGCTGTTCGCTCCTCACTGCTCCAAGTGTGACGTTCTAACCCTTTGGTTAGATGAATACCAGCCTCGTCGTTCCCAACCCGCTTCCAACGCCTGGTTACCAGGGTAACTGCACTGATCTCCGGTCTGCCTACCCACGTTGTGATTAGATCTTAGACAGACGGGATCAAACAGGGATTGGGCCGTATGCAAGCTGAGTCCAACGGGGTGATAACACAAGAAAAATAAAAACTCACAAGGTCAAAATTATTGAAGAAAAAGGTAACACATTTTTATATCTAATTGCTCGTTACACAAGATTATTCCTACCTCCCGACCCGTTCTGTGGACTGTGGCACCATGCTTCTACCAAGCAACTTTAAGGCTTCGAGTTGCCTGCTCTCTAGACATTTGCATTTCGGGGTGTGGTTTGGTTTCAACACTGGGCGCTGATCTCTGCTTGTCGTTCACGGCTGATCTCTCTCGCCGTCCGCGGCGCAAACTCACTGCCTGTCGTTCACGGCTGATCTCTCTTGCCGTCCGTGGCTGCAACTAACTCTCTCTTCAGAGTCTGAATTATTGTTCACTCATCTCCGCCGTCAGTGCGCGAATTAACTTCTTCTCTTCGGCTTCGGTTGGACGAGCTTATTCACTTCGGCTTGGGTTGGACGAACTTCTCTTCTTAGGCCAAACGGACCGTCCTTTCTTGCCCGCAAAGGGGCGAATGAACCGGGCCCGCCGTCCGCGCTCAAACTCCCTCGCCGTCCGCGGCGCAACTCTGATTTCTGTCGGTTGGGGTCCCGCTTTTATTGATGCAGTCAAAAACTTGGGTGGGTCTGTCGGCGCCAGGGTTTTCTTGATAATTCTAAATACGTATCCACCCTTCTTATTTCTGATTAGGGATTTTCCATTTTCGGTAACTTACTTTCACTCCTACTCCCTTACTGTGCCTCTGGGGGCGTATACCCGCTTCCCCGCTCCTTCGTATGTCATGTGACCGCTCTCGGCCAATGGGGTCCTGGTCGGGCATCTTTCCTCCTCCCTCGCACGTCATGTGACCGCTCTCGGCCAATGGGGTCCTGGTCGGGTGTCTTTCCTCCTCCTTCATGTATCATGTGACCGCCTTCGGCCAATGAGGTTCTGGTCGGTATCTTTCCTCCTTCCTTCGTGACGTCTTTAATCGGGCGTGGACAATCCGTGGCTTTGTTCTGGGGAAGAAACACCTTGCTTAAAGAAACAAAATTTAAATTGCCCTTTTCGTACGTGACCGAAATGACGCTCTCGGTTTTTTTTTACACGCGGTATTTGTCAAACAGTTTATCGCTAATTGGATACGATCTAAGAAAGGAATTTCTCAGACTGGGTGGCGTTTTCGTGAACTAATAAAAATACTTCACTTTTTCTTTCGCGGCCAAAGGCCTGATAATAAAATTTTTCATTATCTCAAAAAACATTTTCAGCCAACATCATTTTGTGTGGCTTTATTTTCAATTCTGGAATGGTCTGGGTTTTCGTATTAATGGTTTGCCCGCATATCCTTAGATAAACTTCCCACCTGTTACCTATCATATTTTTTTCCATTGTCTCTAAACTTTATTTCTTCAACCAAATTGATAACAAACTTCTATTTTTCAGGTGTTTGACCGGGATATCTTCCAACATCTGTTATGTATCAATCGAGCGTGTGTGTGTGTTTGCTTATGACCTGGTTTTCGTATTATTTTTTTTTCTTTCTTTTTCTTCTTCTTCTCTTTCTTTCTCCCAGACTGCTTGAATGTAAAGAAAGAATTATTCCTAACTCCGAAATATTTTTCAGCCTTAAATAATTATCAAATGGTTGACAAACCGTAAAAAATAAATCATATATTTATGAATATTTCTTTTCAGCTTTCTAACTATGCATGGTGCCACAATAGGACTCACTTGGATTATACCAACGGATTACTATTATATATATATATATATATATATATATATATATATATATATATATATATATATATACTTAAGAATCCTTATAATGTATTATATCGGTTGTTTTATTTCGATTATGAGATGTGACACCAAAAAAAGCCTAAAAAATGTATCAATATTCTTCTGTTAGTGAACAGTAAACACCGACCCACTACGCCCGCCTAGAGGCAATTACGCCTGAAGCAATCTGGCTATAGTAAATCTCTTTCATGCCAATTATGTAGCATATAAATAATTAAGAATCATTAAAATGTTCAAAATTCATTGTTTCTATTTGGATCATCTTCCATGACACCATAAAAGCACAAAAATTCCATCCGTATTCTTATGGGGGACAACAATAAACACCGACCCACAACTCCCGAATAG
This sequence comes from Acanthosepion pharaonis, assembly GCA_903632075.3. Classification (NCBI taxonomy): domain Eukaryota; kingdom Metazoa; phylum Mollusca; class Cephalopoda; order Sepiida; family Sepiidae; genus Acanthosepion; species Acanthosepion pharaonis. The sequence continues at coordinate 580,962 of CAHIKZ030000777.1, read as the reverse complement.
AGGAAATTACGCCTGAAGAAATTTTGTCTTTCGTAAATATATTAATATATTTCTGGCCAATAATGTAGCATATATATATATACAATTAAGAATCATTACAATGTTCTATATTCGTTGTTTTTATTTGGATTATCTGATATTACACCAAAGATAGCCCATCAGTTGCATCACTATTATTATTATCTGATATTATTATTATTATCTGATATTACACCAAAGATAGCCCATCAGTTGCATCACTATTATTATTATCTGATATTATTATTATTATCTGATATTACACCAAAGATAGCCCATCAGTTGCATCACTATTATTATTATCTGATATTACACCAAAGATAGCCCATCAGTTGCATCACTATTATTATTATCTGATATTATTATTATTATCTGATATTACACCAAAGATAGCCCATCAGTTGCATCACTATTATTATTATCTGATATTATTATTATTATCTGATATTACACCAAAGATAGCCCATCAGTTGCATCACTATTATTATTATCTGATATTATTATTATTATCTGATATTACACCAAAGATAGCCCATCAGTTGCATCACTATTATTCTGTATGATATCAGTGAACATCGACTAACTGCGCCCGACTATAGATAATTACGTCTGAAACAATATGTCTATCGTAAATCAATTTTAGGCCAATTATATATATATATATATATATATATATATATATATATAAAGAATCATTATAATGTTCTAGATTTGTTGTTATGACTCCAAAAAACTCCAAAATTTGCATCAATATTCTTATGTCTGATAACAGTAAACACCAGCCCACTACGCCGGACTAAAGGCAATTACGCCTAAAGCAATCTGTCTTTCGTAAAACCTTTTCAGATAAATCATGTAACATATATATATGAAACATGAGACATCTTATGTAGCGTGTTGGAATCATATTTTTAAATAAATAATTATATATATATACTTAAGAATCATTACAACTCTATATTCGTTTACTCATTACAGTTCTATATTCGTTGCCTTATTTGGATTATCTGCTATTACACCAAAATATCTAAAAGTTGCACCAATATTCTTCTGTCTGAGAACAATAATCACCAACCCACTACGCCACTATAGCAAATTCGATTCCCATATTAATTTTTACAAAATTAGAATAGTGTTATCTACATTGGATACTGTAGTGGGAAAGCGCGCAACTTCTGATGAATTTTCATAGTAAATTGGATCCCCATATCAATCTTTACAAAACTAGTATATTGTAATCTATTATTAGTTGATATAGTGGTGTGGGGTGACTAACGTAGAAATTACATAGCAAATTAATTTTAGTAAGATTAAGAAAATGTAAGCTGTTTGGTTACTGTAGTGGGAGTTGGAACAACTCATAATGAATTTACATAGCAAACTGAAATATCCATATTAATTTTAATAAGATTTAAATAACGTAAGCTGGTTGGTTATTGTAGCTGGGGTTTGCAACTTATGATGAATTTACATAATAAATTCGAATACATTTTTCAGCATCGAAAATGTGTTTCCAATTTCAAAGAAACAAATTTAAACATTGCAAAAGAAGTAAATACACGATCTACATTTAAATTAAAATAATTTGTGAAAAAAGTTTGAGAAAAGTAAGAGGAAATAAAAAGAAAAAGATCGTATGTTTGTATCAAATAAAAGTGTTGTCTGCTATAGTATTTCCAGCATTCATTTTTCAACATTAAAATGCAAACAAACACATTTTAAAGGCGACAAATGAAGCAAACAAGCAACATATTTTGAATTGAAATAATTTGTGAATAAAAGCGTAAGAAAAGTAAGGACCTCTAATCTGTAATTGACTGGGACAGGAAATGGCTTGTAAAATGCCTGTAAAAAGGAAACTGCTCTCATTTACCCACCATAGAGAACCCTTCCTGCCTCTCATCAGGATGGCTGATGCCCAACTCCGCAAGAGCACCTCTCTGCACCTGCTTGGCCTCACGCTGTCCACCGACCTGAAGTGGAACAACTACATTGAATCTATAGTTTAATCTACCGCAAGGAAAATTAGTTCTCTGTATCGCGCCAGAAGGTTTTTCTCACCTGAGTCCATCCTTCAAATCTACAACTCCGTCATTCGTCCTTGCGTAGAATACTGCTGCTATATATGGTCTGATGCTCCCGCTGTTCATCTCGAGGTCCTCGACAAAATCCAAAGACGGATATGCAACGTGGTTGGTCCTGATCTGGCATCTCGTCTACAGTCGCTATCTCACAAACGTGCTGTGGCTTCCCTCTGTCTTTTCTACAAGTACGTTCATGGCAATTTCTCCGACGAGCTACTTTCACTGGTTTCCATGAATGTAAGCGTGCTACTAGCTTGTCATCTCGGTCCCATCTTTTTACTGTCGAAACGGCTAAATGTAGTCATCTCTTCTACTCCAACAGCTTCTTATCTCACACCTCCCTTCAATGGAACTCCCTTCCTATCACTTGCTGTCCTGATAGTTATAATCATCAAATATTCAAATGTAATATCAATCGACATCTTCTGATGCCTTGACCTTGATCCTCCTCCATCTCTTTATCTTTTTTTCCCAAACACTCCTCTTTACTCTTACTCTCACTGTCTCTAACCCCATGCGTGCTAGTGGCACTCCTGCCTTGATTGGGATGATTTGCTTAAAACGTAAAACGTGTCAAGAAAACGATATGTATGAGTGACTCAAATAAAAGTGTCATCTGAAATAGCAGTTCTGGCATTCATTTTTCAACATTGAAAATGTTTACAATTTCAAATAAGCACATTTTAAGGCCAACATATGAAGAAATTAGCAATGCACATTTAAAGAGAAATTATTTCTGAAAAAATGAGTGATAAAACTATAAGAATGTAATGAAACAGATATGCATGATTTTGTCAAATAAACGTGCCGTCTGAAATAATAGATCAGGCACTCATTTTTCAATATTGACAATGTGCTTCCCATTTCAAATAAACTCATTTTAAGGACAAAAAATGAAGCAAATAAGCAACCTACATTCAAATTGAAAAAAAAAACTGAGAAAAGTGAGAGAATGTGTAAAGAAAAGGATATGCATGATTGTATCAAATAAACGTGCCTGTTGCAAACGTTCTTTGCTGTCGAACTCTCTGCCGAAGCAGAGAGGAACCCGGACGAGGCTTTCCCGCAGGGCAAAGTTTCGTCCGGGGAGATAGACAGGCCCTGAACCCGTTTTTACGAGTTCAAAGGGAATATTTTTGGCCGAGACTACGGGCTCGGAGGACCCACGCTAAACTGGCCTTGTGCCACATACATCCCTCGTGGGTTGGGGGGAGTTAAATATTAACGTGCCGTCTGAAATAATTCTAGCATTCATTTTTCAATATCAAAAATGTGTTTTGATTTTCTCAAAAGTACACTAAATGAAGCAAATAAACAATCTACATTAGCATAACCTGTGAAAAAAGAGAACAGTAAGAGAAAGCAAGAAAAAAAGGATACGCATGATTGTATCAAATAAACGTGCCGTCTGAAATAGTAGTGTTAAAACAGGATCTTGCTCAACAGAGTGACAGTACTTCAAACAAAAGAAAAAATATTAATATTTATTTTACATGAGTATAAATAGGGCACAAGGCCAATAATAGGAAAAGAGAAAGGCTGATCTTCAATTTAGCTAGCCACAATCATTGATCCAAACATGCCCCAATAACCCTTGCACCAAAACGCCACAATCTTACTTACCATTCTTACTACAACAACTATAATACCTCATAGACTATATGAAGTTTTAACTAGCCCCCAAATCTACAATTTTGTCTGTAGTGTTGGGGAATACAAAAACAACTTATAAAAATTTATAAATTCTAATGAATATTTATAATGTAAAGCAAAATTTATTTACAAGAAAGTAAACAAAACAGTATTAGTAATACACCCCCCGCAGTCACTAAATGTGTCGGAGACATCAGTTAACCGGAGGAAGATTATTAAATAATAAAAAAAAATCACTCCGACGACCTAACACTCACAAAAACACACTCTCACCAAAACACAAGAACAAATTCCAAAAATCACACCCTAAAAGCGAAAGGCATTCTGCATCTACCAGATAGCTAACATCTCCGTGCACCTAATGGGGGGAGGAGGGGGGGTTAAACAAAGAAAGTGGGGACAAAATCAAAAGGGGCCAATGGGCATACATACCCTAGCTAAATTAACCTGGATGAAGAAAAAACTATAAAAAAGCACAAACCTAAACTACCCTAATTTCGGGCGGGGTTGAAATGATCAATCCAGCAATCCCCAAATTCTTAAAGCCGACATCAAAATGCCACTCCAAGTCAGCACCTTTCACTCAGCACAAAAGCGCAAGACTGGCCCACCTTTTGCCAAATTCCGAGTCATTTCCTTTCCGTCCTGATCTTGACTTTAAGCTGGTGTTTAAAGAACAGTATCAGCTGGGAAGAGGTAAACTTCTCATGGCATTCCTTCATTCGTGTTGATATCACGAGTCGCATAACACCCAGTAAGCAAAAGAACACAGTGTTCAGCCTTAGTCAATGGTACGATATTGCTACAAACGGAACTGACCTCAAGGACAAAGAACTTTCCGTGCAGCATACGACCCATGATGTCTCCAACAAACTTGCACAAAGGACCTACGACCCTGCAATGAAAGAAGGTGTGACCTATGGACCTCCACCTCGCCACTGCAGCGAACACAGTTTGGAGACTTTACCAAACCCGCCGAACAAATTTGTTTGCCGACCCAGAGGGCTTCTCGAATCATCAAACCAAAATCGTCTATCAAATCATCATGAACGTCCCCCCTAACTAACACCTGATATAATGCCTTACGGAACACCGGCTGGACGTCAGAGAGGCCATCCGTCGCCCGCAAGACTGCAAAACGACATTCACGGTAGAAGGAGCCCTCGCCTCAGGGTAAGCGGCCGGCCTCCTCGCACGAGCGCTTACTTTTCAAGGATGGAAAGTTCTTACGAGCATCTTCTTTCCAGAATTCGACGTTCTCATCCGCTTGCTAACACATCCGGTTTAGGTAAGAGATGCGAAACGTATGTCGACGAATCTCAACGCGAGGCATACCCAGACCGCCCTCAGAAGGGTTGAGATAAAACTGAAATCTCAACCTAAATTACATCCTGTTTCTGACCATAACCACGAACATGTAACTCAATAACTGACTTCTAGCAGTGACAAAAAACAAAAATTCTAAGTAAGGCACTGTTCCAAATACAAGTCTAGTATTTCTAAAACCTTATAATGTAAGGTGCAAATTGTATAGACTAATTCATTAGTATAGCGAATTCAATGTTCATTGTTTTCATTACTTTATTGTCAATAAAATTTTACCTATATATTGACATTTAATACTTATGTAGAAAAATTTACAGTCATTCTAAACACCAATCCATACAACATTCGTATAAAGAAAAATTAGTTTCTATTTTCTCAAAACTTTGGAGAATTTATGTATACATGTTACATGAAGCATTAGACAAAAAGTTAAAATATCTTTTTATAAGTAATTTAATTATTTATTTTAGGTAATCAGATGAAAATTTAGTATACCCAAATAAATTTCTTGAAAAAATAAATTAAAAGAAATAAATGGTAAATAAAAAGTAAAAAAAAATAACCTGGTCGTTTGTCTCAAAAAGGACCTCCAATCGGTTGTGGACTGGGGAAGGAATTGGCTGGTTAACTTTAATGCCTCAAAAACAAAACTACTTTCTATTACTCACCACAGAGAACCATCCCTGCCTCCCATTAGAATGTCTGACGCTCAATTGCACGAGAGCACCTCTTTGCGACTGCTCGGTCTCACATTGTCTGCTGACCTGAGATGGAACAAATACATTGAGTCAATACTTTCGTCCACCGCAAGGAAAGTTTGCTCCCTGTGCCGCGCCAGGAAATTTCAATCCTTCAAATCTACAAATCAACCATTCGCCCTTGCATGGAGTATTGCTGCCATATATGGTCTGGAGCCCCTTCTGTTTGTCACAAGGTCCTTGATAAAATCCAAAGACAGATATGCAATGTAATTGGCCCTGATCTGGCATCTCGTCTGCAGTCGCTCTCTCAAAGACGTGCCGTTCCTCCCTCTGTTTTTTTTTTTTTTTTTTTTACAAATACTTTCACGGTAACTGCTGCGATGAGCTGCATTCGCTGGTTCATGAATTTAAGCGTTCAGCTAGGCTGACATCTCGCTCTCACCCTTTCACTGTCGAAACTGTTAAATGTAGACGTCTCTTCTACTCCAATAGCTTCATGTCTCGCACTTCTCGCCTGTGGAACTCCCTCCCTTTTTCTTGTTTCCCTGATAGCTATTCAAATGTAATATCAATCGACGTCTCCAGATGACTTGATCTAACCCCTATCCTTCTCTTCATCCTTTCCTCCATCTCTTTGCTCTCGCTACAACTCTCTATAACCCCCTGCCTGCTAGTGGCTTCCCGCCTTGCTTGGGGTGAAACGCTTAAAAAATAAAAAAACAAAAAAATAAATAGGAAGAAACATTATTTTATATAAATGCCTAAACAAATTCCTGATTATCTCCCTTACATTTATCGATTTTGTTTGCATCTTTGGGAATTTTAAGATGAATCATATTAAATTATTGCTTAATTTATTGCTTGAAAATATGTGATATTGCAGTTTACTTGTATGCAGGTGTGGATTCCATTTGTATATTTCCTCTTTGTCAGATGTCATGTTTGCGAAAGTAAGAACTAAACTACTATACTTGAATATACAATGAAATACATGTACATCATAGGAGCAGGGCAAGCAACTCCGGTAGATTTATAAAGATGCTCACCTAATTAAAACTGTTATTCTTATAAAATCTGTCATTAGAAACTCATGAAAATATCTTTTATTTTTATCCTATCATGATGTATTTGATAAAATTAGAATGGTACTATACAGAGCAAAAGTTTTAAAATTATAAATTTCTCACAACTGTCAGCTTATAAAATAATATTTTGCATTACAAATGAAGCATTGGACCGATTTTGAGACATTCTTCTTCTCTTCTATGTATCACGTCCCTTCAGGATATTGGCGATCATGGCTCTCCACGATTTCCCGGCCTTTGTATCTTTTAATAAATTTTGTCTTTTTGCTATCGTAGCTAAACACTGTTCTGCGAGCCATTTACCGAAGCTCGCTTGGTAGGTTATGCACTGTGTTAATTTGTTCCTCTTGGCCCTCAATCGGTCTTGTGGATATCAAATTTCCCAAGCCGTCTCTCCTTATTATTTTCTCTAGAAATTTCAACTGTATCTTTCTTATTCTAAGTATTGTGACTTTTTTGTTTACATTTTCTTTAAAACTTTGTCGTTGCTTCCATGTTCGGTTCCTGGCACTCTAAGTATCCTTCGATAGAACCAAATTTTTGTTGCTTTGTCTCTTCTTCATTTGTGAGGAGATTGTCCACCATTCACTGTTATATAGGAGGACTGATATTATATAACAGTACAGTACTCTCTTCTTGCTTTCTAACGAAAGATTCATGTTTCTTAATACTTTGCTTAGCTTTTGAAAGGCAAATATAATGGGTCAGCCAATTTGTATTGGTTATAAATAGAAATAAAAACTGACGCTCTACAATTTTTACAATATCAAATGTAACAAAGACAACATCAAGAGAAATAATCAAGTAGAAGAAATTATGAATTTGTTCAACAATAAATATTTTTATAAACACAACAAATACATAATATACAATGCAAAAGTTGATAAACACAATAGAGTTCTTTGGTGTGTGTTACCGAAAGAATTTGAGTTACTGTACTGTACGTGTGAAAATGAGGTGTAGTTAGCTATATTTGTTTTCATAGGAAAATTAAACAGTTGTTTTTGTTTTTGTATTAAATAGAAAAAAGTATTGTTCTGGACTCACTGATTGTTATAGTGTTATCGCTCTTTAACCAGAGATTCTTCTTGTGGAATAGAATATTTTGTGGGAGTGAGCGTTAAGACTGGAAATGGTTGACAAGGTTTGTTGTTGTATTGAAGGTAAAGTTCGTCTCCTTTGCTGTGTTGATTTCCAATGAAGTCAAGTGAATTGGTTCAATATTTTAAGTGACAAATGACCAAGTCGCGTCGAAGTTTCGTTTTTTATTAGTTAACTTGGTCACGTGGTGAGGCTCGTGAACATGTTTACATTTTATGGCATCAACTAGAGGTCAAAATTTGGGTCGGTATCTTCGGACTTTGTTGACGACACCTAATTAATATTTTACAACCAATCAAAATACATCAGTTGTTATATTTGGTTTAACTTGCACAAAATTTAAGATCTAAAAAAAAATTAGGAATCTAATTCTACACAACTTTCCAAATGCGCCTTTGGATTTCAGTGTCGGACTTCCCGTTCTCTGTTAAAACACTTTTCATATATCAACATTTTTAATTAATTTGCTTTTGGTATCTGTGATTTGTAATATGCACATTAGACTGTTCCTTTTGCTGACAAACATACATTCTTTTTTCTTATAATTGATGTTTAGTCCTTTCTTCTTGTTTTTCAGCAGGATGATAGGACAACATTTTCTAGAATAAGTCGATAAGGTGGCATCCCGGGTGCACAGATTATCTTTAATAATTCTAGTTGTATATGAACATCTGTCATCCAAGGTAACGTTTCACTGCATCTGTAAACTTTCACATAATTTCATTTACATAGAAAAAGGTTCACAAAGGCTAAGACGTTTGGTATAAACGTAACTGAATTAATTTTCTATGTTTTGTGACTTATTATCTGTTAGGTTGTTCGGAAAATAATGTCCGATTTTAGAATCGACTTTTATTCATGAATTAATTAATACTGTGTTTAAATTAGTTAAAATAGGAACTGAATATCTATACATTTCTGTCTTCGTGTTACAAGATTATTTATACATTTACGATAAAACCCTAATGTTTTGGACGTCAATAAATCTTCGAATGCAGTTTCTGCATCTTCTTTGCAATGGAATGTCCTTTATCTTAAAAAACTTGTCAAGATGCTTGAAAAGGTGATAGTCAATGGGCGATAAGTCATGGGGATATGGTGTATGTGGAAAAGTCTCATATCTTAATTCGGTGAGTTTCTACAATGTCATAAGAGCAGAATTTTGCTTAACTGAACGTGGATTTCATTCAGTTGCTTGGCAGTAAACTTCGGCATTGACGCTCTGGTTAGATTCCAGATTGCTGTTGAGGATCGCTCTTCAATCCATAAATGAAACCATTTATCGAGTTACTTCCCCTTGCCAATTTTCTTCAGATGGTCCGATATTGTTGAAATGCTGAACACCCATTATCTGAAACATTTCTGTAACACTTTGACGGGGGTTTTGTTTTTAGATGTGGATCTTCAATTGCAGATAGATGTTCTCTACCACCTTGGTCTTCAAGACTCCTATCCCTATAGCGGAATTTTAGAAAACAGCGGCATACTCTTCTATCACAAGTTGATCCTTCACCCCATGCTCTTTTAATGTTGGGAGCAGTTTGAGAAGCATTATGACTAAACTTGAACTCATGCCAAAATAAGTAAACGCATCTCTTCTTTCTTTCATGTTCAAGATGAAGAGTATAAAAATTTTAAGTTAAATTCTTAAATAGAATAAAATTAAAAAAGCGGATACTTTAATTATTAAGAATGAGTAATATATTTTCTGTGCAGATACTATAATAATATATTAGAATACAAATGTTTATTCTAATATTGAACATTATTTTCCGAAAAATCTAATAATTTTTTAACATTGCATGTTTCCAAGATTTCTGAAGTTCATTAACTGAAGAAATTAAATATATTAAATCCACTCATTCGCAATTCTTTTTTTTTCGATTTTAAATAAAAAATGTGATAAAGTTGTTAAATATTTTAAAATTAAGTTTGAATATGTGCATCTCTGGAAATGCTCTTATTAAAAGGTCTATTTTTACAGATCATAAATTTAAAAGCTTTTACAATCTGCGAACAGCTTCTGTTTTTGCAATAATTTTTTATTATGCCAAAAAAATGTATTTAAAACGTTTCCGGCAAAACTACGGAGGCACAATTCAGAAATTATGTCCCATGTTTTAAGAGTTGTTTCTCCTCATAGCAAGGATCCGGCCTCATAAATTGCGTCGATTTCGTGTCAAATTCTCTGACTGACCGACCATCATCGTTGCATTTTCAAAATTTTAATTTTCTTTTTTTTTTTTTTTTTTTTTTTTTTTTTAAACATATTTCACTAAATATTTTCTTTTCATTTTTTAAATATAATCAATTTTTTCTTTTACAGTGAGAGACAGACTGCAATTATTTTTTTTCAATTTTAGGAACGGAAACAGTACAGGCTTTGGACATATCTTCGTTAAAAATGTACCTAAAAAATCAATAAAATATTAGACTTTTGAAAGTATTTATTTTTAAGAATTACTTTATAGTTAAATAAGCTGGATTACTTAAAATTCGAAAATACTGCCACTTCTGCCCTTCCATCCAATAAATTGCCCTGATGCTAGTTGTCGATACATTGACGTAAACGTAAATTCACACCTCCAAAACTAATCACTACTATTAGACATGCTTCTTTTATTTCCAACTAATTTTTTTCTGCTAAAAAATTAAGTAATGTTTGTTTCAAATTACATTAAGTATACTTTAAATTTTCTAATTTTCCTAAAATAACTTTTGAAAAAGTATAATTGAATTTTTCAAGATTTTTAAACGGAGAATTTCACTTTTGTTTACAAAAGTTTCAAAAACGACTGACATGATTAATTTTATGTAAATTTTGATGACTCAAAAAACAAGATTTTTAACTAAAATTTCGGGTGTGCTAGAAAGGAATTAAAAAAAATTATAAATATTCAAAATTACTTTGGTCTTTCCTCTTCATAAATATTTAGACGATAAAACAATTATTTAATCACGTTTGGGGCCTTTTTTCATCAGGGTATGCTCTTTTTTAGCGAAGTATTGAACATACCTAAATTACTTATGCGGCTTATGCTAATTTAATATGAATAGAAGTGTTTAATAAATACGCCGCTAAATTATTTACAGCTAATTTTCTAAAATATGTTTTAATGAATCGCCTGTCTATTCTGCTGCTTATTATTTTATTATTTTTGAGATTGCAAAGCTCATTTCTTTATTCATTTAGATAAATTGGTAAGAGTTCCAATACTCAAATTTATCAAGTTTTGTACATAAAAGATTTGGAATTGGAATTTATACAAATATAACCACCTTTCCAGAAAATGTAAGAGTGTGTAGAGGGCGGTAACTCCATCTACGTTCTTAGCAAGTAAACGATAAGAATGTAATCGGAGTTATCTCCCTTACATTTTTTATTTAAATCTTGACGACCTGAGCTTTCCACAGATCACATTTATTTATTATTTGTGAATTGCCATGACTTTTTGGGAAAGATAATGGAGTGGTGTCCCATTCCCTTCTCCATGGTTTTGAATTCACAGTAGTCATTCTCCTAGACGGGCTATTTCCGAAATATAGAGAGCCTAGTTCACCTAACCCTTCAGCCATGCCTGGAAGCAAGAGATGGATTCATGTTTTCGCAACTGAACTTATGCTAGAGTGAACGCAACAAACCCGAGCGGAACGTGAACTTGGCTTATTAATCTCACTTTACATTTTAATAAAGGCAATGCTACTCGCATATACATTTGGCTTTTGATTTTAATTTAAATTTGAGTAAAATTTCAATTACTTAAAAATTTATTCAGTCAAAACATACGAAAACATTACGATTAAAATATTTTATTTTTACACGATTTATAATACAATGTTTCTATCTAGTCTAAAAATTATAAAAACTAAAATATATACTTATATTAAAGCTATTTTTCGTTCTCGGTTACTGTCATACCATATACCTATTCTATTGTAATGGACTCTCCCACAGATAATAAGTAGTAGTAGCAGTCGCCAGTTCGGCTCAGTGGTGTTGAGCGAGTCAGACGATATCGGACATTGAAGTACCAACCATCACAACTAGATTGCTGCGTCATTAACTCTTATTTTCAAGTTCCTAACGTTTTGTAGGTCGAACCTAATTTAGGACGACCTATTGAAATACAAGCCTCCACTGTGAAAACTACTCTACAACAGTTACTTTCATTCAAACTCCTTCAAGAATACGGAAAGTATTTACTTTTTAAACCCAAATCACAACCGTAATCCTAACTTTCATTATAAATTTGATGTTAATTCAATTCCACAAAAAAAAAACAGTGCTGTATAGAATTACACATTATATTTCAATCTGTGGTTCATCAGTTGACAGCCAGCTACATCAGTTAGCTCGAAATATGCTGTGAGATGATCAAATTGAATTTAGCCAACTCACGGACCTTGGCATCACACATACTTTAGTTAGTAATTATGCCTCACCGTCCATTCAGTCCCTAAATCCAGTGACACTTAGCAGAATTGTGACGTTTATATTACTTTTAACTTGTTCACAAAACTAGATATATAATAGCAATATTCCAAGGTAAATGCGTTTTCACTAAACTGGTTCTAACCAGAATCTCTCATTAGATCCCACAACTGCTATTCCTAAGACTGCTATTACTACTTCATTTAGTTTGATATTAGTACAAAGTGCTTCCAGTTGTTAATTTATTATGTGTTGCACGATTTACTTGCGCTTATGTGGTTGATGTCTTTATGTCCAGCCCTTTTATGAAAGAGTAGGCACCCGTTTATCATATGAATTATTTGGTATTACGCTGCCCTGATTACACGTCTCTCCCTTTTTCTGCTGTACCGACAATATCCAAAGGAATTTAGAGTAATACATTTGGAGCCAGCTTAGCTTCAAGAGTTGCTGAAAAGTTGTCAGTGTTGACAGCCAACTAACTTCGGGGATTCACTCCGAGTTTTCTATCTGGATTACATAGCAATTTCCGTATTTTGATATGACCGCAAAGCAATGGAGGTCTCAAATAAGGATTTTCCTTCCCCTAGATGGAGCTCCTCAGTACAGGGGCTACCCGAATCAGCTGGTGGTTAGGCGTCAGTTGTCCACCCTTGCCAATTATCCGGTTTGGTGCTGGATATAGTTCTCTATAAAATGATTTCGCGTGATGCGTCTATGGAAGAACGTATACAACAAGTGTAGTTCGTTTTTGAATGGCTCCAAAAGTTTTGCAGTTATCAACCCAAGTACATGTAGGTTTCGTAAATCTGTTATCATTTTTTTTTTCGGACATCATATTAGTTCAGTTGATATTTTCTTTCTTCTTCAAAGGTAACATCAATTTCTAATTTTCCTGTATATAACACAATGAAAAATTACATCAATTCTTAGTGATAATTTCTATCGAAGATTTCTTTCTAATTGTGCCCAGGTATGATAATCTTTGACGGACGGTTTAACAGATACCAAAAATTGCAAGAGTTTTCTCTTAGTCCTTACAGATTTTCATCATATTAAATCTGTTTAATCTAAAATAAAAGTAGAAATTTGCAGACACAGTAGAAAACATATCCTGAGTTATAAAAACAAAATTTTCAAATAATCTCTGTTGGTTTGCATAAATTCAAAATGTTAAAGTTTGTATTCACTTAAAAAGTAATATATATATATATATATATATATATATATATATATATATATATATATATATATATATATATATATATATAAATTATTTATTTAAAAATATGATTCCTCCGCTACATAAGAGTTTTCATGTTTCAAAAACATTTATTTACCTAACGACTTCTTTCCTATTTTCTATATATTTTCACACACACACACACACACACACATATATATATATATATATATATATATATATTGAAAAATTACGTACTGCAATTATCCCTAATTATTAATATTACCTTCATCCGCAGTTTCGTGGCACTGTGTCATCTTTTCAAGGGGTTGGTTTTATATTGAATATTTCCAATTGATTTCGTTTTTTCCAATTTTGTATTTTCGCCCTTTTCTCTCTCTCTCTCTCTATATATATATATATATATATATATATATATATATATATATATACGTGACTATGCAATGGGTCGTTGTCAATCAACGCAAATAATGCTAACTTTACTATACAGACAAATGACAATGACTCCCTTGATCAAAATAGAGAATTAAAGCCACTAGCGATCACCGCCATGATTAATGGTTGTTATCAAATTCTTCTCTTCTCTTCTCTTCAAAAACCGTATTAGGAGCTCGCCAGATATACCACCTATTGTTCCTCCCCCAAACGTTCTAGTTTGGTCTCATCCGAACATAAAACTTTTTTCCAGAATGTTTCTAGTTTATTAATATGAGCTTTGGCATAGTCGAGGCAAGCATGCATATGCTATTTCGTAAGCAGTGACTTTTTCTAGTTATTTTGCCATGGAGATCGGAATTGTTCAGATTTCATCGCACTGTATATGTATGAACATTGATTTCGACATAGGCTAGTAAGCATTGAAGAATCACAAAGATTCCTGTAGGATTTGCCTGGGCTTACCGAACTAGATGTCTACATGCTCTTGCTATTATTTTTCGTGTACAGCCACTTCTTGATTGTGACGCCGTCATACCAAACGCCTTCCATTTATAAATAGTTTGTTGGACGATGCAGAAGTGCACTCCAAATTGTTTTGATAGACTTTTGTAGTCTTCTCCATCGTTATAGGTTTCAAATATGCGAATTTTTAAAGCTTAGGAAGTGCTTTTGATCTTTAGATATATTTTTTTTTTTAAATTTAGTCTCTAACTGCACACAGTAGCATGCACAATGAGTTATATTGTTTGACTGCAGCTTATCAAAAAATGAACACGTGTCATTTTGATTTTTAAGTGTGTACAAAAATTTATTTTCACGGTCGACCATTTAAAACAAAAATACAGATTGTAAATGTAAGCGTTCACGTACTTTTATATATCTTAATTTTTAATTAATATATTTATTCCAGCTTGATAAAAAATCTTTGAACGTAGTTTTAATTTATTTAATAAAGGTTTTTCTTAATGAATATATATTTTAATTAAGATTTGCTTATTATCTGGACAAAAGAAATAATTATTTTAAATATTATCTTGGTGGTTCACTTACTTTTGCACAGCATTGTACATTTATTCAACTAAATATGTGCTATTAAGTCTCACTACCTTTCGCCATCTTTGAAACCGCTTCATCTGAGAATCTGGCATCGTTCGGGTTTTACAGGTTTCCAGAGAATTAGAGTTCTTCCCATTAGAGAATATTGTAGAAATCGAAATAAGTGGTAATCCAAAGTTGAGATGAATACTGCAGGTGTAGCATCATATCCCAAGCAAATGGTACCAGTTCCTGTCTAGTCTGCAAAGAGAAATGAGGTCCGTTATTGTCTTGAAGAAAGATGACGCCCTCCCAGTTGGCAAATTCCATATACTTTTCATCAGTTGTTGGTTTTAATAGGTCCATTTAAAAACAAATTGTCGGAATTCAACATCTGAATTTGTGATGGTCGGTCGGATGCAGACCGTTTTTGGAGTGATTAATGATGCTTCATTTCGTTTTCTCCAAGACCTTTATCGTTTCACATTGTTGTAAACAATCTATTTTTCATCGCGTGTGATTGTTCTTGCGCGCAAATTAGCCGTTTTTGTTTCGTTTGAGCAGAGGGATGCAGATGAAAATACGGTCCATTATTTTTTTCAGTGAAACCGTCAGGCAATGTACAGTTTCCCGAACCAAATTTTTTTCAGATGCCTGACAACGCTCACGTGAGTTATGCTGAAGATCTGTGCGAAGTGAACAGCCGTGACCTAAATTATTGTTAATCAAGATTTCGATTTGATCATCAACGTCTGCCGGCCTATTCGAACTTTTTCGGTCTTAATGATCAAATTTCTGAATATAGGAAAAGACTTACAAACAATATTCTGAACTATGGCACCGTCTCCAAAAACGAAACTTTTTTTTTTTGAAGGAGGGTGGGGGGCAGCGTTTGTTTTTTTCATTCCGAAAATAAAATAACATCAAACGATGAAAAGGGGCGGACGTCATATTTTCCTTCATGTTCACTTTTAACGTTAAAACATTTAAAATTCACAATGCACACGGATGTCTCAGAATGACCTGTTGAAATTTCGAATTTCAGAAGATGTATATATATATATATATATATAATAAATTTCCGTCACGTGCGAAGCGAAATCACATATTCAAATGTCATGTATTGAAAGTTTTTCCATGCCAATTTATGCCAGCTTCACTAAGTACGCTAGTACTCTCTTTTAACCTGTAAAATATGAGTAGTAACATTCACTAACCTGCATGAACTTTTTTGTATTAGTCACATGTCGATTTCGAGGAATATTTCAAATAAAACTCTTATTATGAAAAGATACAACAGCCAAAAATCAACCGACACACACACACACACTTTTACATACGAAATATTTATAAAAATGTAAATAAATTGCGGTTTTAAATTTTATCACACTTATTAGCACTTTATTTGCTATATAATTTATGACAATGTCGCTATAAATTTATTAATATTTAAATATGGTACAATTTATAAAATTAAGTAAAATAATGTGTTTTTTTCTATTTTTCGCGGTTGGTTACAACGTCATCATTCTTTTCAATTTGATATCTCAATCCGATAATATATATTTATTTAATAATTTTATAAATATGTTCTCTTTGGAAAAAATTACAAAAATATATATAATATAGTTTTTCTTAAGGTGATATTCGGCAAATACTTTTACAGTATTTTGAATACTTTCTATTTCAGAAATCACCAGAGTTAAAGAATTAAACTTAAAATTTATCTGAAACTGTCGATTTTATTATATCCTGAATTTATCGTTAACCGGGTAAGAATTTGACAATTTTTCTCTGGAAAAGCTGAAATATTGTTACATCGAAAAAAATACGCAAAAACCCAAACAAATAAAAATGTTTTACCATTTCATCCTCCGTAAATATGAATTCAATTCAGTCATTTCCAAAACATAATTGTCCTTTTCTTATCTGTCTATAATTCTGTATTGTAATTATTTACATTGTTTAGACTGTTGTCCTCATCTTTATTACTATATGCACGACGTTTCGGCCGTTGTACGTTCCGGCCTTCTCCAGGTGATTGGAATTTCGAACTGAACCCTTTATTTCGTTCACCCGGGTAGATTGTTCTACTTCCAAGTGCTATGCCTCTTCCGGATGTCTCAGTTATCTCCCTTTAACTCAACTCTCCCAGATTTTGTTCACCACTGCAGTAATCATATATTGAACTCACAATTCTTTGGGCCAAGTCACTGGACCCAACCAGTGCTATTGTCGGAGTTAGCTCCTCCTCAGTTCCTTAATCCTTCACCAGGGGTCTCTCTCTCCCCTGGCTATAAATACTGGCTGACCCTTCGCCTCGATCTCTCTTTTTCCCTCAAGCCTTGGGCTGTTACCTCGCTTGGAGGTGAGGTGGTAATTCTTCTCTCATTTCAGCTAACACCAATATGTGAACTCTCACAGATACAGCGTTTCCCAAATTCTGGGAACACGCTAAGAACAATACACGTACGTGCGAACACTCAACACAACACACACAAACTCAGTTTGTCAATTTGTTTTGTAACTTGTTATTAATACAGATATTTGTTTACATATATTTATCGGCCTTGTGTTTGTTTTCTCTGGAATTAATTAAAGTCCAACTTTCTCGTATAGTTGGACCGGCTAGCAGGAAATTTTAACCCACGTATGTTCTCTACATCGTCACCGCCACGGTCCGCTACACTATTATCCACTAGAATATGTGTCCTGAATCGTCGTGAATATGGCAATAAAGATGAGGACAATAGTCCGAATAATGTTAATAATGTAGATATTATCCTTTTCTTATCCGGTTAAAATTGGAAAAATCTAAAAATGCTCTTTTGATCTACTTTCTCGAAAAATAGCAGCAAAAATGTTTACCAAAATTTCAAAGTTAGGTTTTTTTTATACCAAAACTAACGTTATTCTAATATATTAACTGTTGGAAAATGCCATGCATTTTTTCCTCTTCAAGAAAGCCAATACATTTGCAGATGCATAATACAAAACACAATTTAAATTCAGCGCCTGATCCTCTCTTTAGACAGCTGATTATTTAAGTTCGGTCAGTAGAAAAAAAAAAGTATCATCTAATTGATTAACCCATGAAAATATTCCAGGTGCCTATTTCAAATCTCTAGAAGTTGTAATTAAACAGAGACGATGTAGAAAACTTTATTTCTCTCTCAAAAGCAGTTACAGCCCAACTACAACGTAGATGTCAGAGAGGTCAAACTAAGTCACTCCAATAAGTCATTCTTTAAACATAAACAAAAGACTTTTTTCATTCGAACTTACACTACGAACTCCTAAAAGATATCTTTCTTTTCTTTTGGATAAATTTGTGTTTTTAAACACTTATTGTGAATGTATATATCTTCTGTCATTAATATAAAACGCACTTGTTGGTATGTATCCAATCTATGTGGGTTCTGTTTTGCAGCACAAGAGCGACGGCCAGTAAATGTTAGGTTATTTCTTTTCTAGGAAATGGTCACATATGGAGGCCGGAAACAACGCCTTGAGACTAGAGCCCTTAGAAGCTTATTCGGCGGTATGATATTTTCGCCAATTATTAGAGGAACGCGCCTTCCATTTCTCATTCCAATAAACTTCTCATAAATATTCATCGCAGGAAATGACATTTGGATTATTTGATCCAGTTTATCTCAGATAATCGTTTCATTAAATGAGTTGAAAACATTCCTTTTGGGTCCTATATCTCGGAGCATAAAAGCCCTTTTTTGGCCCTTGTGTGGAATACCAGTGATGTGTTGAAGATCATTCGAACAATTAGCAACTACAATCATTTCTGTATCTGTCTACATTTCCGAGACGAGGTATTATGTACACTATTTACATTATTCGGACTATTGTCCTCATCTTTGTTGCCATATTTATATGATCCTTCAGTATCTGTCTATATTTCTGAGATGAGGTATTATGTACACTATTTACATTATTCGGACTATTGTCCTCATCTTTTTCGCCATATTTATTCCAAACACCTGAAGAAGGCCGTAGCGTACAACGGCCGAAAAGTTGTAATAAATATGGCGACAAAGATGAGGACAATAGTCCGAATAATGTAAATAGTGTACAATCATTTCTCTTGAATTAACTTCATCCTTGAAACTGATAAAATTCATGTTCCTAACGGCAAACTGGAAATTCGGCAGCCTGTCGACTACGTCTCTTTGTTACTGAGCTATTTGCGATGTAGTTTTTCTCCACTCTTCATAAATTGTTTCATCCTGGTGTTAAAACCCCCATAAAGCTCGTCTCGAACAGATTGGTTTGGCTGTGCATGAAATCAGAACTTAGGCTTTGAACAAAGACCCGAGTTTAATGTTAAAAAGTTAAAGTTGAAAGACACGCTCATGCACGTGAAAGGTTTATTTTCCGCCACTTAATGACCGGTTCACGCATGTGCACTTCGAAATTACGGGACCCTTACTCCCTCTGTAAAGGATACATATATTTGCTAACAGTTGTTCTTCTTGGCGGATATATTCGCAAATACTATGGCGAAAACTTTTATTTTTGGATGAGTATCCCGTTTTGGTGCACCAGTTGTTGTTACCATAGACATAACTCAACAATTCAAATTTGATTTAATCGATCAGTAACAACAGAAGAAGCAGTAATTGCATGTCCAATGCTGGGCGAATGTCTTGCTCAATACTGTATATCACACGACTGTAAATACAACATATATTTCCTTTAAGGCTTATCTTAATATTATATTTCTTAATGTCTAATTTGGATAAAGCATGCGTATTACACGGTGTAAAACCAGTGGTAGTCTTCCTACTAAAGCTTTTCTAAATTCAATATGAATTTCAGGCCTGTAAACATTGCTTGTTATAAACTGGCAAATACAGTAGTTAAAGATTCTACTAAGATTTATCTAAATTTGATGTATTGTCTTTGTCACTCGTGTATAGCACGCGGCATAAACAAAGCTTAATGTCAGACGTAATGTTTCTACCGAGACTTTCATATGTTCGTTAACTACCACCTGACAACATAAGACATTACCTAACTGCCTTTTAATTGAATTCTGAGTTTTTCTTTTTACATTAAGACAGATTTTAAAAGTATTTCTTAACTTAGTGTTCCCTTTCCTAACACAAAATCTTGGTGGTTAAGTGGTAAAAGATTGCATTACAAGTGTTTTATTAGTCTCGAATTTACAGTTAGGTTTAATTTTTACAATAATCACTAGTTTTCCGAGAATAACCGAGGTGTTTAAATAGTAAATAATTGGACTACCAATATTTGGGTGCGATTTTGAATTTACTAAATTATTAAATTATTGCATTAATTAATAAATATGATAATTTTTTGTAGATTCTGCACCTGGTAGTTAGTTGGTAATGAATTGCGGTGCAAGTTCAAAACCAGTCAAGTCTTCATTTAAGTTTTAGCAATGATCAGTATTTTTTAGTGCATAAAATGACACGTCCTGTTTAGACAGTTCTTGGTGGTGTAATGGTAACGTGTTAGACTATCATTCTTTCAATACGGGTTCAAATCCACTGTAGGTTTCGACTTCAGTAAGTTGGTGTATGATTAATAGATTTACAATTTTATAATAATAGTTTAGCGTGTTGATTTGTTCTTATTGGTTCAAATCTGCTGTTTAGTTCTTTAAATAAATTATTCCTATTGATCAGGTTTATCATGGAATAAAAGTATATTGATTATTTATTAGAATCTTTGCGTAAAATTTCAGACACCTAACGGCTCAGTAGTAAAGGCCTGAGGAGAACTTGTACTGATTTGTCCAGAATTGATTGTCGCCACTTGTACTGTGTCATTCACCAACTGACTGAATTTTTCTTTAATTCCAGAATTATTAAAATTGTTACTGCAAAAAATGCTAAGAACGTTAGTGGCGGCATCGTGGCGCAGACGGCATAGAGGTTTGGTTAACGTCGACGATAAGGTCGGTAGGCAGGCTAGACTTACCAGTAAACGACAAAACGGTCTGGGATCGAATAGCGCAAGAATTCGCGTGCACAGAACAGACTACAAGATCAAATGGAGTCAGGTACTGTCATCAAGGAGGATGACTTAAAATATAATTTTAATCTAAAAACATGCTGAATTTATTATCCAGAAATTTTATAAAATATCATGCTCATTTCCAACGGACAATATTAACGCGTTTTTTGCACGTAGACAAACATTTAATAGCGGATTCTTATTGAACTAGAACGCACGAATCCTGGAATCATTGTCGGCAATCTTACCACTGACCTACACCAAACCGACTAAATGTTGTTTGATTTTATGAGGTTATAAATCTTAAGTTTCTTGGTATATGATTCCAAGAAAAAGTTCACGTGAAATTTGGAACAACTTCGCAAACAAATTATTCCGAGTTCGAATTATAGCTTTTATTTGTGAAAACATACTTGGTAAGTCATTACTGACTTATAATTGAAAAATACACTGCTCATTACAGCGCTTGAACTCGCATCGGAACCGTAGTTGTCAAACAACTTACCACTTCACCGAAGAAGCTCAACTATTGAAAGAGGTTAAGGAATATACACATATAAACTTAGAAACAAACGGGATTCGAACAATTTGCCACTTAT
Organism: Acanthosepion pharaonis; assembly: GCA_903632075.3. NCBI lineage: Eukaryota > Metazoa > Mollusca > Cephalopoda > Sepiida > Sepiidae > Acanthosepion > Acanthosepion pharaonis. Next base: position 559,289 of record CAHIKZ030000777.1, on the reverse strand, counting down.
ACAACAATTGGGAGGCTGTATCTCACTTTTAGTTTCTGCATCTACATATTTATTGGTTATTCAAATATTTTACGAAAAATAGATACGAATATTTTATTCAAACTGCCATTGAAACAAAAGCATAGAACCAACCGCTATCATTTTGTACTCACGGAAAAACATTTTATTTAATAAATTGTGTCTTCGGCTGGGTTCGAACCAACATACATAGTTTTCATTATTGAAAGAACCACATGCTTTGTTAGACGTTACCGCTACCCCATCAACGGATACGTTTTCTGTATATACAAAACTAACAATTAGCGATGTCAAAGAGTTAAAACACTAATACGCCATTCGAACTGCGTAGAAATAATTGCGGCTTCCTTAATTTACCACCAAATAAGGTAAAGCTATTCGCTTTGTAATTTAGTACTATTGATTAATATGATAATGAGTACAGTTTTTGGATTCGAACTCGCGCAGAGAAAATTCCACTGCAAAGATTAACCACTTCACCATCGTTGCTCAGGAGAGTGGTTTAATGCATTCATAAATCTTGTATATTGCAATAATTTCTTTTAGTAAAATTTGACCATGAATTTATGATAATTAGTAATTTATCCCTGATTATTAAATGTATGACAAAATACTAGAATAGTTGTTATAAACATTGCCAAATAAATTTATTAAGTGCATTCATTCGTGAAAATAAAAAAATATAATAAATTTATAAAAATTTAATGAATAAAAATGTAATGATTAAATAAAAGGATGTGTTAATATGCACATCATTATTTTTTTATTTTTTTTTTTTGCAATTTAATTAATCAAGTAATGAATTAAGTGTCCATTTGTATTTTCATTTTGCCGGAAAACTATATTTACTGCTTTTTTTTTTTTTTTTTTTTTGCTTTTTTTTTCGTTGTCTAACTACTTGACAGATTTTTGTTAATTAATATACTGCCGTAATTACTTTATTAATTACTGGACATCAGATTCTTTTAATATGCAGAAAAAATTAAGAATTTATTGAAATAACGTATTAATTATCGCTTCATTACCCATAATGCATCCGGCAAATGTAATTTCGTGCACTTCCAAGCCTACTGATAAGTGTAAAAATTTTAGAGATAGTATGACTGAGAGACTTTTTCGAAACCCATATAAAAGGAGAGCACTTCAGAACTTATCGAAGCCTGTTAGTGCATTTATTGCAAGAATACGGAATTTTTAATATAAATTATGGGAATAAAATTTAATTGAATTGGAATTATTATACATATATAACGTCGGATTTTAGTATACATTAAAATTTTATTGACTGAAATCTGAGTATTTCATTACTCCATTCCACTTTCGTCTTTCAAGCTGTTTTAGTTGATCATTTCCATAAAAATGCAAACCCTAGCCCCACAATCAGATCCATTCAAGATAGTCTGACACTTATCAGTACAAATTTCTGTTGTCAAATCAGTTTTCATGTCCTCCATAGTCCAACTTCCACGTTTCTCTTTGTGATGGCTACTTAAAACTATTTGAGAGTTTGGTTACTGTCATGTCTTCAGGCAATTTTTGTAACACTAACGTCAACTATTTTGTGACTAGTGAGTCCACATTTCCTGCTTCTTAAGTTTTCATTTTTAATTTGTTTTTCAAATTTCATTTTAGGATTATTTTTGTTCCTATGTGTTCTTGTTCCTATTTTGACAGTGTTTTACGTTTTTCATTGATTCATTGCATTCAACTTTCTTGAAATTGCCAACTTTATGTTCCCATCACTCAACTTGTTTCTGTCATGAGGTTATATTGTTTTTATATCCTATGATGATGTTTGTATATCTGAAAGTAAAAAATAAACATCAATAAAGATACTATTAGAATGGCATAATACAATCTCACAATATCAACTGCTTTAGTGCAAATATTTTTAATAGATAAGCTGAAAAAACATACGCTATATTTGTTAAATAAATGTATCCGGAACATTTTTACCAAACGTTAATACGAATTTTTATTGCGAAGGCATTAACTTACATTATAGTGGGTTATTTGATATTTTCCCAATTATATTTGGTAACAAAAATATTGTGACGCCGGCAAGAAGAAAGGAACACAAACACAGTTGAAAATGTTTGAAAAAACTTGTATTGTAGGAAAAGAGAGTAAAGTTTCATTGCAAACAGTCGGGTTTGCGGAACTTATCTGAAAGTTGCGTCCTTTTAACAGTTTTATATTTCCTGTGTCGTTTTGGCTGGGTTAAAGAAAATAGAGTCTTGACTTCTGTGCTTCAGTTGTTGTCTAAATCCACACACATGTCCTGGTGATTAGATGACAGAGTGCAGACAGGGAACGTGTTGTCTCTGAGGGTCCCCACAAGCAAAAGAGGAAGAGAGTTTGTAAAAACCGATCATGTGGGAGTTTGGTGAAAGTCTAAAAAGGTAGCCTGTGATTGGTTGTTTTTCATCCAATCACAGGGCACCCAGTTAGCGACTCCGTAATAATTTCAATATTGAGGGGTTCGATTTGGGTCTTGTTAGGATTATCCCACTATAAGAGATGTATGAATGAGTAAATAAAAAACGGTAAATCACATTTTAAGAACAATCAAGTCTGGAGTATAGCAATATTAATTTATATAAATATTAATGTTGTTTCGTATCGTACAAAAACAGTAATAATATTCACAGATGGTACAAGGTTTGTATTTAAGTAAGATTAAATAAAATGTTTTTATTACATTTCAATGAATGCAAGAATTTGTAAAAGTACTTAAGTGTTTTTGAGGGATGCTAGTTTCATTTGGTAAATATGTCATGTGAATAAAGAAAAGGAGGTTGAATGTATGAGAGAAGTAAAAGGGGGTGAAAATGACTAGAAAGGTGTGAGTAGTGGTTGTTGAAGCGGATATCCCTTTGATGTATCCGCTTACAGTTGTAAGTGTTCGTGTCTCTGTGTGTCTAGTTATAGTTTTAGCAAAATTGAAAGAGGCTCCGATTAAGTTGTTGATTATTTTAGACGCACTCATTTCTTATTGGTCAACATATATTTCTTTAGTTTATCACTCAATCAAAATGTTTTGAGAAGTGTATTTTCACGGGTCCTGAAATAAGATGAATCACTTGCAAGCAACATATATTCACACTGGCTCTTTTAGATTTTTTTGACCTAAGCAATAAGTCATCCAGACTAGCTAACCATTGATCCATAATCTGTTAACTAGAGTTGCTCAGCTGTGAAAGACAATCCGGGTTTGAGGAAGCTGGTGAGCTAAGACAGGAATCGTTGTCCTATCTCATTCTTCATAGTGACGTCCTAAGAAAAATTTATAAAGGAAAATCTATAAAGAGATCCTCTTCGAAAAAGCACTGTTTAGAACTTTTACCGTTTCAGTGGTATCCAGCGAAGGCGATGGACTAAAAATTTTGTTTACCTTCTCCAGCGTATACTCGACTCGTCGTATCCCCGGACCAAGTACAACCAGAGAATTCGTTGTGCGCTTGGAAAGTTTATGGTTTCTTCAACATTTTTCCTTTCAATCTCAACAGCACTGAAACTGTGCAGGGCCCTCAAGTCACTGTAAATTTTCCTTTTCAAAAGTTTCCGGGTTGAACACGGCAAGTGCCTTCCCCGCGTGTTATACATTTTCTTTTTTAGGTTATTATTATTATTATTATTGGTGGTGGTGGCGGTGGTGGTGGTGTTGTTGTTGGTGGTGGTGGTTGGCGTTCCTCTTTCTCTGCTTCCTCATTCTAGCGGAAGAGGCATAGCACGTGGAACTAGAACAATCCACCCCGGTGGACGAAATAAATGTTTCGGTTCGAAATTCCAAACACCTGAAGAAGGCCGAAGCGTACAACGGCCGAAACGTTATGAATATGGCAATGAAGATGTGGATAACAGTCCGAATAATGTGAATTACGGATTCTTTTTTTGGATTTTATCAAGTATCTCTAAATATATAGCAGGAGCACCAGATCAGATGGAGCAGTAATATTCAAAGTAAGGACGAGTGGTAGGTTTATAAATATGAAAGATGAAACACTCTGGTGAGAAGAACAGTCTAGAACGACCCAGTGAACCAATTTTCGTAGCGGCCGACCTAGCAAGTGTTTCATTATAAGCTTTCCACTTCATGTCATCGGAAATCGTTACTCTGTGAAGTAACTCACCTTGAGGTTAACATCAACCATACATAAAGGTAAAAAAAAAGGGTTCTCTCAGACGGTTAAAGGGTAACAGTTTCGTTTTGAATGCATTTGAATTAAATAAAAACATTCCTTGCTACAAACAACAAATTGTAGGTAATTTTTTAGACCATCTACCAATCTGACCTTAACGAATCAATCAGACTTTCTATTAAGACAGAAGTAAATAATAAAATTTGTTCAAAAATGCATTCATTGTTATTTTTTGCCTTACGTCTCCAAAGAAACTCAAACAAATAAAAGTGTATCATGCTGCGATGAGTTACGAACATGAAATTATTCTTCATTTTGGCGTTCTCTGGGAATATTAGCGACTCTCTATATGACTCGTAAACAGAGGAACGAAGGAAGAACAAGACAAATTAACAATTTATAGACATACTTGTAGCGGAAAAACACAATTAACATATAGTTAGAAATAACAAATTAAAGTTAAATTTATTAGAAAAACATACATCTCTAATTACACACCAATTTTCGTCTAGCTAAGTCATACATGCGCCGAATTATACTCAAAACAATTTTTAAAACCAACACAAATAAACCAAAGTGCTGACCCTTATCGACACGACTCTCGCTTACCACAGGTATCTACAACTATATTCTCGCGTTACCCTTAAATCGACATTCTCTGTCATCCTCTCTTTTTCCTATTTTTCTCAGTAACAGTAAAATGTAGGCCGCATGTGGAAAAAAGGCGATCCCCACACTTGCTCGCACTTTTCGCTAAACTGTCATTTACTTTTCTTTAGGACTTCTAGACAAACACATTCTCTAGTTTAAATGTTTTATTCTTTCATATTCATTCTTTTTGTCATACGCAACAATCTTCTGTTGTTATCTATGTATACCTCTTGTTAATACATGCATTGTTGTTTGTTTAAATATATATATTTTTGCTGTTATTTAACTAATATTACCCGGACTCACATTCGAGTCCGCAATAATGGTTCTGGGTAAAATATACCAAGGGACACGTATTTTCTGCCTAACCACAATCAGCATGCCCGCAACATAGCTTTATATAAATAATACAATTATACAAAGAGAAAGAGAAGAGAGAATTGCTAAACATGTTTCTTTAGCAGTTAATGCTAGTTCGTCTGGAACCATGAATCTTTTTGAAATGGATAGAAACACTTATCTGAAGTTGATCACACCTCTTCCTCCGATGTCTGCTTGTCTAGGCATTAACACGTATATTCAGTTTTGCTCGTGGCCAGCACCGCCTGTTCCTTTGGAATTATCTAAAACACGTCTTTCACCTCGGTAGTCTTCAAGCCTCTCACCTTTAGCGCCTCAAATCCATTTGGCGCCTAAATTTGGGTCCTACCCATTATTACCAGATAAATGGGCTCATCTCGACCTATCAGGAATCTTATCAACCAAAGGGAAATAACCTATAGTTTTCATTGCGTGCGAGCTGGTGTTTCTGGGTCAACGAATTCATACTGTGATTTACAGTCAGATGAATATAATTGGGATCATCCTTCAAAGATGTATATCCTTTCCAGCAATCCGACATAATCGTAGTCCCAAGTAAAATACAGCTTTGGATTTTGTCCAATAATGTAGAGGCTGTTAGCTCCAGCAAACATCATGGCAAACTAAACAAATTTTGATTTAAATTTATAATTTCAAAAGAGTGCCAAAAACTGTATAAAAATACAAACTTTGATTTATAATTTCTTGGGGTGAATTAATATTTGCGATAAGCAATTTTACCTTATTTGGGGTGAATTAACAGAAAAGATCCGTTTTATTTTTAATTTGGAATAAGATTATGCTTTTTTTTTCTATTTATAAAACTTAAGATTTAAGGAATGAGATTTGTCCCATTATTATAAGTAATCAAAAAAAAAAAATAGCTCGTGGAATTGTAAGTTAAAAATAGCATATGATTATTTTTCTAAGCGTAGCTCACATGTGGCTGAAAGCATGGAGCAACCAATGAGGATCGAACTTACTATTCAGTCGTAATTGTTCTAATGTGATAAGTGTGCTAACCATTACACTACATCGAAAAATCCCAAAAATCGGATTTAAATATGTATCGTCTGAAAAAACATCCATTAACGGAGGTACTGCTTTATCTAAGGGAGGCAACTCTACATTAATTACATTAATTTAATTCCCTTTAAAGCTATTTTTCTTTTTCTGTTTGTAGGAGAATATTTTCTTCGATTAGCATTTCACTTGTTATCGATCGTGAAAAAAATTGAAGAATGTATTTTAAATTTTAATTTCTATGAAATCATTTTTTACAAAGAGAGGGAATGAAAAATGTAAAAAAAGCAAAAAAAGTTCAAATTTAATTTTTTTTCTGAATTTTAAACGTTCTATAACTACAATATCCAATTCCAAGCGGATGAAAGCATAGTTTTTTTTTTTTTTGTTTTTTTGTTTTGTTTTTTTTTTTGTTACAAAATAACTAAATTTAAGAAAATACCACACTACCAATACCAAGTTCGGGATGGGGTGTTCTTTCTTAGGGGACTGAGCATCCCCATATTTTTATTTAAATAGACACTTTATGTTTCGAAATACTCAGTTAATGTTGTTTTCAAACAAATCAAACTTAGTTAAAAGTTCATTAACTTGTTTTTTCAAATTGTTATTAATAAAAAAAATGTTTTTTAAACATATTTAATTTAATCTTTTTTCCAAGCAAAACTATAGCAGGCCTTACTTCTTCGAAAAATAATTATTTACTATTTATTTTGGAGGGGAATTTAGAGTTTTTAAGTAAATAAAGTTTTACTTTTAAACATTAATTACTATTTAGTAAAGAGTAGAAGCAAGATACATTGAGAATTTAATTTTGAAAAGCGATTATGTTTAGATTTTACGTTATAATTGTATTTGAAAAGAAAAAGACTTTAGTTAAATAAAAATTAGGAGAGACAGACATTAATTACGGTCAGCATTATTTTTTTACGAATTTAACTATATTTTATTTAAATTTTCGAAAAAAACGAGGCCCGCTATGGTTTTTACTTTGATAAAATTTAATTGAAAATTATTTACTTTATGTTAGCTACAAACCAAAAACCAATGAAGTTTATTTTTTAAAGATTGAATAAAAAATTATTTCCCATAAGATCACTGAAAAATAATTAAAAAAAAAGACGCACGAGCGTGCACGCACGCACACACACACACACATATACATACACCCCCACCTGCCCTTTAGGGTGATACTGAGTTTGTATATTTATTTTATTTATTTTATAAATATTAAACTTTTTGTCAAATAATTGTATTTATTCTTCTTTTAAATTTACCTTGCTATTGTTATAGACAAGCGTATGGTTGGAAGAAATAAATACGACAACAGCAGAAATAGATTTACGTGGTTTATTTCAATAGGAACGTGTGGTTTGGGGGCAGCTACCTTGTGGTATAGTTCATAAGCCGGCTTCGGATCTAGGTCGATCTCTCATAGTAGTTCACACATGTTGACGGTGGTTGATGCTCCCGTTCCAGGTCCCAGGCTTGACTGAGGTGTTGGAAGTTAGTCATCTGGCTTCCGTGGGCTCCTAATAAGTATTCTTTCACTTGTTCGAAGGTGGATATGTCCTTTTTTGAGTCAACCATTTGCTGAAAGATACTTTGGTCCAGTAAATCTGGCGTGACGTGGATTGTGTATGCTTTCTTTAGGGCCGTGAGGAATCGGTTCACGTCGTGTCCAGTGTGGAAAGTTCTCTCTAGCTTCAATATGTCGCGTATAGTTTGTTGGCGCATCATTAAGCTGTAATCGCCGTTTGTTTGAGCGGTGGGAGGTGTTAAAGTAGCTGATTTTAGGGCAGTCAGCATGTCGTTTATGTCGGCTTGAATTTCCTGTATCGTGGCTTCGGAAGGCTGTGTTGGTCCCGTTTTCAAGTTGAATAGTAGTGTTTTCTGTTCCTTGATGAGAGTAAATAGTTCGGCTCGAGTGAAGCTCGTGTAGTCGGCCATATTTCTCTTGCTGTACGCTTCTGACACCAGTGTTATAGACAAGCGTATGGTTGCAAGAAAGAAATACGACAACAGCAGAAATAGATTTACGTGGTTTATTTCAACAGGAACGTGAAGGTTTAGGACAGCTACCTTGTGGTAAAGTCCATAAGCCGGCTTTCGGATCTGGTCGATCTCTCATAGTAGTTCACACATGTTGACGGTGGTTGATGCTCCCCTGCTCTTGATCGCTCGGCCTGACCGTCAGATCTGTTCACTGGCCACCTGTTGACTGCCTGTTGAACTTCCGTGTGACCCCTTTTATAGCGTTTTTTTTTTTTATGGCTTAACAGGCTCGAGAAACGAAGCGAGTATAATTAGGAGGGAAGCATTTTTATTGGACGAAAAATAGAGCACTTTGAATATTATTTATTTTTCGACCGGAACACGTGTGTCGTTTACATCCGGTTCTCGCTCTTGAGTATTTGCCTGTAAATCAGCCGAGATATGTCTTATTTTATTTTATAACACTATTATAATATTCATTTTTTTAAAGTTACACTTTTATTTACTATAGATGTGAAAATAAATTTAGGAGAATAGAAATTTAGAAAAACACATTGTTTAGCAGGAAAGTAAAAACGGACGGTAATCCTATTCGAGAATAAGAATTGTTACCGTTTAGGTTTTTCATAAGTTGCCCCGCGATGGAGGAACCATATGTGTTGTTCAGAATAATATATATATATATATATATATATATATATATATATATATATATATATAATTGGTTTATACTAATGGCTTCCCATACTTCTCGTTTTTCATTCTCGTGTGTGTGACGTCACGATCTGCGTCGCGATTTTCGCTTTCGCGTCTCGAAATTTTTCAATCAGCAGGTGCTGACTATCATTGTGGTTTCGTCTGTGTGTTGTTTGATTTATTGAAATTGTCATCTTTGATAATGGCTTATGTAAGCCGAAAGCTTAGATAGGATTTAAACATGTATCAATATGGTGATTTCCTTTCGTCTTTCAATGATAATGTGATTAAGCTTATTAGATAATATGAAAGGAACTTACTTAAAATAAATAGACAAAATTTCTCTATATTATTTAATGAAACATGCATTAATAAAAATTGCTGCCTAAATATACAATATATATATATATATATATATATATATATATATATATAAAAAAATAATTATTTTTTTAAAAATATGATTCCTTCGCTATATAAGAGTTCTCATGTTTAAAAAAAAAGCTAAAAACCTCAATATAATTATTAAAATTAAATTGAATTAAAGTATCAAGCCCTGTTTCATCCTCAAGCGAAAATTAAGAAATATTTTTTAAATATGAAGGAATCATATTTTTTAAATATGAAGGAATCATATTTTTTTCAAATAACTATAATTTAAGCTCTACTTCTGTATGGAGCACTATTTTTAAAAAATAAAAACAAAAATACTAAAGAACTCCGGATTATTTAACTAACGTGTTCTTTCCTATTTTTCTATATATTTGCATACACACACACACACATACACACACACACACATATATATATATATATATATATATATATATATATATATATATATATATATATATATATATATATCATTGAAAACGACAGACAATGTGCTTTTATTTAGCTTTTATACAATTTCTCATGCAATCTAATATTTTTCTTTTCGGATGATAAATAAATAAAAACACCTTGTCTCGTTTTCAATGAAATGTGCATGAAAGAAGGATTGCTGCCTAAATACAAAAATAAATATGTGTGTGTGCGTGTGTGTGCATGTGTGCATGTGTGTGTGTGTGTGTGTGTTTGTGTGTGTGTAAAAATTCAGACATAACTAAAATATATATGGAAAATGACAACATAAATAAAGACAAAAAGAAAATTTTTCTTCGCTATTGTGTTTTGTCCTCTGATGGACTTCATCAAGGTAAATGATTATCATTTGCCTTGATGAAATGCATTTAGTTAAAATAAGTCTCTATACTTATATAGGTGAAGTTGTAAAATAGCCACTAAAATCAGAAATCATTGTTTTCAAAATTTATTTTCATATCACTAAAGATTAAGCACTCCATATCATGTATATCAAAAACAAAATTATTAAATTTTCTAAAAGGTTAATAAGAAGCTCCAGTGTGTTATGTAAAGTCATTGTAAATCGATCCGTCAACAGAAAGCAGAACAAGTATGCTGATACAACGTGATTTCTTAAAATGTAGATTCACTCAAATACTCTATGGAAAGAGCATACAAAGTATGCATCTCCTCCCCACCATCTATGGGTTTAAATAATAGGATTTGTATTTGGAAAAATCATTGTTATTCTAAAATATTGTTAATGCAATAATAACAATTATTCTCATAATCCCAAATATGTTTCAGCTATAAGTAATCTACATAGGGTTGATAAGCCATAAAAAATGAAATCAATCCATCAATCTCAAAATGTAAAAAAAATTTTAATTTTGAAATTCGTAATCTGGGGTCCTTTTTTCATATACAGCTATCGTTTAAGCACTTCAGATTATAAATTTAATCTTTTTAACTTTTTAAGAAATCTCGTCGTATGAGTATTCTGAGGAACATCCTTTTTTTTTTCGCATCTCACCAAGTCACTGATTAACGCTTTGTGTTCATCCCACTACTAGCTAGAAACCTGTGATTGGTGAAACTGCTCACCTTACTAAGCCTCATAAATTTTGATTAATCCAATAGTTATTATAATCTCCATAAAACCCAAACAATGTTTTATACTTATTTCATTTCTAACCGCCATTAAAATGTATCACAATGTAATTTGTAAAACATTCTACAAAGATGTACCGACTTCTGATAGTTTTCAACAAATGACAATCATGTTGTAACTCCTTCCACTCAACAAATGGATGATTTCACTACTATATTTACATATCAGCCCCCAACAGCTCTGGATTCTCTCTTCCATAGACTGACTGAGCATCTCGTGACCTTTCCAGATGCTTTATATTCTATACCAAGGACTTTTATTTCTGCTAGTACAGTAAGTCACCACTTTCTTATGAACTTGTTTTTCTATCTAGCTTCATTTCTTTCGGCGCTTAAAAGAATATTTTGAACAATCCCTTACTTCTATCTTCCTTTTTCACATTAAACATCATTGTAAATAAACATTTTCTTTCTATTTCAGTGTCAGACAGAGTAAAAGGTCCCTTTAAATTGTGTGCTTCGAGAGGAGCTGATATGTGTGTGTGTGTGTGTGTGTGTGTGTGTGTGTGTGTGTGTGTGTGTGTGTGTGTGTGTGTGTGAGAGAGAGAGAGAGAAATCCCTATAACAGAGATATAGGAGGGCTGGGGAGATTCAGTCCCAAACTTTTCCCTGGAATGAAGAACTAAACAGAAGATTAACTTTATCTTCTTGGACTCAAGCTATGCCAATGTTTTTGAGCTGTGTTGTATCATTTGTCTAAAATTTTTACTGCCGTTAATTTCCAAATAAATCAGAAAATTCCATTTTTCAGTTTTCTCTTTTCATTTTTCGAAACATAAGCTTCTAAAACGTTTACATGTCTGTATTTATAAATGATATATGTCTTCCATATGGAAAAAGTCAATAATTCTCATTCTAGGAAATAAATAAAAATTAAAAACCAAAAAAAGTATGTCTTTGAAAGCAAAACAAAAAAAGAGCTTAAAATAGATTAATAGATGTAAAAATATTCGTTGTTATGAGAGGATCACATAGCAAAAATATAGAATAGAGAATCTTTACAATTTTAAATCTGATTTAGTGCACACCTCCACCTCTTTATATTATGTGATGCCATGTTTGTAATAGCAAAAGAGTTCTGACATCAAGATGGTTACATGAAACCATAAGAGAGTATCGGCCAGGCTTCCTGTCATTGATTAGTTTGTCATACAGAAACACATGTTGATTATCAATAATTTCATTTGTGGTGGTACTGAGTATAAAATAACTGCAAATTAGATAGATAGATAGATAGATAGATAGATAGATAATCACAGATAGACATTGGAACACCAGCATGATAGATAGATAGACAGACATAATTTATAAAGAATCATTGGATTGTTTGTCCGACATTATTTCTTACTACTCTAAGCATTATTTTGTTGATAGCCATGGTATATTTCCTATACTATACTATATATATATATATATATATATATATATATATATATATATATATATATATATAATGTCATTCGCAGACAGTACTGTTTCACTGTATCACTGCTCCTCAGTGCGACTACACATCCGAATGCCTCAAGCCAGGATCAAAATCCAACTGATTTGATGTCAGTCAGAGCTTCTACCACTGAGTTATCATCATTCGATTGAGTGAAACAGCTAAATCTAGTGTATTGTTTTTACGAATGGAAACAAATGCCAATCATCCAGAGTGCTCTATTCATTTTACTGGAAAGCGTTGCATTAACGCAGGTGGATGTTGTTTATAGAATTAGCCTGTCTCTTAACGGTGCTCAATTGAAATATATTTTCAAGAGCTAAATTATGTCATTCGCAAATATATATATATATAGAGAGACACACACACACACACACACACACACACACACACATTTCATCAAACACTCCAAGTAACATAGTAGACAGGATACAAGTGGCTACGCCATTTACATATATATATATATATATATATATATATATATATATATATATATATAAGTGGATACAAGTCATTTATATATATATATATATATATATATATATATATATATAGTGGGGTATAAATATTCGTACAGCATGAATTTTTTTAATTAACATAGAACTTATGAAAAAACTTAAAATGCTTATAATATTTCCACACCATTGCATATATATGCAGAAAAACAATTAGAAAACTTTGTTATAAATAAATTTATGTGTTATTCATAATATTTCGTGGCGAAAAAAGTATTCGTACAAAATATGTCTTTAATATCAAAAGGCTTAAATTACCTTTATTTATATAATACTTTGTAAGATTTTGCTAGATTCTTTCAATTATCTTATTACCAGAACAATCTAGAACATCCCGCAATTCATTTCTTATATAAGTTTATCTTCGCACACAAATCATACACAATAATTATCATCATGGGGAAAGGCAAGGAACTATCAAATTCGAAAAAAGAATTGATCATCAAACACTGGAAGGAAGGCAAAAGCTCTAAGAAAATAGCAGATTTCCTGAATATACCATTTACTATTATTAGTTCCGCTACTGCTAAGTATTAAAAGGTGAAAACTGTTGAGAACAAATCAAGATCTGGTGAACCAGGCAAGATTTCTCCAAGATCAATGAGAAAAATTAGAGGTTAGATTAACGCATATGTATACGCACAGATGCACATCCATTCACGCGCGTACATAGGTGTAGTGATTACTACTATGTGATCCACGCCTACATTTTTCTCAACTGTGATTAGTCAAATAATAAATACTAAATGTCACAGGACAATTTACTGATCGCATTCACCACACTGAATTTTTCCTACCGTTAACTCACAAACAGGCTTTTGTTATAAAATCACCGATTGGTTAATTTTTCATCCAATCAGATATTTTTCGTGTTCTTTCAAAATTTATCCCGCGTTCGTGCTGGGAGCCTACCGATAGTAATATAAGTCCGGATTCATTCCCAAATTAAACAGTAGAGTTGAAGACAGTTGAAGACAGTAAGACTCAACTACTCACACGCGTCTACACAGATTATTCATTCTACTCACTCCGCACGCACACACACAGACACAGAACTTGGATATCATTCACCATCAGTTCTTTGTGAACAAGCCAAGTTGCAACAACTCTGTTAGTTACAAAACACACAACTGTATGTTCTTCTGAATACACATTCTATTTTAACACAGAACTCTAAACATTATATTCAGAAAACTTGCTTATTTAAATATCACCATATTCAATTAATAGATAAAGGGAAACTACTTTTTCTCCTTATTCACACATTACAAAAATTACCTTGTATTTGTTGTTGATTTTAATATATATTTTATCGTTGAAACACAAATCGGTTTTCCATTGTTTTTCCTTGATTTTAAAAAATGTTAAATGCTCTTCAACACGCAGAACATTAATCTTTTCAATAAAACACCATTTACATTGGTAACCCCAACACTTAAGAAAATAGCATTTACATAGGTATGCGTATGTGTACATATGTACACATTAAAAATATATCCCTCTCTAATAGCACGACTCAGAATTTCATGCCCAACGCAATCTTCAAGTGCTGAACAGAGACTAACCGTTACGTAATTAATTTTTTTAAATATATGGCATTCGCAATGTTGGCGCAATTATATATTATACTGGCGCTACAGTTTTTTAATTTTGCAAATTATATTTGGCATTTAAAATAAACGGGATTTGTATATCTATATGTAAAAAATATTATTTTAGAGTTGTGAATATTAATTTTTTTTTATATCAAGCATAAAGGGAGATTACTTGTTCTTTAAAAAGAAACGTAATTTACTTAAAAAATCAATCTAGATCAACGTATTTATATTTTACGCCAACATGTAACCATCAATTCATTTCTCTTGTTTAATAAGCTAGGGTCATTTAAATTTTTAAGATAAGCAATTTTTCAACAACTCATAAGTTATATCTGTTTCCTTTCCCGTTATAAGTTTTGGCTCTTTCTATATTATCCTAGGTGATAAAAGGTGTATTACCATCATTCTTTAATTGCCAGAAATATTTAGTGCTGTTTTTTTTATATTGCTTAAAGTCATATATATATATATATATATATATATATATATATATATATATATATATAATTTTATTATATATATATAAGAATAATGATATGATACATGTTTATCACTACGCTACTTAGAATTTCATGTTTGATGTCAAATATATATATATATATATATATATATATATATATATATATATATATACAGGAAATATAGATATATATATATATATATATATATATATATAATGAAACTCCAAATAAATATCATTATTGACAAATATATATATATATTATATATATATATATATATATATATATATATATATATATATATATATATATATATATATATATGCACCACATATATATATCAGCTTTTGTGTTTCCCACCACCTCAGAGCCCATCTGTGGTTTATACTGCAACTATTTTGAATGGATCTTATTTACAGTTTCTGGGAGAGTGCATGTGATCAACAGTTTGAACAAGGCCAGTACACTCAAGCCATCAGTCACGATGACTTGCGACTTCGTGCTAGCACAACCATCGACGGCTCCCAAATTTTTCTCTCTACCTAATTTTCACTCACAATGCTTGGGTCAATCCGTGCTATGCCATATTCCAAAATTGCTGCACGGTGGGATCGCTTCTTTCAGACCGATAACATCAATAAGTCACCTTCCTCGGATCTCATAGTCAGAAAGCGAACGTTCTAATCACTCGGCCACATGCCCCAATCCATATATATATATATATATATATATATATATATATATATATATATATATATATATATTAAAGTGTGGTGGCACGGAGCAAGCAAAGGACCGGATGTTAACCCTCAGAGGTTTAGACAGCAAATGACCAATACTGGTCTTTGCGCACCCGGCTCCACGCAGAATTTCCGGTGGAAAATTAAAAAGAAATAAAAAGAATAATAAGCAATTTCCACCAATTAAACGGCTCCGCGTCATACCCAACAGTTTGTTTCAGCAGACTGACTCTGATCCGATGGGCACACATAAATAGAGCGATAAATTCACTTCTATTCAGAAAGCTTTGAAGTTACCGTCAGAGAATGTCGCTACGCTTTTCTAACCCATCAAACCCGACGCCTCCAGCCTTCCTTCACCAACGGAGATATCAAAGGACTCCTACCAACCCATTGACCTCACCTTTCATCTCCTGTGACCAGCACGCCTTGAACTTAAGTATTAACAAAAGACACTTATATTCTTCTAATAATCTGATTTCTCTTCTATGAATGAACATTTTATAACGGACTTTGTGCGTGTAAATCAAGAAACATTGTACTATTCATTGATGTTGTATTTAAATACAAAGTGTTTTTGATATACCCTTCTCTTTCGTATGTTATTTTGTTTATGTTATGGTGACCTCAATTTGATTGCTTGTTGAACCTTTAGGCCAAACTAGCGGCTGTCCCGAAGGACTGCTACTACTTACCTACCTTCTGATACAAGCAACAATTACCAACGAAAACACTCCCCACCAACACCATAAGTGTTGACCGCCGACGTGATTTTAACACATATATATACACACACGCACAACAACAAAAAAAAAGTGAACTGTCACAAAATTAGAATTTTTATTCAACACAAACCAAAAACATGGCAGCTGACGCTGAAGAAACTACAATTAATCAAAACCAACCAATCCAAGCTGTTGCGATAAAACCACCAAACTTCATTGAATCAAACGTAATAGCTTGGTTTGCGATAATGGAGGCGCAATTTAATAATATTAAATATAGGACATAGTAGGAAATATACAGCCAACTATACTGCAATCAAAAGATTACGACGCACTAAAAGAAGCAGTGACGAGCGCTTACGAGAAAACAAAACCAGAGATGCTGGACAAATTAATGTCGTCATCGACTGTAACAGGTCGTCCCTCAGTATACCTGAATGAACTTATGTCATTAGCAAGCCGAATTGGCGTAGGGGACGATATCGTACGTCACAAATTTATTCAAGCCCTACCTCACTCCATTAAACCAGTGGTAGCTGCACAAGTCGATTTAGACACAGATCGTCTTGGAAAATGGCGGACGACTTATTATTATATTTTAACAAACAAGACACCGCACATATTCGACAGATTTCGGGAAGCAAAAGGATGAACAGCAAAATAAAAATGAAACTAAAAGGATACATGGCTGTTCCACAGTGAAAATAAATTCCCTACCAGTGTTCGCCCTTTTAACAAGGACCAAAAACCTCAAATTTGCCGAGCGCATCTATACTTTGCGGAACGTGCAAAATTTTGTAAGCCGTGGTGCAGATGGCCAAATAAACGGAATGTGCAAATGCAACCCAACTCTCGCCCAAATTCACCAGTTCCTCGTGAGACTTCGGAAAAACTAACTAGGCGAGAGATGTTAGCTTCCATTTCCTCGCCGCTTCTCATTGTAGCCGCACGGTTAGGAGCTCAAAGTTTAAATTTTATTGTGGATACAGGAGCTGCCGTATCTATACTGCCGAAGAGATATTTAAGCGGAGCTGTAACATACCCAACCAATATCTCTTTAGTGTCTGCCAACGGTCAAAAGATTGAATGCTCAGGACAAACAGTACTGAATCTAACACTACGGAACCTCAGACGAGAATTTACCTGGACATTTATAATAGCCGAAACTGCTCAGCCACTCCTAGGATACGATTTCCTAAACCATTTCGGGCTAATGGTGGACTGCACGAACAATAAGCTAATTGATAAAATGACTAATAGACAATCCGATGCACATCCATCGTCTATTATCATGAATATAGATTTAGTACCGAATAAAGATGCTAACAAGATGGTACGAGCAATTCTGGAGAAATACCCAAACTTAATTTCTCCTCATCGCGACACGAATGCAACAAAACCAAAGATATTCCACAGAATAGAAACTGGTAGCAACCCTCCTACTTTCTCCAGAGCCAGACAATTATCAGCTCAGAGATGTGAAATTGCAAAAGAGGAATTCAAGAAACTCCTAAAGGCAGGAATAATTTCCCCTTCAAACTCTGAATGGAGTTCAGCCTTACACATGGTACCGAAGTCAGACGGCACATATAGACCTGTTGGCGATTACAGACATTTAAATACCATAACAAAAGCCGATCGATATCAAGTCCCAAATATAAATTCCTTGTCTTCGAAGCTTCATAATAAGAAGTTCTTTTCAAAGATAGACCTGTCGTCTGCTTATCATCAGATACCTGTACATCCGGAGGATGTTTGCAAGACAGCCATCTCTACCCCTTTTTGGGTTATTTGAATATAACTATATGCCTTTCGGACTACGGAACGCATCATGTACCTTTTCAGAGAATGATGGACAATATCTTTCGTGATACTGATTATACCTTTGTATATATCGACGATATCCTTATATTCTCAGAAGATGAAGAAACTCATTCCAAGCATATCGACCTAGTACTACAAAAACTGAGTGAGTACGATTTTAAAATTTGTCTCTCCAAATGCATATTTAGTGCTAATGAATTAGACTTTTTAGGATTTCACATTTCTGCTAGTGGTCTCAAACCCAGTGCTAAAAAGTTGAATGAATTAAGTGAATTTCCTCAACCAAACGATTCCAAATCACTACGCCGATTCATCGGAATGGCAAATTTTACAGAAAACTTGTGCCAAATTTCAGCGATATCATACTACCTCTCACGGAAAAAATACGTTTAAACCAAAATTCCAAGTCATTAACCCTAACAAAGGAAGAAATTGAATCTTTCGAAAATATGAAAAGTCTTTATCAAATGTAACTGTTTTGGCTTTCCCCAGCTCGAAAGCTAACAACTATCAACTTGTAACAGACAGTTCGAATTATGCGGTGGGTGCAGCACTTCATCAAATGATTGATAATCAACCCATCCCCCCATAGGTTTCTTTTCAAAGAAATTATCCCAAACCCAACAAAAATATTCTACTTTTGACAGAGAACTACTAGCTGCCTATCTAGCAGTACTCCATTTTAAACATTTAATAGAAGGCAGAAATGTAATGTTACTGACGGATCACAAACCACTTTGCAGTGCTTTTAAAAGCCAGTCTTCCTTAAAATCAGATGACAACAGCGTCACCTCTGTTTTATCAGCGAATATGTGAATGACATTTCACATATAAGAGGTTCACAAAATATAGTAGCTGATTGTTTATCACGACCTGTCAACGCGATCACTATTGATGTATGTGACTTACAAGAAATAATGAAGCATCAAGCTACTGACAATGAAATTCAGGCATTCAAAGATCAACTGAAACCATACACAATAAATCAAAATGAAACCATATTATGTGACACGACATTACCTTTTCCACGACCTTTTGTGACTGAGAAGCTCAGAAAATCGGTATTTGACAGTCTACATAATCTATCACATCCAGGAATAACATCTTCAAGAAAAATAATAAAATCAAGATACTATTGGCCGAAGATGGACAAGTCAATAAAACCTGGTGCACAGAATGCCAGCATTGCCAACAAGCGAAAATAATAAAACACACAAAGAGCAAAGTAAATCCATTTGAATTACCTTCCAGTCGTTTTGAAACGGTGCATGTGGATATTGTCGGTCCCTTACCACCAGTAAAGAACCAAACTGACCCATATTTTTCACCATATCGATATTTATTAACATGCGTTGATAGAAATACGAGATGGATAGAAGCATGCCCAATAACAGAAATTACGGCAAAATCAATATCAACGGCTTTTGTCAATCTGTGGATCTCCCGATTCGGGGTTCCTCTTCATGTCGTTACGGACAGAGGAAGCCAATTTGAATCCGAATTATTCTCAGAACTATCAAAAATAATAGGCTTCCACAGATTACGAACAACGGCGTACCATCCGCAAACGAATGGATTAGTTGAGCGAGCACACAGAACTTTAAAAACGGCTATTATAGCCAGGAAAGAATCGTGGTTAACAGCTCTTCCTATCGTCCTTTTGGGAATGAGGATAACACCTAACGAATCAAACTATTCTTCATTTACTGCAGTAACAGGGAGTCATGCACAAGTCCCCCGATTATTAATTGACTCTATCAAGAACGAGTATAGTGAAATGACAAACTCGCACGTTAAAATTCTAGCCGACGAGATGCAAAAATTTGACATGGACAAATTATCCAGGGGACACCTGCATACAATACCTAATTCTTACATTCCAAAAGATTTACAGACATGTAAAAGTATCTGGCTAAGAACAGACAGAGTAAGAAAGCCATTGGAAGCTCCATACACAGGTCCATTCCAAGTATTAAGTCGTCATGAAAAATATTTTACTATTAAAAGATCGGATGACGTACATAGTAATGTTTCAATAGATAGACTAAAACCTGCATATATTTCTGAAAATATAAAATCAAAAAGATTCCATTGGATCAAGACCGGTTTGGATAACTCCCTATCTTGTTCCGAAGAAACTAATGATAACAAACCAGAAACTAGAACGAAGTCCGGTAGAACGGTTAAATGGAAGAAAGAAAAACACATATTTTTATTACTGATATAACAAAAAATAAAAAAACAACAACAACAACAACTCCGTTTACTGGGGCGAAAGTTATGTGGTGGCACGGAGCAAGCGAAGGACCGGATGTTAACCCTCAGAGGTTTAGACAGCAAATGACCAATACTGGTCTTTGCGCACCCGGCTCCACGCAGAATTTCCGGTGGAAAATTAAAAAGAAATAAAAAGAATAATAAGCAATTTCCACCAATTAAACGGCTCCGCGCCATACCCAACAGTTTGTTTCAGCAGACTGACTCTGATCCGATGGGCACACATAAATAGAGCGATAAATTCACTTCTATTCAAGAAAGCGTTGAAGTTACCGTCAGAGAATGTCGCTACGCTTTTCTCACCCATCAAACCCGACGCCTCCAGCCTTCCTTCACCAACGGAGATATCAAAGGACTCCTACCAACCCATTGACCTCACCTTTCATCTCCTGTGACCAGCACGCCATGAACTTAAGTATTAACAAAAGACACTTATATTCTTTTAATAATCTGATTTCTCTTCTATGAATGAACATTTTATAACGGACTTTGTGTGTGTAAATCAAGAAACATTGTACTATTCATTGATGTTGCATTTAAATACAAAGTGTTTTTGATATACCCTTCTCTTTCGTATGTTATTTTGTTTATGTTATGGTGACCCCAATTTGATTGCTTGTTGAACCTTTAGGCCAAACGAGCGGCTGTCCCGAAGGACTGCTACTACTTACCTACCTTCTGATACAAGCAACAATTACCAACGAAAACACTCCCCACCAACACCATAAAAGAAAAACAGATCACTTTCACCAGAGACCTTTTAAAGGACGCTGGATCATCAGACATCACTTCTCGTCTCACCTTTTGGAAGTGATGTCTGATGATCCAGCATCCTTTAGAAGGTCTCTGATGGAATAAATTATTACAATGGAGCCTTAAAGTGGTATGTTTTTCTTTAAATTATTAACTCTGAATTTATTTCATCCTCCTTTGGACTATCCATACGGATTACCAAGTTTTTCGTAACTGATATATATATATATATATATATATATATATATATATATATATATATATATATATATAATGTGTATCTGCTACAAACCTACAGACACCCAACAATATCTTCATTTTAAGAGCCATCGCCCAAAAAGCTGTCTGAAATCCATTCCCTATTCCCAGCACATACGATTTGCACAATAGTGGCCGACAAACACCCCCGAAAAAACCGTCATGAAGAATTACATAAAATTCTCAAAAAACGAGGATACCCCACACCACTAATAAACGAGGGTTTTGAACTAGCAGAAAAATACCTTCAGACTTACTACGAAACCCAAAGAAATGCAACAACGAACAAATTCTAGCATACGTTTCAACATACAAGAACAATCCAGAACTATTTACAGAAATAACAAGAAACCTACTTAACTAAAAACAACCAAAATATTTAAAGGCAAAGGCCAATCAAAAAACCTAAAATACATATTAACCTCATCCAAATTTAATCAACCCACAATGCAAGGGATTACAAAATGCAAAAAGAAAAGATGTGGGATTTTTTATATGATTATAGAAGGAAATTCCTACACTTTTGAAAACCTCACAACAACATTCACAATAGAGAAAAACTTAAACTGTAACCTCAAAAATATAATTTTATGCACTCAGGTGCACAAATGCAACAAATCTTATATAGATATCATTCAAGCACTAAACAACAAAGTTTCCCTACACGAAAATAACATTAAATTACCAAACAAAAGGAACTCTGTGTCACAACACTTCCACAAATGCAACAAGGGTAACTTTAAAATTATGCCAATGTATCAAACATACGATTACTCTTACCTCCAAATACAATTAAAAAAAACCAGCAATAAATAAATGATAATTTCACACACATAAACGCACTCCATATAGTCATAGTGGTAAAACACACTAGCCATACCACACACACACACACACACACACATATATATATATATATATATATATATATATATATATATATATATATATATATGTATGTATTGAAATAGTCAAAGAAAAATTGAACACCTTTATTGTAATGTAATTGTCATCTTTGATAATGGCTTATATAAGCCGAAAGCTTCGATAGGATTAAAAATATGTATCAATATGGTGATTTTCTTTCGTCTTTTAATGATAATGTTATTAGGCTTATCAGACGATATGAAAAGAATTCACATAAAATAAATAGACAAAACTTGTCTATATTATTTAATGAAAAAAGCATCTATATATATATATATATATATATATATATATATATATATATATATATATATATATACCCTTTCAGGTGTGCTTTACCATTAGGCTATGATAATTTATTACAATAAAGCAATGCTTAGTTATCCTATTTATGAAATGTTCAAATTTCAAAGCCCCGTCCTGGGTATGACGATAAACTACATCCGCGTCCTGGGTAAGACGATAAACTACGTCCAACAGCAAGGCCTCTGATCAGGAGGTTTTGAGGAGCGTAGAACCACCTCTTAATTGCTGGTGTTCCCAGGTCCACCCTGACCCGGGGTGGTAGCACCTGTTAGGGTCCCAGCTATGGGAAAATAGTTAACCCCGAAACTGAGGTAAAAAGCATTATGAAAGTTTAATACCAGAAATACTTTATAAAATATTATTACCAGAAATAAATTTTTGAAGAAAAAAAAAACATTACCAGTAATACGTTTTTGAAAAAAAAACTATTACCAGCAATACATTTTTTAAAATAATATTACCAGCTATACATCTTTTAAAATAATATTACCAGCTATACATTTTTTAAATATTACTACCAGCTATACATTTTTAAGGAAAAAACATCACCAGAAATAGATTTTTGACAAAACAAAAATATTACCTGAAAAAAAGTTATCGGCATTAAATGACCCATTGAGGTTGATATGTCGTAAAACAGAACAAACCAAACCTTTCAAAGCCGATAACTGCGAACTTTATTTTCATGCCTGAAATAAAAATAAAAATA
Organism: Acanthosepion pharaonis; assembly: GCA_903632075.3. Taxonomy (NCBI): domain Eukaryota; kingdom Metazoa; phylum Mollusca; class Cephalopoda; order Sepiida; family Sepiidae; genus Acanthosepion; species Acanthosepion pharaonis. The sequence goes on along the minus strand of CAHIKZ030000777.1, from coordinate 535,851 downwards.
ATATTCGGAACATTTGTTTCTTATTGCTATAATCTAAATATAATGTTTATAATAAGAAATAATGTCTGAAAAAAATCCATTAATTACTTAATAAAAAATCAATTTATAAAATATTCCGTATGCATTGGATGTGAAGCTGGTATAATTTATAATGCCACGGAATTGTTAATCATATCGTGTCTTCTTTTCTTTTCACCTCGTCAGCAGTACTTGTTTCGTTTGTTCTCTTGTGCTACCATACGAACATTTAATATTTTGGCGAGTACAGTTCAGGTCTCATTCAAACATTGGATCACCATAATTGTAAACTATTGTTAATTGTAATTAGGTTGAATACAATCGCTTACTGAAAGCAGATCTAGCACAATAATAGGCGAGGTTATATTATTTAGATTATTCGGCTTTCTATGAATTCATTGTTTACCACCATGATTATCAGCACTGTACATATGTTTATAAATTCCATTTAGTTAACTATTTTACTCAAGCCATTGTCTACTTCCAGGTCTGTGGGCCTGGTAAACGCTAGTCAAGCCTTCTGTTTTTAATCGTTAACTTTCACCTAATAGCTAAATCATTTCTGATAATAAATGGAATATGGAATCAAATCACAATGACTTACTTTCCCAATTCTACTATCTAATCAAAAAGAACGTTCTCATTATAATAATACCTTAGTCACTTATATTTAACTAGAAATGCCTTAAGTACTTATGGCCCAAATATCCAGTGTGTAAGTGAATATTTTACATGAGAAAGGAATTTAAATATAACCAGATAATATGAAAAATGATTGTTAAAATAAAATAAAATGCCATAAGTGATTCAGTTGATATCTACTCATTTATTCAAATTTTATTATTAGGGTTATGACTTTTTGTAAAATAATTGATTTCCTGTATCATAATTTGATGAACTTTCGTTAAAAATTAATGAAGAAGGGTTTTTTTATTCGGTTTATTTTTTTAATGTCACCCCCAACACACAATTTTCAAAATCGTACATAAGTATAGTAGTAATATGACTTTCTGGAAACTTCTAGAACTTTTGAAGACTTCTAAAAATTTCTGCCGTGCATTTTTGTAAGACTATAAACGTGAACGCTGGTCATTTAGATAAGGCGAATGAGAATGTGTGTGCTGTGTTTGGGATTAATTTTTTTTTTCAGATTATATAACCTTCCTGATTTAGCAAAACTGTTTGATTTGCTGAAAGTATTCATTTTTAATCATAATGTCTAATAAAAAGTGCTTTTACCACTGAAAGAAACAAGATCTGGAAGAAGATATTCAGAATTTTTAACCGTTATTGCGTATATGTTAAAATTGAATTTTAATAAAAAATCAATTTATAACGGTTTATTTTAATGTCACCCCAACACAAGATATATGATTGTTTTATATGTTATATTTCAATATATATATTTGTTGATCCACATATGGAGTTTCGTTGTTTTTCTTGAATCATTAAATTCACTTCCATATAGGAGGACAGATATCACATAACAGTTCAATAGGGGAATTTCTACGGATGTTTTATTGTAGAATTTGCCATGAGCTTATTCAATCATTAACTTATTTCCTTTAAATTCTGTTGTATACACATTTCTTTCCGGGTTCCACTAATCATTTCTGTAAAAAAAAAAAAAAAAAAAAAAACGTAAGATCAAATACATTTTATGTAAAGCCCTCCGTCGTGTATGAACTGTACTTCTGAGTACATTTTTTTGTATTTCTTTAAAGCATATAATTATTATTATTATTTTATTTCTTTTGATTTCTGGTGTGTACACATTTCGTTCCGGGTCCCGCTCAGAGACCTAAGGTTTCTTTTTCAAAATGCTTTCCTCAGCAAAATATATCTACATACGAGGCATACGTGGACCAACTTTGAATTCAAATTAAATGTATGAAAGAAGGAAAAAGAAGGGAAAACGGAATGAGATGAAAAAAAAGAAAAAGGAAATAATGAAAGTAAGAAAAAAGTAAAGAATGAAGAGAATAAAAAAGGAATGAATAAAAGAATGAAATATGAAGGGAAGAATGAAAGAAAAACGAAAGAAAGAAAGAAAGAAAGTAGGAAAGAAAGTGAAGAAAGAATAAAGAAAGGAGAGAAAGAAAGCACCAACTAACCAAATACTGCCCTATTTACAATTTTCGATAAGATGTATACTAAAGTCCACATGTACAATCGAGAATTTAATCAGACTAAAACTTAGTAACTTGTAGCTAAAAATTGTCCAAAAGACTTTTCCAAATGACATCAATTTATTTAAATCTTCATCAGATTTGAACCAAGAAGACACTATAAATAATTTGACAATAACAAAAATAAGTATTTTCTCTCATACTTGGAATACCTTTTCTTCCTCTTTCCTAATTAGTAGTCGTCGTTGCTCACATATTCAGTCCATTGTATCCTCAGCATCTTTCTGTAGAACCACATTTCTATTGCTTCAAATCTCATTTTTGCCCAGCATTCACTTCCATATAGGAGGACAGATATCACATAACAGTTCAGTACTCTTGCAGTGATCATCATCGCCATCACACACATATACATACATACATACATACATACAGATCATACGGCAAGCATTCATTGGCTAATCTCCTCAAAACTAGCTTGCTGATTGGTCAATTCCGACCAATCAAATCGCCTGCACGCGAGGAATAATTTTCCCGCGCACAAGCCTTGGAGTCTGTCACGTGAGACACAACCTTATATAAACAAAACACAAATAAGCCTCTCTGGTGTTCTCTTCGTTCATTTTTTCCCTGCTGCCAAGATGTAATCTTCAAGAGCTCCCGTCTTAACCGTGCGGTCAGACGTTAAAGAACATTGCCAACAACTCTTACCGACTTTCTCGCAAGTCGTCAGTAGAGTCCAGCTATTTTCGCCTGTCCACACAAATCTACGACTTTACTCACATTTCAAACGCACACACAGACAGATTTTTTGTAACACATTATACATCTCTCTCTCTGTGACTCAGCCAAGTTCATGAACCAGCACGCTATTAATTTCTCAAAACAACACACTTCTTAATTAACTGTATTCTATTCTAACAACAAACACTATTCAACATAGAATCCTGAACATTCTTATTCAAGAGAAATTCTTTCGAACATTCAATCATAAATCAGAATACAGTTGAAGGGGAACAACTTTTTTCCCTTAATCATTACACTTCATTGCATGATCGTTTTATATGTTATATTTCAATATATATATTTGTTGATCCACATATGGAGCTTCTTTGTTTTTCTTGAATCGTTAAATGTACAATATGCGCTAAGAACACTCTTTTCTTTGTTTCTAACGATGCTTTTCTGTCTCTTAATACTCTGCTTAGCTTTTGGAATGCATCTTTAACTTTCCCAATGCGTTTTCGGATTTCAGTGTCGCCTTTTCCTTCATCTGTTAAAACACTTCACAGATATTTAAATTTTTGTACATGTCTCATTTCGGTATCTCTGATTTGTAATTTGCATTTTGGGCTCTTCCTTTTGCTAACAGCCATGTAGTCTATCTTCTTGTAATCTTTTCTTCTCGATTTCCTTCACTACCTTCAAACAGAGTTTTTGTAGTTTTCTTTCCATGTCTGTTATCAACACTGTGTCATCTGCATATCTTATGATGTTAAGATTGTAGCCGCCAATAATGAATACTAGTGGGACATCTAATTCTCTCAGAATTGCCTCGCTGTATAAGTCCGGTGAGAAGACACATCCTTGTCTTTTACGCCTTTCTATATTTGTATATCTGCTGAACTTGTTTTCTATCCGTAAGCACGCGGTTTGCTGCCAGTATAGGTTATTGATTATTCTAATATCCTTCGCAAATATTTTAAGGTTGCTGAGTAATTCTAACAAATCTTTGTGGCGTACTTAAACAAACTCCTTTGTGTAATCTATAAAACACAGGTACACGAACTTCTGCATTTGTATTGCTCTTTCTGGTACCATTCTGAGCATAAATATCGCGTTCCTTGTTTAAGTGTCTTTGATGAACCCACACTATTCGACCTATTTCCGGCCTGATTCTCCTGCGCATTCTATTCATCAGAATTCGAATGATGAGTTCACATTTGTTTGCGCCTGGTTTCTTAGGTAATTCTATGAAAATAGATCTGCTTATGTCTTCCGGTATATCGCCACTGTTATAGATTTAAATTATTATTTCTATAATTTTGTCTATGCCAAGATCATCTAAGGCTGCCAACATCTCTATCACAATTTCGTTTGGCCTTGCCACTTTCTTTCTATTCAATTTGGCCAGTTCAGTTTCCACTTCGGTTTTTTTAATATTTCCGGTCCGTTAATATTTCTATATATCGCCGGTTGTTCTTTTTCATCATGAAAGAATTCTCCAATATATTCGTTCTATCTCTGGTGTATTTTTCTTTCTACAATATCATCTTTCTGTCCTTGGATTTTATGCATCCTGTTGATAAGCATGTCCTTTTACTTGTTAGTTCTCTTATTTTTTTTATGCATATCTCCTTTATCTGTTCATTCTTTCTATTTCTGCACATTTTTCGTTGTGTCAATCCTCTTTAGCTTGCCTGCATTTGTTCTTTATTTCTTTGTATAGTGTTCTATATTCTGCTTCGTGTTTTGGCGTTGGTTTTTGTCTACTTTTCATTGTGTCGTGAATCTCATTTGTCATCCATTCATTTTTTTTTCTTCTTCGTCTAGTTTTCTTTGGGATGATCTCGTGTGCTGATGTTACTAAAGCTTCTCTTTCTCTTTCGGGTTTCTATTTTCATTTTGTCCCTTGTATATGCTTTTCACACTGTCCATATATTTCTCCTTCAGATTCAGAGTGTTCAAGAGTCTGTCGAATTGCAATTTGCCTTAGGTCTCTTCAATTTCCATCGTTTCATTCTAAGTTTACATATAACTGGAAGGTGGTCGCTTCCACAGTTTGAACAGATTTTGCAGTGGACAACTGCATTTCTGAATCACTTCTTGGTAGTTATGTATTTGATTTGTTATTTTGTTTCTCCTCCTGGACTTAATTATGTCCATATTCGGCTTGGGTGTTCTTGAAACCAGATGTTGGCTACTACCTGGTCATTCGCCGTATAGCATTGGACCCATTTTTATCCACCTCAAGGCGCTCACGTTATACTCCTCAAGTAATTTTTACATATATAGCCACCGTAGAACAAAATTAGATAAACTTCTGTCTGTCGGTAAAGCTGTTAACCTGTCATCACCTTAAATAAACTACCGTCACGTTAAAAATTCATTTCTATGATATTTTAAACTTAAAGTAAGTAATATTTGTTTCAAATCAGATTAATTCAATTATAAATCAGTTAATATTCCTCAAATAAGCATTCAGAAAAGTATATTTTATTTTTGAAAAATATTTTAATAAGGAGAATTACATTGTGATGAAAGATGTTTTAAAATGGCGCTAAAATCAGCGATGCTTAGCAATTTCAAAATGAAAACTCTCTCGAGTTAATCTAAATTAGTTCTGAAATACAGCAAAATATCTTGCTTCTTGGAAATATTAAATTTAATCTATTAGCTTGAAATTAAAACTAAAATAAAAGCTTCAAGAAAGATATTTTTTAAAATTCATTTTGAACCTTATGTATTGCAAATATGTGGAGGTACATAAGTAAAAATGATTATGTATGAAGTTTTGGAGAAAACTCTTTTGAAACTCACCCTCCAAGAAGCTATAAAAACTGATAATTGCCAAGTCGTTTCAAATGTCGAAAGTCTCACCCCTCAACTGAACAATGCATTCTTTCCTCTACCAAGTGCAGGGCGCAACACCACAACCACACAATGCTGATTTTCTTCCTCCAAAAAATGTAAGTTCACTAAATTGTCCATTTACTTTGCCCAAAAATGTGTGCTTTTGACTTCAGAGTAGAGGCACGGTGAAGTAATGGATAGCGACTCGGATTGAGGAATCAGAGAGCCGAGTTCGAATTCCAGTCGGATCCATTACATTCACTTACGTGATAATACCCTTGGGAAAGGTATGAATCCTCTTCTTCTCCCCCAGTTATGGGTAAATAGCAGGACAGACCTGGTTCTACAGCCTTAGATGGCAACTGGTCTACAGTAGAAAGAAATGGCAAGCTACCGCGGGAAAAAAATCTGCCTCGTCAGTCATATATCGAAAAAAGTGTATCACGCATGGCACATAACTGACTTCACGATTATTAAAAATAATGGAAATAAAGTTGATTTAAAAACTGATGTTAAAATAAGTATACAATTTATTTGAACCCTGCAAAAATAGTAAAAAAAAAAGAAAAGAAAAAAGGAATATATAGCAGCGTGATGATGAAAATGCCCAAAATTCCGTACACCAGTTTATTTTCATTTGTCAAATGCTTTGTCATTAGTAGGATTGAACAGACTTATCATTTTAATATAGAAATTGTCTATATTGATTTCAGATATTTAATTTCAAGCAGGAAACATTAGATAATATTTATTATATAATTTTATCAATTTCTAAAACAATTTCCGATTGGCAGTAATTTTCTGTGAATCCTGTGTCAAATACGTTTTTCTTTTTATTTTCAAATTTACAGCTAATTTTTATTTTTAGAGTTGTACTTAACAAAATTAATTGCTTTTATTTCCGTTTGATATTAATTATGTAAATTTTTATCAGCAAAAATTCATAGGAATTTTCAGGTGTTATTTGGTAGTTAATTGGCACTTCTGAATAAAAGTAATACCCTCGTTAAGGAATTTTTTCATGACTAATATTTAACTTCCTTAGACCATTCTACAATCAGCAAATTTACAGAATCGAAAATTATTGATTTTTATCATTTTAATTGGAGTTTCAAAATAGTCTCAAAACGATCTTGGTTTGGCTTGTTTTGTTTTATGGCTTATCAACCTCAATGGATTATTTAATGACGACAAAATTTTTATTGCTAGTAATATTTTTTTAATGTATTGCTGATAATATTTTTCCTTCAAGAATCTGTTTCTGATAATATTTTTTCTTCAAAAATGTATCGCTGGTAATATTTTTTACAAAGTATTTCTGGTATTAAAATCTATATTTACACTTTATACACTAAAGTGTGGGGGAGAAGAGGTGGATTCATACCTTTCCCGAGGGTATTTGCGTGTAAGTGAATATAATGAACCCAACTGGAATTGGAACTCGGTTCTCCAATAAACAATTCTGAGCCATTATTCATTACAGTACTTACACATCCAGTCTAACAGCATGCTGTATTCTCAAGTGGTCACCCATCCAGATACTGACCAGACTTAACATGGCTTAACCTCAGGGAACCAGTGTTTCAATGCTATATAGCCCTAAGCCTTATATGTTTTGTTTTATGACATATCAACCTCAATGGGTTATTTAATGCCAACAAGATTTTTATTGCTGGAGATATATTTTGTTTTCCAAAAATGTATTGCTGGTATTAAAACCTATTTTTATACTTTCCTAGTGTTTTGACCCCTTTTGCGGGTTAACTATTTACCCAGAGCTGGGACCCTAACAGTTGCTACCACACCGAGTTAGAGTGGACATGGGAACAACAGCAATTAAAAGGTGGTTCCACGCTCCTCAAAACCTCCTGAACATAGGCCTTGCTGTTGGACGTAGTTTATCGTCTTACCCAGGACGGCAAAATGATCTCTTGATTTTTAAATGGTACCTTTCCCTTGTTTTATTTATAACTCTCAAATTTGAATAGTCATTCGAGAGTTTGTCATATTGCACTTTCACTATTGTCTTGGGTCTCTTCAATTTCCGTAGTTTCACTCAAAGGTTACATATCACTGGAAGGTATTGTTCCCACATTCAGCATTTGGGTACACTTTACGGTGTAAAACTGCATCTTTTATTGATTGTTATATAGTCAATTTTGTTCTTTGTTTCCCCTCCTGGGCTTCTCTGTCTATATACATCTTGGGCGTTTTTGAAAACAGGTGTTGACTACTACCTGATCATTAGCTGTGCACCACGGGACCCATTTTTCTCTGCATTCATTACAAGTTCTTAGTTTAAATTTGACAACTATTTCACCATATCTCGTCTTCCATGATGATTGTAATTTCATGTGAATTGCATTGAGCCTTGTCGGTGTTTAGCATAGAATAAAACTTTTCAAGTTCTTCTTCCGTGCTTTATGCTATCAATACATATACAACTACGATGGGTAAGTGAGAATGGTTTCCCTCTCACTTTAACTGCAAGAATTATATCAGATAGTTGGGTAGTGTCGATGTTTTTTTGTTTGTTTTTTTTAGGTGAGCGAGTGAAACGAAAAACACTACTTGTCATTTCAAACTGAGAACGTCACCACGATTGCTAAGAAATTTGTCACTGTGTTTACTTCCTTTTTATGGAAGAGTGACGTAGCTGGTGAACCGGAAGTTGCTTGTGATTGGAATATAAAAACCTGAGAAGTCACAGTGGGTTAGGTTAGCCTTATACTACGAGAATAGGAGTAACTGAGAGATGGTACACAAGTTGACATCCAATCAGTATCGACTGGATTGCTGTGGAGAAGAGGTATGATGTTGTAAGACCCCACATCCCTAATGATCCGCGACTAAAAGCATCACAGATAATGAGTGCCAAAGCATCAAACCGATATGTTTCACGAGATAGTATCCGAGAACACATATCTTCATGTCTTGGTACAATATAAGTCCTACTTCGTTCAATTTCTTCTCTCCGCCCATCCACATATATGTCCCTGTGTTTGTCACAGACAAAATCTCCAGTCTGCCCGCCTAGTTTCGCATTTGCCTAAAATATTAACATTTAACCTGACCATTTCTTGTTTTATATTCTCTAATGATCTATAGTGATTCGGGTTCTGACATTCCATGCCACTAAAATATTTTGTTTGATGCAAACAGTGACTGCATGATGGTCCTGTCGATTATGTCGTTCCTTACCGGATGAAAATTCAATTCCAAGTAATCTGACCCCCACCACGCCATTGTTCTTTATATTAAAAAACATTTCATACCAAAAGACAAAAATTCATAACAAAAATATATTACTGTAAAGTGATAATACCGAAACATAATAATGACTAAAACAGCCTAACCGGTTTGTCAGTCCTCTAATCACAGCAAAAAATCGGACACAGCTCAAATAAGTCCTTAGTACTAAGTAAATGTTTTGAAATCAGTGTATATTAAGTCCTACCAGCCATTTCGCTGTAATTCCAAATTGAAAATGTTACTCAAGACTATCACGCAGACTGCTACTCATACTATCACGCAGACTGTCACATTTTAATATATTGTTCTGGCACACAGACATAGTAGTAAACGTAAAATGCATGTGAATATTTAACAGAAAATTTATCTGTGGGTGTGGAGAATACAATAGCAACTTTTTAAAAAAATTTTTAAAAGAGCAGAAAATTCATCAGAACAATTACCATGAAAGTAGGAATGGCACAGGGAAGCTACGTTACAGTAGTGAGAAAGTAAATGAAGCTGAAATGTCAGTTCATGACCAATAATATTGCAGATTCTTCTTTGTATTTCATCAAGAATCTCTAAATATATATCAGGATATATATATATATATGTGGCAGCAATATTCAATCCATGGATGAATGGTAGACTTATAAATGCGTAAGATAGATTTTAAAGAGAAAATTTGTCTAGCATGACGCAGTACTTCACAAACACTGCAATACTATGAACCTCAAATTTAAAATAGAAAGGTTTTTATTTACAATTATAAATTCATCCAAGATTTCTATGTTCTATGAATTTATCCTGTAATTGTAATTTTCAGCCATAATACAAATTACTTCTCCTATATAGAATCTATTAATCTCCTATTCTCTCAAATTTATAAAATAATCTTCTCTTCACTCTTATTATTAGATTCCTAATACTTGAGGCTTTCCTCTTAAGTTTTAAGTTATTTCAGTACATCTGTAGAAATTCATTTGTCAGGGATTTTTTTACATTAAACATTCGAATTCCAAACAATCATAAGAAATAAAGAAAATATGTTATATACCCAGTAAATAAATCATTTGTATTTACAAACATGAATGCAAAAGAGTTAAAAAAGGAGTAAAAACAGTCTTTAGTTGATTTAAAGTTGATGTTTAGAAAAGACTTTTAGTTGGTTCACAGAAAAAAAAAGCTATGGTTAAGAAATGACTTATCTTTATCGAAGATTCACTTACTCTTTGTTGTTGTTGTTGGAGACGTTTCATTTGAAATCGTCAACATATGTTTCTTTCATCACGTACTGGAGGGGTAGCTATGTAGCCATGTTTTCTCTTTGGTATCTCTGCTGTTGAAAGTCAAAATCTGTGGATTTTTCTAAGAAAATTTTCGCAAAAGAAGGTTCCAGAAAATAGGATTTTAGTTTTCTCTGATTGGTCAAATATTTCACATGGTGATGTTTATTTCTAACCAATAGACACGTTGATTTAAACTATATGTATTGTATTGTGAGATTTTTTTTAGCGTGTTTGTAATATTGTCTTTTATTGAGTAGAAAGTAAAATTTGGGCGTGTTTTAATATGGTATGTATCTGGGTATATTTTGTGTTGGAAATAGGATTTTTTCCAATATATCTTTCAATATTATCCTTTTTACCTGAATTAAAAACTGATGCTCTGATGATTTTCTAAATAAATATATAAAACGTTCAATTAATCATTGATTAGCTTGTGATTTACTAAGCGTTACTTAGATGTGGCAGAAGACCAAAAGTATGGCGCACCCAGTGAGAATCAAACTCATTCATTACAGTCATAATTGATCTAGCAAAACATGCTACACAACGACGAAGTATCCAAATAGCGATTTAGTAATTGTAGCTTATATATGGAACAAGGCTGAACGTATGAAGCACCCAATGAGGATCGAACTCATTACTTAGTCGTAATTGATCGATTACCTAGAAAAATATTTTTCAGAGTTATCTCCATCCACCTTAACGCAGAGCACTGACCAAGAATATTGAATGTAAGGGAGACAACTCTAAAACACGATTTTTATTTACTGAAGTGTAAATCGTAAAAATCATTTTCAGCGAAGAAAAAACTTCCTAATTTATTTATTTGTATAATAAATGCGAAACTGGAATAATTAAGATTTTATTTTATTTTTTTACTTACTTAATTCTGAATTTGTTTATTTTCTATCTTATGTTTAGTACGTGACCGGAAGTGTAATATTATTATTATTTCCGGTAGTGTAGTGTTCTCGTCTGAGAAGAGTTTAAGTAGATAAGTTGTCTTTTTTGTTCGTTGTCGTCATGGACTGTGATTATCAGGGTTTATTGACTTGGGTTGTATGTTTTAATTCTGATATTAACAAGCAGGCCTAGTCATTGATGTTATTTAACAGGATTGCAATATTCATCTGTTTAAATTCACGGACGTATACACTTCGTGTGACCAGACAAGCAGCTTGATGACACTTCCCACTTTCGGTATGTCGGGTTTGTTATTTTTATTTTTAATTTAAAAAAAAAAAATTTACTGTGGAAAAGTGTTTGTTTTTGTGATTAGTTTTGGGATTTTACTATTTTTATGATGTTCATTGAAATACATCGTTCTGATTTTACGATTTAGTTGTACTAAGTACGCATTGCCTAGACGATCGATCTCCCAAAACAAAGACTCCTGATAACCAGGTTTTCATTTTCGTCGATGTTGTGGTATAATTTTATTTCTGTTATGAAAATAAATACAAAATTATAACAATGCTCGTTCAGAAGCATGCGAAAATAACAAAATGACTGCTACTCACGTTTGACATGATAAAAAAAAAAAAAAAAAGATAAATATTTACCGTACGCAACTCAATCTGTTTCAAACCGCCCACCTAAATTTTCTTTATCTGTAAATTAAAAAAAAAAAAAAAACGAAATTAAATACTTGACAATTTTCTCTTCCAAAATTCTCGCCGAGTTTATTTATGTTTCCTATTTTGTATTTTCTTAGTTCATATCTTATTCTTTCTAGACTGAACAGCATAAAAATGTCTTGACACCTCCACAAACTAAAACTGAACTTTTGTAAACGTTTGTCATTGCATTTTTAAACTTTTCCACTTCTATGTGTTTGTTTATTTCGGAAATTATTGGAAATAAAGTCAATTTTTTGGTTTATTTTTTTAGCAAGAATAATGGTTTATTTAGTATTTTTATTTTATGTTGTGTAATCGTTACGTTTCTGTTTATTTTCTTCTTTAAAAAAGAGAAACTGGATCAAATTACCTACATTACATTTATTTTAGCAATATTATATTTTTATTTTATTTTTTTGCACTTTGTGTATGTATTTGTAATTCTATATATTTATTAATGTATTTTTAACTAACATAAGTGTAGGTATTACTGAGCTATTGAATTTTCCAACACGTTGAAGTTTTTTTTAATTTTTTACTGAGTATGACTCATTTACATTCATTAATAAAAAAAAAACGAAACAAAGGTTTTAGTGTTGTTTTTCAACTATAGTTGAAAAAACAACAGTAAAGAATAAAAATGAAATTTATTAAATAAATAAAAAAAATAATAATTCCTTTCATTTGTCGAAGAAAAAGAGTTTTAACACCAAAGAAAGCAAATTTCTTCTCTAAATCCGACAGTATTCATTTTTTTTTTATTTTCTTTGTGAAAAAATAAAAAAAAATTAGTCTTGTGACCCATTCCGGTATGTCAGTAATTTTTAAAAGCGAAACAACTATTAATTTAGGGTGGTCCGAAAGTCTTGTCACTCCGGTCATCTCTTCCAAATTGTAGGAGTTCGTGTCAATTAGAAAATTATTTTTTGTATATCAAGTAACAAGATTTTCGGACCACCCTGTACTCTAAATAAGTTTTCTAATTTTCGTCCAATTAGACTATTTTGGATTAAAAACTGTAACTATTGTCTACTAACTAAAAAAACTAATCTAGGCAACTTTTAGTGTAGTCTCGATTTTCTATGAATGAATTGGCAAGCTGTTTTCTTTTTTTGTTTTTTTTTTTTAAATGACACTTTTTTTTTTTTTTTTTTTTTTTTTTTTTTTTTTTTTTGTTTTAATCCTTTGTGTGTTGATACGGTCGAAAAGGTAACAATCTGGATAGAACAGGCGGGTGTCATAAGAAACACATGGTGTTTAGTTTACTACACAGTTAAATTATTAGTAATTTTTTTTTTTTTGTTATCTCTCCTAAACCTTGTTTCGCCATCCATAAAATTTTACTTTTTATTTTTTTTAAGTTCGCTGGGTAGGTTTTGCGTTGTATTTCTGTCAATGTCCTGTGAGTATCAAATTTTCCAAGCCCTCTTTCCTTAGTTATGTGCCATAGAAATTTCAACCGTCTCATCATGATGTTAAGCATAAGTGTCCTTTTTTTTCTGTTTTCTCTAGAACTTAGTCGTTACTCACATGTTTGGTCCATAGTATTCTCAACATCCTTCTGTAGAACCACATTTTTGTTATTTCATCTTCATCTGTGATGCAATTGTCCAGCATTCACTGCCTTAGGAGGAGTGATATTACATAACTGTTCAGTACACTTTCTTTTTTTTCTCTTTTTTTTTTTTTTTTTTTTTTCTTCCATGAAATTTATCTGTTTCTTAATACTTTGCTTAGCTTTTGGAAACCAACTTTTGATATCCCAATGTGCCTTCAGAGTATTGCACTTTCTGTCCTCTGTTAAACACTTACCAGATATTTAAATTTTTCTTCTTTGATTTTAGTATCCCTAATTTGTAATTTGGACTGTCTCTTTTACTAACAACCATACATTCTGTCTTCATGCAATTGATGTTTTTTAGTCCTTTCATCTCACTTTCCTTCACTATAGTAATTTAAATTTATTATTCTCTCTTTCTCATTATTCTTGTTTCTAATAAATAGATATGAAATGAAACTGGAAGCAACTAATAGTTTGATTAAAAAGTTGGTTTTTACAGAAGAGGAAGTTATCAAAGACCATATAAAGTAGTGGAGTAAGGGATAGCGGCTCAGATTGAGGAATTGGAAAGCCGAGTTTGAATTCCAGATGATCCCAATACATTCACTTAAGTGCTAATGCCTTTGAGAAAGGGATGAATCCTCTTCTTCTCCCCTAAAGTTATGGGTAAATAGCAGGACAGACTGGGTTGCCTTGGATAGCAACTGGTCTACCACAGAAAGAAATGGCAACCTACTGCAGAAAGAAATCTGCCTCATCAGTCATGTATCAAAAGATTCATGATCGTCTAAGTGTGTATCACACATGACTGACTGATCTAAAAAATGAGCATACTATGATGAAAAAATGCCCCAAATTTAACAAAAATTGTTTTATCATTGTTATTATTAAGAGGGAAGAACAAAGGATTTTTAATTATTAAATTATTTTTTTGGTCATTTTTGGAATATTGTTGTTTTTTGTTTGCCCACCCCCATCAGTGATGTGGGTAGGGCAAATTTTAGCATCTTTTTTTTTTTGCGGTGAAAAACACATTGATTTGGAAATTCTTTCAAAAATCAAATCGTTGTCAGATTTTAATGAAACTTTCAGGACTTATTCACAAACAAGTGAATCTTGGTAAAAACACTTTTGTTTGTTTCTACATCTGTTAACCACACTTGTTTAATTTTAAGAAATTTTGAGAAATTCATTTTTGTACTGCTTAATGCTTATATTAGTCATATGTAGAACACCTTGTAGAATTTAAATCATCAATTTTTAAATTTTTTTTTTTTTTTTTTTTTAATGGGACCCCCAGTTACTGAAAATCTGTTCTGAATTGTAAAATAAAAGAAAAAGGAAATAAAACTAAGAAATTATTTAATTAGAAACACTTTTAATTGCTTTTATGAATAAGATAGATTATGGACACTATTTTCTTAAGAAAAAAATATTTCAAGGAATAATGAATTTTACAAGAATTGTTTTAAATGTTTGTTTTTTATTTTTTAATTTTTATTTTTTTTACATTTTAATTAGAATAATTTATGAATTATTGAAGCTTTTAAATTTCTGTATTTGTCTAGCTTCGGTGATATTAAGTAAAAACTATATTTACTAATCGTAAATGGAGAACCTTACTACAATTCATCCACCCACCCACCAATATTTGCAAATAAATTTTTATTTTTTGTGTGTGTGTATAGACATGCCAATTTTCTGATAATGCTGTGTATAGACACACAGCATTATCAGAAAATAAGAGCGATAACTATAATAAATTTAAAGTCAAACTACCTAAAATTCAATAAAACATTGGATTACAGAGAATATTTTCATAAATTTTTAAGATTACTGGGTGATTAAAAATTACATAAAAAAAGGCATTTGCATTATGTCCCTCAAGTAATATTTGTACAGATATGTCACCTGAATAAAAAAATTAGATACATTTTCACTTGTCAGACTGTTACCTGTCAACAGCTACCTCTGTGTTAAATATTTTTCTGTGATATTTTAAACTAAAGCTAATCTTCTAAAGAGAATTACCTTTGGCTGGTAGATGATTAAAATGGCGCTAAAATCAGCAGTTTTCAGTATTTTTTTTTCTTTAAATCATTCCAATCAATTTAAATTTGTTTTGAAATACAGCAAAGTATTTTGTTTATTGGAAATATTAAAATTTAATCTATTAGCTTGAAATTAAAACTAAAATAAAACTTTCAAGAAAGATTTTTCATTTTTTTAAATTCATTTTAAACCTTAGATATCATCTTTCTGTGGAGGTACCTAACTTAAAGAATAGACTTTTTTTTAAATACTTTTCAAATATCATCTTATGCCTGTGATGTTCATTTTTGGTAACTAGATTCTTTACAGTTATTCAAAATGTAGACTAAATCCTCACCATATAACATTAGAGCTGGAATTAGGCACAATCTAAAAATATACTTAAGTTTAGGGTCTCCCAATCTAAAGTGAAGGAATGTGTGCTTTTCTAAAAATAATATAGCAAGGTGAGACGACTTGTTCTCAATTGCCAATTGGGAGGGAGCACCTCGAGTTTTTATAGCTTAGGTCTCTTCACCTTATGAAATCTTTTCTAATGGTGATATAGAGAACAACAGTAGCTTATTATCAAAAAAGGGAGCCTCTACACTTTCCTATAGTTAGGAGGTACTAAATATATATGGACAGCCTCAATAATACCTGCTATAAATACAGCTATTTACCCAAATATTTAAAAAAAGCATATAGATGAAGACTGACTCAGGTGAAGTTAGAAGTGTATTAAAAAAAAAATCATATTTTAATTTATACACAGAAAGCATGTGAACAAAGTTTAGAAATGTGTTGCATGCTTTCTCTCAAACTCTGAAAAAAATAAGGCTAGCATATATTAAAGATTGTCTTTGCTGTCAATTCCATTTCATTTATGACAGAAGTATCCTCTGGTGACAGCCATCTCAAAACTTCTCCGTACAGACCAGTCTTTGCTGATTGGCTGTTAAGAGTCACATGAGCAGCCAAGCAAGGTGCGTACTAACTAGGGAAGTATATTTTAGGATGTCAGTCTATAAGGTCATCACTTAGGTGTAGTAAAGAAAAGGAAACTATTGAAGCTTTCTTCATTTTAGAACCATTGTCTCAAATGGTGTTATAAAGCTAAAGTGGCTTACCTTCTGGTCCCAACAAAAGGGAGGTGTCTACAGTTTCCTATATTTTAGTACTTCAGTCGTAAGAGATTTCTTGAATGATGTAGAAAGTAGAAAAGCCTTATTCTAAATTACAAATTCATAAATGGTGTTTTCACAGTTTCTTATAAAATAGGACATCTGATCCTGGTTAATAATACCGTCATGTCAGAAATATGAAAGCAAATATTCATGAATTTAAGCATGCTACTAGATTAGCATCTAGGTCCCACCCCTTTACTGTCAAAATAGTTAAATGCAACCAAGTTTCTTTTCTCACACTTTCAGACAATGGAACTCCCTTCCATTTACTTGCTTCCCTGAGAACCACAACCCTGAAAAATTTAAATGAAATGTCAATCACCATCTTCTTTCATCTTGAACCCCATTCATCTTTTGTCTTTCATCAATTCCCCCTATACACTGTCTTTTCTCACACACTTTTTGTAACCCTCCGAGTACTAGGGGCATTCCTGCCTTGCTCGGGGTGAAATGATTAAAAAAACAAAATTTACTGTATATATCAGCATACAAGGCAACCTTTTAACCTTAAAAAATCTCCCAAAAATAGGGGCCCTTCTTGTACTTCAGGTATAAAATGTGAACCTTAAATCTTGTGGTTTATTGTAAACTGTTAGCATGAGATTTTTGATGTAGTCTAACCCCTGCCTCACTTTCTTCTTTCGATTATGTTAAACAAAAACAAAACTGGATGTGTGTCTCAACAAGCCATTTAAAGATCATATTTGAGAAGAGTAGAACAAGTTAATGCTTAGTGGGTAATATTTAATTAATGATATCTCCTCACTGTATATGCTTATTGAATTTATTTATATTATTTTTTATTAAATAAATTCAATACATTTTAAAATATGATTGTGTGGGGAGATGTTTTGTATGACAAATGTAACCCAAAACCTACATTTTAACATGAAAATTTGGGGTTGTCTTATACACCAAGTCACCTTGTATGCCAGCATATACAGTACCCAAATTTTAAATTTATACTATTCAATTTCATTTGCATTTTTATACCTTAGTTTTTCATGTAAAATTATTAAGCAATCTGAGAATTTTAAATTCTTTGACCACCAGTTAATTCCATGAAGTTAGCCAATAGACTATGAGTTGTTATTGCAATGTTTCGTTAAAGTTATTAAGCTCAAATATTTAATTATCCAATATTGGAATTTCCTAGGGTATTTCATAGTTGTGGCAATTGCAAAAAACATTCACTCATTAAATTAAGAATTATGACTCATCAGCAAATTAAAAAAAAATTCATGGGTACTTCTTTTATGTGCCATGTCCCTTTTGGACATGGACAATCATTGCTCTCCACAATTTCCAGTTCTTTGTAAAGTTTGTCTTTTTGCTATATCTTTTAATCCCTGGTCTCCCAACCATTTATTCATGCTTGTTAGGCAGGTTATGTGCTATTTCTTCTATCCTTCTTGCCTCCATTATGTCTTGTGAGTATCAAATTTTCCAAGTCCTCTTTCCTCATTATGTGTCCTAGAAATTCCAAGTGTCTCCTAATGCTATGTATAACTGTCCTTTTTGTTTTCATTTTCTCAAACATGTCACTGCTCACATGTTCAGTCCATGGTATTCTCATCATCCTTCTATAGAATGACATTTCTGTTGCTTCAGTTCTTTTCATCTCTGAGATTGTTCAGCATTTACTGCCATATAGATAGATATTACAAAATAGTTCAGTATGCTTTTCTTTGTTTCTAATGAGCAATACTTTGTTGTTGTTTTTTTCCAATCCCTCTTTCCTCATTATGTGCCTGAGACTTTCAACTGTCTCTTTCTCATTCTACATATAAGTGTCTGTTTTGTTTCCATTTTCTGTAAAACTTTGTCACTGCTCACATGTTTAGTCCATCATGAGTATTACTATTAGTTAAAAATAAAATGATTACTAGTCATAAAGAAGGCCATCATATGATATAAAAATTTTGAAAATTTACAGCTACAAAAAGAGATATTTAACTGACTTTTACAAATACATTTTCTGCTTTTAAATATTTTACTTGACAAATTCAGCATTGGACACAACATATCTATGTGAGAAGACATTTTCAAAGATGAAGCCTGCAAATTTTACATATAGGGTGATTTTGATTTCCCAATATCATATAACTGTGCTTGTTCCTCTAAGGTACCGCTTTCATTGTACCTTGTCATTAGCTGAGATGATGGACTGTTCCTTTTAGATTGCAAAGAAAGACAGAAGAAACTGATATCAGAGATGCTATTTGTTTTTATTGAGAAAAAGAATGCATACATAAAAATAAAGGTAGTGTGTTTAACATTTGCTTCACTGAAATTGAAGAGCTTGTCAATTTTTTGCATCTTTTTATTTGTACACTCACACTACTGCAGTCATACTGATGTTCGCTATTGCAATACCCTGTGCCTTGAGTTCTTAAATTCAACCCAGACCTCAAGTGGAACTCATATATACAATCCATCACTAAAGATGCTGGAAAAATGGTTGGTTCCCTGTAATGATCCTGCTATCTTCTACCTTTCAAAAGCCAGATTCGGCCAAAAATAGAGTCCTGCTGCCATATATGGGAAGGGACTGCCCTGTTTTTATTTTCCAGTCATGATAGTCCAAAAGCATTTCCATGTCCTTGTGGGTGATGCTAAAACACCTTTCTCACAGATAAAACGTTGCAAACCTCTTGCTGCTCTATTTCCATGGAAAATGTTCAGACGAACTACATTCCACCAGTTTTAACCTTCACAGCTAAGACCTGCCATGCCACACACATTGTAACAAATGACCCTCTTTCCTTCATAATACATTGGTGAGATGTAAGTTCCAATCAAGCCGCTTTTTCTCACAAACCACAGCTTTGTGGAAACTACTCCCAAGAGGATTCTTCCCCAATCACTACAATCATAAACTGTTCAAGTCTAGGGTTAACCATTATCTTTGCCAAATATCCCTATAATCTGTGCATCTTGCATAACACTCTACCTCAAGTAGCTCTCGGGCCTTGTACACAGTAAACATCATTGTAAAAACAAACAAAAAACAATTTTGTTAAGGTTGTTAAACTCGGATATTTAATAGTGCAATATGGGAATTTCTATGGGTCTTTTATAGTTGGGGAACTCATGAATTTATTTACTCATTAAATTAAGACTGATTTGTACTCAGAAAATTCAAATAGAAAAATCATTTGTTTTTCCCAGTTATAATCACTCTTGATGAACCACATTTTGAGTCATTCTTTGACTTTATTTTATACCAGAAATATTAACTTCAGAATTCTTTGATTCTTCAGTTTTAAAAGTACTGATAAATATTAAAATTAGTTTATTTAGTCATAATGGAAACTAGTATCTAATCTGGCATCAAATAAATTATTAAATGTAATATTAGCTTAGTTTATACATAAACATTATTTTTATTGGGTACCCATGTTTGGATTGCTATCTCTGTTTTTTATTCTCTTAAACAATGAATTTAATAACATCCAGATTAGATCAAGTCTTACTAAAGAAAAATTGTGCCTCCTGACAGAAATCGAACATCTTTTTTCTTCCATCTGGGAAACCACTTCTATAGTAAAAATGTGCCACTACCAATTTGGCCACAGGAGACTATCCTGATAGAGCCAGGTCGCTTTTTGAATTACCTATTTAAGAAATTGCACATCTCTCCTTGGGACTTTACAAATCTATATAGCTGCTATCTTTTAGTTTCATACCCAAAACATAAACATTTTTTTTTAATATGACAATAAGAAGAAATAATGTCAGATTAGAAAATCCATTCAAAAAATATGCGTATATTCCTGGTTTTACTTTGTGGTTATCTTGATATGTAAGTTTCCAAAATATTGCCAATTTGGCCAACTTACCCATAAAAAGAAAAAAATGACCAAATCTTTAACTAGGTCAGTGTCCATATTGGGATTTTCATAACCAAAATGGGTGCACTATTTTGACTGAATCCATATAAAATAAAAACAGGGTGTGATGACTGAAGAACACTACAAGAATTGAATTTCCAACTGCCAGGCAACCTGATATATTAAGTAGTTCTTTAATCCTTTTTTAATTAGGTTGATTTTTTTTTTTGTCCTTCTTTTAACTGGGCCATTATTTTTTTTATCCTCCTTTTAACTGGGCTGATTCTTTCATCTTTCTCTTTTTTTTCTAATTGGGTCAATTCTTTAATCCTTTTTTAACCTTTAATTAGGTCAATATATCGCATGCCACTTATTCCCTTTCAGTGAAAGAAACAAGCAATGCAAAGGTGAATAAGATTGGTGAGTATTAACTGATATGAAATATTACCGAAGCATTGAAAGCAAAACAAGAACACTCTACTCCTGTAGATTGAATAAAGGGGTCAGTTCAAAATTTCCAAAAGGTTACAATGTAGGAAGGCAGAAACCTTGAAGAAGGCTAGAGAGTACAGTGGCTGAAACGTCTGACAACCAAGATGAGCATGCTGGACTGAATAGCAAAGCATACAATAATGATAATTACAAATCTCAAATATTCTAGCAAAAACAATATGGAAATTGGTTTAAAAAATATTGCTATATAATAATACTTTGCTTCAGAAATTCAAATGGAAAACATGCTAGAGTGAAACAGTGGCTGAAATATTATGATGCAAACAAGCAAAGATAGGGAAATTTTTGTTCAAAAGTATGGATTATATTTTGGGTAGATGAGGTTGTTAAGCAGTATCAACAATTCAAACAGAATAAACCTGTACTGCAAAAAAAGATTATTATTGTATATATTCGTGTATAAGCCAACCTTGTGTATAGAGTAATCCATGAATTTTGTGGGGGGTAAAATTTACCTTCTGTGCAACTGGTCACCGAAAGCATGATATACTTTATTCTTTTCTTTTTTTCTTCTCTTTTTTTTTTTTTTTTTTTTTGACCACTTCAAAAATAATTTATCTGTTCATAGTGCAATCCCTCCCGCTATTTTTTGTTTGTTTTTTTGTGTAAAAAAAACAAAAAAACAAATGGTCATTAAAACTTGCATTATAATCAAGTATATGCAGTAGTAATTTTTACAAAAGAAAAAAAAGAAGGCCTCATTTGATCTGTTGCTAGAAGGTTTCTTATTTATTTTTATCTAAGTTTGACCTTTTGTCTTACTAATCCATCTGTTTTTATCAAATGAGTAATACTGTATATAAACAAGAATAAGATAAAAAGTTCTGTCATGTGGTATTCTCATAAATCCATCTGATTATCACATGTGACTGTACTAAAATAATGACATCATGAAAAGGAATGTAAAAAAAAAACTCTTTTATTTATTTACTTTAATTGTTTATTTGTGTAGTTACAGGCAGAACATTTTATTTACAAATAATAAACAGTCTGGCTGGTGATATATTTATAAGAGCTCCAGAGTCAATTGATATTGCGCATAATCTCCTTTGTCACTGCCCTTAATCCAATACTTTGCCACAAATCATACAGTGCATCAGGCTACAGACTTAGCCTTTTTTGTACATAGGGACAACACTAAATTTACAACTTAATGATATGCAAAACAAAAAAGTATTTATTTTACACAAATATTTTTAACATAAACTCTTTCCTTGTTATACTTGGTAACACTGGGTATTGTAAACAGCCTCCTACAATCTGAAATATATTTCAGCTTTAAATAACCTGCAAAGGGTTGATAAACAGTAAAAAAAACAAACCAATCAGCCCTTCCTTCTTAATGCATTTAATTCAGTGGTGAATACAGCATGAAGCAAATGAAATAACCCACACATCGTCCAGTTTACACACATCTCCAGACTTTTGAACAGGAATAGAGGTTTAACCCTTCTTTAGAATTGGGTTTCCAGTTCCTTCTAAAGTTTTTGTTTCGCCACTCTCTTTCACTGTCAGCAGCCTTTTGCATTTCACTTTGCTTGGGCTGAATTAATTTAGGGAAAGAAAAAAAAATTGCACACACACACACACACAATCCATTTTATATCTTTACTAAATTTAAAGCTTTTGGTTTATTCTTTGTGGATTACCCTTACCTAGTTTCCCAAGACACTCACTAGGTTGCACTTCCCAGGAATATAAAAGAATCTGTGGGTTATATATATATATATATATATATATATATATATATATATATAGGTATTTTTAGGCAGCAATTATTCATCCAACCAAGTTTGATTAAAAAGAAATTACAAGGTTTGTCTGCTTAATTTTTTTATTGTATTTTTCCAATTTTTGAATAAAGTGTTGAGCATTGTGCTTGAAGTTGTGGATAAACTGTCCAAAATTCATATTTTGATATTTTTGTTCAAATGACGTTGAAAGTACTTGAACAAAAATAACAAAATATAAACTTCAAACAGTTTATCAAAACCTTTGAGCACAATACTTATCACCTTATTCAAAAATTGGAAAAATACAAAAAAAAAAAAAAAAAAAAAAAAATTAAGCAAACAGACCTTGTCAGTTCTTTCTAATCAAACTTTTGGAATATATATATATATATATATATATATATATATATATATATTAATTGGCATCTGCTTACATTCGTAAAAACAATACAGTAGATTTAGCTGTATAACTCTGCTGAGTGAAGACAGCTCAGTGATAGAAGCTCTGACTGACACCAAATCAGTTGGGTTTCGATCATGGCTTGAGGCATTCAGATGTCTAGTTGCACTGAGGAGCTGTGAAACAGTACTGTCTGCGAATGACACACACACATATACATGCAACCTATTCTGGAACTGTTCAAGTGATATGGTTTTTATTTGGTAAAGTTCTTCATTTTGGTAAAGCTCAGTTATTTTGTGGTGCCAGTCTATAATGTCTGAAGGATAACCTTTAAGGTTTTTAGGATTTATTTGAAGCCTTGTTTTTTTTTCTTCTTTTTTTTTGTTTTTTTTTCATTTCACCCCAAGCAAGGCAATAAAGCTAGTCACTAAGATGCAAAAAGAATATGAGAAAACGAAAAATGATAAAAGAACAAAAATTAAGGCAGATGGTAACAATTGATATTTTTGAAGATAAAAGATAACGGGAAAGCAAGAAGCAGGAAGACATTTCTGCAAGAGAAGAAGATGTTAGCATAGAACTTAGGCTTACATCTAACCATTTCAATGGTAAAATGATGAGACCTTGTCACCAAACTAGTACTGCACTTAAATTCATAAAGTCAAAGTAGCAAAGAGAAAAGCTCATCAGAACAATTATGTTGAAAATATTTATGGAAAAGATGCCAGGTCAGTACTGATAACATTGCAAATTCTTATCTTTGTTGTGATCACATTTTGACTGTTGTCCTCTAGTCTTGCTTCTTGATTTGTTGCTTAAGGAAAATTTTGAACTGAACTCATTATTTAATCTATGGTGGTAGATTGTTCTCATTCTGCTGTCGGTGTTTAGGGTGATCAATAACTGGACTACTAAATAAGGACAAGATGAGATGTTTCTCGACATTGTCAGTGGAATGGGAACAATCTACTCCTGTAGATTAAATGAAGAGTTCAGTTTGAAATTCCATGAAGGTTGCCTAGATCAACAAGCATCCAATGAAGGCAAGAGGGCACAGTGACCAAAACGAACAATGAGGGACAATAGCCCAAATGAATGTTATAACTTGTATGTCAGGCTGGAATGGCCACTGATACTACATTTGAAAGGATGGTATCAAACACTTAACACTTATAGCTTCTTCATAAAAATTAAACATTTTTTTTTGCCGGGGGGGGGTCTCATTTTTTTTTTTTTTTTTCATTGACTGATCACAGAGATTGAATACACAAAAGAAAATAAGGAAAAGAAATAAGTAAAGAACAATAAAAGAACAGTGTCCAGGAAGATGGCAATTGACATTGCATTTAAATTTTTGAAGATTGTAAGTGGCAGGGAAGCAAAAAATCTGAAGGGAGTTCCACAGTTGAGAAGTGCAAGAAAAGTAACTGTTAGAATAGAAGTGGCAATTGCATCTATCTGTATCAACAGTAAAAGGATGAGACCTAGTTGCTAATCTAGTAGCAGGCTTAAATTCATCTCATTGGGTCACTTGGGGGATAAAAAGCTCATCAGTTGGCATAAAAATATTTGTAGAAAAGACAGAGGGAAGCCATGTTACATCGGTGAGAAAGTTTAAAAGAATATCATGCTTAGCACTAAATTTCTCTCTTTATCTCTCTCTCTCTCTCATACTCTCATACTCTCAATTTCAGTTGCCATGGAAATTTTTTTTCCTTTTTCTTTTTTTTTTTTCCTTTTTTCCTTTTTTTTTTTTTTTTTCCTTTTTTTTTTTTTTTTTTTTTTTTTTTTTTTTTTTTTTTCTTTTTTTTTCCTTTTTCTTTTTTTTTTTTTTTTTTTTTTCCTTTTTTTTTTTTTCCTTTTTCTTTTTTTTTTTTTTTTTTTTTTTTTCCTTTTTTTTTTTTTTTTTTTTCTTTTTTTTTTTTTTTTTTTTTTTTTTTTTTTTTTTTTTTTTTTTTTTTTTTTCTTTTTTTTTTCCTTTTTTCTTTTTTTTTTCCTTTTTTCTTTTTTTTTTCCTTTTTTCTTTTTTTTTTCCTTTTTTTTTTCCTTTTTTCCTTTTTTTCCTTTTTCTTTTTCCATAATGATTACATTTTATTCAATTAAATATTCTCCATTATTTGCAATGACTCATTGCCACTGTAAAGTTAACATGCAGTAAAGAAACCCATGGCTAACCTACTAGTCACTGTTGTTACGAGGTTAGAGGTTATGTGTTGAATAAGAAAATAGACAAATAAGTGTGAAACAATACAAGATAGAAATATTTACTCTATCAGATATGTCTTCTATGCATGTCTATCATACAGACTGCTAACTTTACCATATCTTCTTGATGTTGGCCTGCAATGAATGGTAACTAGCCACTTCCCATCTATAACATGCATGCTCAAAGCTATTTTTTTTTCTTTTTACACCTGCACAAAAGCTGAAAATAGGTTACTTCTGCTAATAGGGTTTCCCTGTTCAGTTCCCTGATACAACACTTAGCAGGCAGCATTTTTTTTTTTTTTTTTTTTTTCTAAGTTCAACAAAGCAAGGCAATAAAGCCACTGAGACACAAGGAGTTACTGGGTGTGAAGGAATTAAAAATCAGAAACATTACTAAAGAGCATAAATGAAGGAAGAGTAATCAGGAGGTCAGCTGATAGTGATTGATATGGCATTTCATTTTTCTTTTCTTTTTTTTTTTTTTCTTTGAAGAATAAAGTTAGCTGGAAAGCATGGAGTCCACAAGTGAGAAGTGCAAGAAAAAAAAACTTAGTATAAAACTTATAGTTACATCTAGCCAACTGAACTGTAAATTGATGACTACTTGTCACCAGTCTAGTACTGCGCTTGAATTCATGAAGTCTAGCTACCATAGAGATGAGCTTGGCAAAACAATTACCATAAAAGTATTCGTAAAAAAGACACAGGGAGGCAACTTTACAGTTGTGGGGAAAGTGACTGAAGCTGAGACACCAGATCAGCACCAGTAATATTGCTGATTCTTTTTTGCATTTTTAGCAAGGATCACAGGAGCTCCGGACCATATGTGGCAGCAGTATTCTAAGCATGGACAGATGGTAGACTTACAGATATACAAGATAGATCCAAGAGAGAAAAATTGTTTTTGATGTGAAAAGTTTTCAATGAATTCTCAAAACTGGTTTTCATTTGAGAAACTTTTCCTTATTAACATGTTTTGCCACAATCCAAAAAAAATGTTCCGGTGAATATTTCAGGTAAAGTGGGACAGACCAACTAAGTTTGAAAATATTTTCCTGTCTGATTCTTGCTGAATGTGACTTTGCATTGTTATAGAGAATAGCATTTTTCTTATTGGAAAGTGCAGAATGCTTTTCAACCAAACTTTTATGAACATATTGCAGCTACTGGACATATAAATATACATTTCATATGTTTCACGGCATCTTCAGAACTCTAAATGAATAAAATCCTGACAATTCCACCACACATGCAACATTTCTTCCATGAGCTCATCTTTTGTGGTCAGTTATGGAGATTTATCATTGTTTGTCCACTGTCTTTTTGCATTGAACATGATCACATGTAACCCATTTTTTGTCATCTGTTATAATATACACAGTGTCCCCCCAAAATTGGCATTTAAATTGTGAACATCTGAGTAACTTCATGTCCCAGGCAAATGAAATTGAATAGCCATCATGTTGAACGATAAAAGACTTATCAAAATTCAAACAAGATATTCAAAGGGATGTAGATTTTTCTCAAAGCTTCACAGTTGTTCATATATGCACACCACCTGTGACACAACACACAAGTCAGTAGTCCAGCTCCTGCCAAACATGTAGCATGTCTTGCGTAACATTCTCCAGCGCCATTTGGATTTTTTTTTGTGCCATGTTCAAATCTGCTTTCCATTTGGTGCATTTTTCTTGAATTGTCTTGAAAATGCATGCTGTATACTCTTACTTGATTGCGTTAGATTATATTCTAATACACAAAATGCCTTTTTTATTTCTAGTGAATGTAATTCTTCACCCTGGAAAAAAATAAAAAATTAAACATTCAACTTAGTTTTTACATATTTTGTTAAACACCGAGATGGTTTAAGCAGGAATTAGTTATGTTATTAGACTACAAAATTATGTCAATTTTTTTTTGGGGGGGTCAACCTGTATTTAAAGAACATTGTTATTTCTCTGTTGATAAAGGAAACTAGTTGCGATAAATAAATGATCTGTTTTTTTTCTTTTAAACCAAGAGCGTGCGGAATCAAATCCTAAAAGTGTTAAAAGAATTTCTCACAGAATAGACAAACAAGAATTCCGAATCAGATAAGCCTAAATTGAATCAATATCAAGTTTTTTGTTTGTTTGTTTTTTATCAACATTACGTGGTTTTCTTCAAACAATTTCCTCATATGACTTCTTTTAGAATGGTGTTAGTGTTTAAAAAAACTGCTTGTCATATTTTTGAAGGAGTTTATCTAGTTTGTTCTTCACTGCAATCAAAGCCAAAACACTGTTTGCATCGTTCTTTAAAGGCCAAGCTCATCTTGTGCTTGGTATGTACCAATAATGCACTTATTTTAAAGAGAGTAAATCTCTCATGATTTGAACCACTCTTTTTTATCAATTTTGTTCTGAAAAGGAAGTGAATCTAAAGAATAAACTCCAAAAAACAATGAGAGACAATTTTTTTGTGTATGCTGCTCAGTCATCATCATCTTTGGTCAATTTCAGTCAAAATTAATGATGGCACTTTTAATTCTTAGACTTAAATTAAGGCAACCAAGAATTTTCCTCAATCAGACTCCACAATTTAGAACCACTTAATGTCATGCAAAAATCTGAGAATACCAATTAGCCAATTCCAGAGAAATTTGGTTACAGCAAACAAATTGACTGAAGAACAGATGACCAGAGAACCATATTATTACTTGGAGTGGCATGCAGAAATCTTCAGCAGCTGATTTTCTCCTTACATAAGGAAACAGATTACACTGTCAACATTGACATTTTCTAAAGGTTTTTGAAGTGTGACATTCTGCCTTGATACAGCAATCTGTAAAAATTATGGGCAAGTTATGCCCTAGAAAGTATTTTGGCTTGTGATACGCCAATTTGAAATATTTTTTTAAAAATTAGTTTCATTTCTTATGTGAAAATGAACAAAAATGTTTAGTATGTGAAATTTGGTTTTACTTGCCATAGTCCACCCTTATTAACACTTTAAGCCAGTAGATATTAATTTGCTTCTTTTTTTTTTCTTTTTAAACAGAACTTTACTCAAACATATGTAATATAACATTTATAGTAATACTAGCTTAAAAGCCACCTAAGTGGGCAGCATTTAAGCTAACTCCTGCAGAGGACTCTTGATTGGTCCTTCATCACACTGTGTAGAGAGGAGTAGATGTGATAGGCAACAAACTACAGAAGAACTCAAAATTGATCACTGCATTTAAGTATTGCACTAATATTTAAGCTTACCTTTTAAAAGTTCAACGATAATTCTTCTGCTGCAACTTAAATACAGTTTGATGTATGTAGGTCCTTACTTTCAATGCCTGGCCACAGTAGAGGTGAACAAAAACTTGAAGAGTTGAGTTACTAAAGGGAAATAACTGAAAACCGAGATATCTGGAACAGGCATGGCACGTGGAACTAAAACAATCTACCCAAATGGGCTGAATAAAGGGTTCTGTTCAAAATTTCAATAACCTGAAGAAGTACAGCATACAATGGCCAAAATACTTTGAATATGACCTCGAAGATGAGGACAACAGTTTGGACAATGTAAATAGTTACAATATTAGAAATATAGACAGCCAGGCTATGCAACTTGGAAAATTACAACAGTTTTCTTGCTCCCACTTTGACCTCATCTCAATTTGGTCTTGTGCCATACTTGACAAAGCATAAGAAATACAAAATGTTTATATTGAACAGGTATATATGCATATTCAGATGTTAACCAATTAGCTCCTTGCACTGGGTAATGGTTGCTCCTCATTCAGCTTTGATAGGTAACAAAATAATCCTGAATGTAAACTGACTTCTTTACGACATATGAAGGAGATAAATTTGAGTCCAGTTGTTGGGTATCTAACAAATATGTCATTTGTGTAGTTGTAGGGAGTGGCTTGGTATCCTCTTTTTTCTCAGATTTCCCATTGCCACAGGCACTAACTGATAAGGACAATTCTCTTTGGTGTATAACTTTAATGAGGAAAAAAAAAAAAATGAATACTAAGCAACATTGTCAAGCCACAATCTGTCAACATCAAAGTAAGTTGACACCTTAACATCCCTCCAGCAGCCTAGAGGATGGGCTGTGTTGGTGCTAATGTCAGTTCTAAAAACAATGTAGTATCTGATTTCAATTGATAAGGAGGAAAGGTAATTGGAGCAATAGTGAATATTTTGTTTATGCACTTGTGTGTATATATATATATATATATATATATATATATTGGGAAAAAAAATTCTTTCAAAAATTTTGAAATTCTCGGCATCTCATATTCATGCACGTGTAGTCATAACATCAACAAACCCACTCTGACGAAGTAAACTTTTACCCTGAATAATTTGTACTTGCTATGTTTGTAATTTTAGTGTATTGTTTCTTAAAGGGATTGTGTTTTTATTCAATGCCTCATATTATATTCTAACACACACACACAAATATTTAATATATTTTCTGTTTATACTTTATTTTAATAGAGACAATTTATTTAAGTAAATGCTCTGTTTTTTAATTAAACAGTATTAAATAACCTTCAAAGAGTATATATAAAAAAGGAAGGAATAAACATATCCAAATAAAGTGGTTATCAAATATACTCATGTCTACCATAATTTAAGTAAGTATAATAAAGTAATACTAACACAAATTATTGAAATTGCTAAGACTAAGCAGAATAAAAAAAAAAAAAAAAATTGCTTCACAGATCATTGGAAGAAGTATTTAAAACCTATAAATATTGTTACCTGAGGATCAATATTCATTAGGGCACTACCAAGATTGATTATAAGGGTGAGTGCTGAAAATTTCTCTCTAAATAACTGAACAATATTTTTTTTAATGAGAATGGCTTCTTGGTCAAACCCAGAAGTTTTCAGTACCTTCTTGAACACACACATGGAGGTGAATCTCTGTACAGGCATTATTATTAATATTTTTCTATTTGTTAATCATTTCACCCAAAGAAAGTTAAGGAACATCAAGCCTCGTCCATACCTAGATGGGTGACTGCCTGGTGAATATCAGTTGCTGAAAACTTAGATGTGCTGATTGTGTAATGGATATCACTAGGGATGCAAGCAGTTACTGGGAGTAAATGGGAAGATTTACTGAGGAGAAAGGACAATAAAAAAAAAAAAAAAAAATGGGAAGACAGACGATGGTGATTGCCATTGCATTTAAATTTTTGTAGATAGTGGTAGGGAAGAAAGAAATTGGAAGGAGTTCCACAGGTGAGAAGTACAAGAAAAGGAACTATTAGAATAGAACTGACAGTTGCATTTAGCTAGTTCAACAGTAAAACAGTGAGATTTAGTTGCCAATCAAGTAGTATACTTAAATCCATGTAGTTGAGGAAAGCTCAGCAGAACAATTTCCATGAAAATATTTATAGAAAAGACAGGGGGACATCACAAAACATGCATAGAGGTCTTGGCCATTCTCCTTGGCATTGCTTGGATGAACAAATCTCTATCCTCACTTTCAAAGGCTTGACTAACGCCTTGTCACTAGCATACCACAATCACAGAATCAACAACTCTTTGATGATGGTGTAGAGTTGGAACACAAAACCTTGTTACAAATTCATGACTGTCATTTTCGAGTATAGAATCCAGAGGTTGGCAGTGAATATTTCGCAGACAGTAGGAAAGCATAGTTCAGGTTCGCAGTGGATATCGCAGCAAAGTAGCAGAGCGTGGTTCTTCCTTCTGTCATGTTCGCCTGACAAGTTGGCTCTGGTCATTCTGGTAGGGTAAACAAAGATGGCCGCCTTTATACACGACGGATACAATGTTCTGTGGCTTCTGATTGGTTAATCTTCTATTGGTAGACTATAAAGGGAATTTGACTAACTCACTAGTCACATATGTATATACACAAAAAACTGTAACAAACCTTTGATTCTGACTCCTCTATTTTTTGGCACCTTCAACTTCTCTTTATTTAATTAAGTGAATATGGCCTACAAATCTCATAAGGCCTATGCATACACATCTAACTTGAGTCAGCCTATATCATTAGAACTGGTTTATATCAAAGAATAAAGATATTGTGGCTTTTATGTCTTACCTATTCATTCTTCAATAAACAGAATTAGAGACAAAATCTTTGAAAGAGTATAGAAGAAATAACAAAAATAAAAATACTATAAAACTTATATGTATCTTTGCAAATAAGAAATAAATACAGAACAAAAATAAAACTACTTTATAACAGAAATTGCAATATAATCTTTTACAGGATCAAAAATACAACAAAAATTAAAATTCTATAATGTAAGATTTTTTTACATATATAGTTTTGCAAATGCAAAATAATTACAAAAAAATAAAATGACTTTAAAAAAGAAGTTTAGATGATTTTCTTTAAAGGAAATAGTAAATATAGAGTAGAAGAAATAAAAATTCTATAATATAAGACTTTGTATATAAAGTTTAAATTCAACTGGAGTTGGAATCAATACAGTTTTACTGACTCCAACTCCAGTGACCCCTTAATTGCTTCTGACTCCACAGCCCTGATCTTTTCTCTGTCTAACTATTTTTATGATCAACAGACCATACAAGCCTTTTTGTCCATGATCACTTCAAAATAGTAATTAATTTTTTTTTTTTTTTTTTCTTTATATCATTTGTATCCAAAGGAATCCAAATTAATGCTTGGATATAAAATTTTTCTCTGGTCAAATGTCACAGAATCTATAATGACAAACACAGGAGATACTTCTCTTCTGGGTGGTTCATTCAAACCAAATGTTTGTTTCTTCCAAGCTTTTTTGTTCAGAGCGATCTGTAAATGTTATTTCAGTATCCACCTTGGTCTCTTTATTGACAACACGTTTTTATTTTATCTGACATCTTCATGGATATCTTGATGAACTCTTTCTCATCAGCAAGAAGTGAGGAAGGTCGGGTAGTCTTGGTTTTGCTCAATCTTAATTCCATCTAGCTAAATTTAGGTTTGATTCTCCATGGAATTATTTTAAAACATGATTTTTTTTTTTTTTTTTTTTTTTATTTTTGGTTGGCTTTTTCATTTTTAATAATAATGCTTCCATTACTTTTAGCTTTTTTTACCTAGTCAATTGTTTTTAAGAAAACTTGTATAAAAGAGGGATTGCTGCCGAAATACATACATACATATATATATTGTATGTGCAAATGCTAAATGATTAAAATGTATTATATAACTGTTTCAGTAAACTCATAGAGAAAGTAATATAAAATTCATCTCTGTAAGCTATTGTGATGAAGGTTGCATTGATCAATAATGTTTCTACACACAATTTTTTTTTTTTTTTTTTTTTTTTATGAAAATAAACAGGGCATCTGAGCTTTCATTGTAGTTGTTCATAACTGGCCATTTTTACATGGGGCTTACAGCCTCATCATGTTGAAACACCTGTTCCCATACAATCGCCAAAGTTAAGCAACATCAAGCCTGGTCAGTACCTAGATGGGTGACTGCCTGGGAATATAAGTTGCTGAAAACTTAGATGTGCTGATTGCTTAATGGATAATGGCTTGGAATCATATCAGCGGCTGGGTTCCAATTTTCGTTGGGTTTGTTATATTCACTTACCGATAAATACCTATGAGAAAGGTATGAATCGCCCTCCTCCCCTCCCAGCTATGGATTAATTAGTAAAACTTGTATCACTAAATAATTATTATTTCTAAGAAAAAGATTCTTACAATCTAAAATATTTTGAGTCGTAAAAAAACAAATCAATGAATTCTACATGGAGCTTATGCAAGATAAGAAATATTTATTTTCACAGCATGATTAATCTAAAAGCATTAATATGTGCAATGAATTTGTCTAGAAGTGTAATAATTTACATTCAGTTGTTACTGCCTGGGTTGCCTTTTGGAAATTGTTTCATCCAATGGTCACTAACATACTCTCTTCTCCAACAATTGTGACATGCCAGAGACATGACATTTTGTCTAGCATTAAGACAAGGAAGAGAAGTGAATTCATGCCTTTCCAAAGAGTATTAGTGCTAAGTGAA